>CAXIVR010000001.1:220557373-220624873 GCA_964035755.1 Teleogryllus oceanicus | reverse complement strand
ATTATCTTCCTGCATTTTTTCTTTCCATAAGGTGTTCTTCTATTCTCATTAAGAAAAAACTATAGTTTTCTTCAATTTTATTTATATTCCTCTCACAATAACGCTAGTTTTAATATTATACAGATAATAACTCAACATAAATATTTGAACATAAACATATGAACATAAATATTTTTTATTCGGTGCATCTAAATTAAAATATATTGCTGTAATGAAATTAATAAATATTGCTTCATTATAACTGGATTCATAAAATATATAGGTGAACTGCACATAAATATTTTTCAATGATAGAAACCCTGAATATATATATATATATATATATATATATATATATATATATATATATATATATATATATATATATATATACAGTAGGGTGGCCCTTATTTGTTGACGTTTTAATTTCAGTTCGCACACCCTCCTTTTCTTTCCTTTTATTCCAAGGAAGAATGCAAGACCTCATTTGTTCAAATCAGCCGCTGGAGTGGGAGGGGCCGCCGGCGCATGCAACAACTTGCTCATTCGCCTGGCGCTCCGCCCTGCCAGGGCCACCATCACATTTACACGCTGTCCGAGTGAGACGGCGTATAAGGCCCTAATTTGAGACGAGGGCCGCCGGCGCATGCGACAACTTGCTCATTCGCCTGGCGCTCCGCCCTGCCAGGGCCACCATCACATTCACACGCTGTCCGAGTGAACTGCGAGCGTATACAAGGCTTCTAATTTGAGACGAGGGGCCGCCGGCGCATGCAACAACTTGCTCATTCGCCTGGCGCTCCGCCCTGCCAGGGCCACCATCACATTTACACGCTGTCCGAGTGAACTGCGAGCGTATACAAGGCTTCTAATTTGAGACGAGGGGCCGCCGGCGCAGCGTAGCAACTTGCTCATTTCGCCCTGGCATCGCCTGCCAGGGCCACCATCACATTCACCACGCTGTCCGAGTGGCACGAGCGTATACAAGGCCTCTAATTTGCGACGAGGGGCCGCCGGCGCATGCGACAACTTGCTCATTCGCCTGGCGCTCCGCCCTGCCAGGGCCACCATCACATTTACACGCTGTCCGAGTGAACTGCGAGCGTATACAAGGCTTCTAATTTGAGACGAGGGGCCGCCGGCGCATGCAACAACTTGCTCATTCGCCTGGCGCTCCGCCCTGCCAGGGCCACCATCACATTTACACGCTGTCCGAGTGAACTGCGAGCGTATACAAGGCTTCTAGATTGAGACGTGGCGGTCGAAGCATTTAAATTGGCAACTACTATCCGTGTTATTTAATAATTTACGAGAGGTAAAACTGCTCCTGCGTGAAAGTGCAAATTTAGTAGTGAGAGAATGCCTCATTTTTTGGAAGAAGGCCAGGATATATATACTGTTCAGACATATTAAGAACCCCTTTTATAATGAGAAGTATAAACAGTATAAAAAACAATATAGACTAAAATTGATGAATGAGAAGCATCAGTTAATTCTATAAAGTTAACAACTCAACAAAGCAAATCCTAAACACTTTGTGGAACATGGTTAACATTAGAAAACTCAGACTCGCACCAAAGCATATATCTACTACATGAAGGCATTCTTCTTGATAATCCTTCTGATATTTTTAGGACCTTTAATTGCCATTTCTTAAATTCAAAGCAGGACACTGTAACCAGTAATACTTTCTTCTGGAACTTCAAAATCTATGTTTCTGCATCATATAAATGCTAATGAAGTTAATTAACTGATAAATTCCCTCAAAATAGTTGCTTGGCAGGAAACAATGAAATATTTTCAATAATTCCTAAAGAATGTAAGCCTACTCTTCTTAACATATTTGTTTACTTAATAAATTCATCTCTATCTCTAATTGCTTTCCCAAAATCTCTGAAATTAAGTATTTTAAGACCACTGGCTAAGAATAATAATACAGGATGTTGGAATTATCGACCAATAGCCTAACTTCAGTATTTGGCAAACTCTATGAAAAGTTTATTAGCAAGACTTGGTGTTTTCTTCAATCAACAATATCCTAAATATAAATTACAACATGAAGCTGAGGAGAGAAGCCTCACCACCACTGCTGTTGTAGAATTTGTCCTTGAATATTGGAAACTTGGAATCAAATAAAACAGCAGGTATATTTATTGATCTTTCAAAGGCATTTGATGAGTGTATCTCATGAAAAACTGTTAAAAGAAACTAGATTACTATGGAATAAGGGTGGGTAAATGACCTCATTAGATCATGTACCTTACAGAAACGTAAAGCAATGTACAGAGATCTTCTGGCAATCTGAAAATTTCTGATCCAAAGTTAAATCAAATTTTGATACAATTACCACAGGGGTTCCGCAAGGATCTGTGCTTGGACCTTTGCTATTTCTAATATATGTTAATGATATGGAATAAGGGGTGGAGTAAATGACCTCATTAGATCATACCTTACAAGGCGTAAGCAATGTACAGAGATCTTCTGGCAATCTGAAAATTTCTGATCCAAAGTTAAATCAAATTTTGATACAATTACCACAGGGGTTCCGCAAGGATCCGGGGGTTCAAGGGGGATCCGGGTCCAAGGGGTTCCGCTTGGACCTTTGCTATTTCTAATATATGTTAATGATATTCCAAGATCTTCTGATTTCTCTGTGATTTCTTATACCAGATGATACAACATTAATAACGTGGACAAATCTTTGTCATCTGAAAGTAATCTGTCTGGATCATTAAAATCAATTAAAAATTTATCTGTCCAAAAATGAATTAAAAATTAAATGTTGAAAAACTGTATTAATCATTCCAAGTTTCATCACAGATACCAACATAAACATAAAGTGGGGAAGTAGACAAGGAATCAGTGAATCAAACTGATTGCCATAAGTTTTTAGGAATATTAATAGATCAGAACCTAACTTACAACAAACAAGTTGACACACTTTGTAATAAAATAAACTCCAATATATTCCTCTTGAGATACTTTTCCAGATACCTGGAAACAGTCCACTTCTGTCAATTTATTATGACATAATCTTCTCACAACTTCAATATGGTATTGAAATATGGGGAGGTACAACACAAAGAATATGGATGAATTGATGGTCCTGCAAAAGAAATGTATCAGAATTATTTTCAAGCTAGATCAGACGATCCTGTAAATATTATTTTATTAAATATGAATTACTGACTGTTGTGGCACCTACTCTTACAAGTAATACTCCTATTGAGAAATAATCAGAGAATCAATATCTTGTGAGTAATAAAAATGCATAACTATCATACTAGAGGACATAGGACATTATCTGGGATGTACACTAACTAGTCTTCGCTAATAAAGACCCCTTCATTGCAGCCTAAGCTTTTTAATAATCTCTAGTCCCACCGTAAAATTGGCTGATGATAAATACTTTAAAACATTGCTTAAAAGTCATCTCATCAGTCTGGGTCCATATAAGATAACTGAACTGCTTTAACTTTTCTGTATTTTAAAACCATGTACCGCTACAAGTGTGACCACTTCTTGTACCAGTTACTCAGTTTTGATAAGACAATCATACTATTAAATAATATAGGCAATAGTAATTATGTCCTTGATACTGTAAGCACCCAGTGTATTAACTAATGTATTCAAGTTATTGTAAAGTCAATTAAATTATTGCATAAGATAATGAATTACCAACATAATTGTAGAAAAGTTTTTCCACTGTATAATAATCTGCTAGTTTATATTAATACAGTGATTTATTAATCTTTTACTCTTAGTGTAAGAGAATGTGACTTTGTATTATTAAAATGTAATTATATGAATGTTTGTGTGAGCACTTGCATGCTTTAATATACGTAAACTATCAAGTAAATTACTTGAATTATTACTGTAAGATATGTGATTGATTTTTCAATCCTATTATTATAGCTTAATTTAATTGTTTATATTAATCAATTATATATATTTTTAACATTTAAATTATTAAGATAATATTATAGACTTATAAAAACTAGATTTGTAATTATTACTGTAAGTGCATGTAAGTAAAAATATATGTTAACTTCCTGTAATTTAAATTAATTACTAGACAGACTTTGCTTGATACTTTGTGTGAAGTCTATAAGCAATAAAAATATTATTATTATTATTATTATTATTATTATTATTATTATTATTATCATCATCTTCAACTAAATGAGCTAAAGCGAGAAGTGGACCCATCAATCAAATGCGCTGCTCATAAAACTAATAAAATCAGTGCATTTCATGTCGGACAAATTTGACGATATGAACAAATTACTCGAAGAAAACATAAGAGAAAACAAAGAGCTAAAAAATGAAATAAAAAACATTAAAGAAGCCCTCCATAAAAAGGACAACGAAATAGGATACTTAAGCAACAAAATAAACAAATTGGAACAACAAAAGAAGAGTAAATATGTCGAAATTCATGGAATACAAAATAAAGACAACCAAACGGCAACTGTACAATTTGAGGAGATAGCAAATATGATACGGAATTGGAAGTATGTGAAGCTAAAAAAAATTCCCCTCAAGCATTCGCACATGCTTCTAGTCAAATTAAAAGATGAAGTTCAGCGCAACACATGCATAGCCAAAGGAAAAAGGATTGGTGGAGAAAACAGCGCCTGAAGAGGAAACAAGTCACCCATGTTCTTCAATGAATCATTGATCCCAGAACTAAAGTCTCTTCTGAAGCCAGAATAAAAGAGGAAAACTATGGAAACTTCAAATATGTTTGGGTAAAATGGAAGAATTGGTGACAAAGGAAGAAAATGGTTCAGTGGTCAACATTGAATCATCAACAGACCTACAAAAGCTATTAGAAGGTGGACATCACTAAGGTAATTTTATGTAGTAAAATTATTCGAAATCATTATGGACTGGATAAATTACAAGATATTAAATGATCACATTTACTTCAATGTCTATGAAAACCTTAAGCAATGGAATGACCATAAAAATCATTGGAAAATATGTGACAAAAATGGGCTAAATATAATACATCTAAACATTCGCTCAATAAAAAAACACTTCAATGAATTGCAAATAATCTTAAAACAATCTTTCTTTCATATTGTTGTCTGTCGAAGTAAGTCTCACAGAGGCAGAGTGCTATCTCTTCCAAATAGAAATTACAATTGTGTTATGTGCAATAAAGCAGGTGGTGGCTTGATTATGTATTATCATAATTCGTTAGGATTCAAAGAAAACCATTGCATTTATCCCAGTTTTGAAAATATTAGTGGTAATCTCGTCTGTCTAAACAATAACCAAAGATTCTTCTTTATCTTTGTATACAGACCTCCCAGTTCAAACCGTTTAGAATTCATTCATGACCTCAACTACCTCCTCGAAAAAAATGGAAATTGTGATATTATATACACTGGCGATGCTAATATAAATATTTTAGACACTGAAAATGATATTGTCAAAGAATACGAAACTGTATTATATGGTGAGGGCGTAGCTAGGGTAACATAAAGTGCAACAAGAGAAGAAATAAGAGAAAACAAATTATCCTCCACATTGATAGACCACATGTATGTACGATGTAAAACAAATATTCATTCAGCAGTGATTGAACACAAAATATCTACCCAATCACAATAAGTATAAAGAAAGTAAAAAAATCAACCCCAAGAAAGAGTGAAAAAACTAAATAATGAAAATATACAGAAAAATATAGAAAACTATAACTGGTAAGAATGCACCAATAAAGACCCCAACATATTCATGGGCAACATTAAAAAGCAATTCTCCACCATATATAGAAACAATACTCAATGACTTTCACTAGCAGTAAAAAATAATACCATGTATTTACATTACCAAGAGAGATAAACATGGATTACTGATAAGATGCTATATGTGTCTGTCAAGTCTGCTCTTCAGAAAATGGAAATCAAATCTGAGCAATACAAATTATAAAGAAAACTATAAAAAATTCAGGAATAGGCTCAACAACAAAATTAAAAAAGCAAAACAGCAATACTATGTCAATAACTTCGAAAAAATGCTGGTAATACCAAAAATCTATGGATTCAACTAAATACCCTTTTAGGCAGAAAAACAAACAAAAATATCATTGATTCCTTTGGACAAGAAAACTTACATAAATTAGTTAATAAATTTGCCCAAAATTTTGTCAACCAAATTAAAACTATAATAAGCAACAGAAATGTCAAGAACTTTGAGGATACAACTAGCGCCTGTAATCTCAATTGCAGGTTTAGCATACTCAAACCCAAATATCATTAAAAACATTATATTGAAGCAGATCGATAATAGGAAAACTCCTGGTATAGACGGAATTAGGGCTACTGATATACGAAAAAATGTAAATATTTTTAGCGAAATAATATCAACCCTCTTAAATAACATAATAAGAACTGGCATATTTCCTGAAGATTTAAAAGTATCAATTGTAAAACAAATATTCAAAAAAGGAGAAAACACAGACCTATCCAATTATCGCCCTATATCAATTCTACCAACTATTGAAAAAATCCTGGAAAAATACATTGTGGCAAAATTAAGCAAATATTTGACAGACAATAGCATCATTAATCCAAATCAACATGGCTTTCAAAAAGGAAAAAACACTGAATCAGCTCCCCAATTTAGAAGCCTCGAACCAACATATCTGAACAACTAAACAAAGGAAATGGAGTCATTGGTATCTTTATCGATTATTCAAAAGCTTTTGAGACAGTACATCATGAAATACTACTTGATAAATTATTCAAAATTGGAATAGAAGGTAATTACTTAAAATTACTTCAGAGTTACCTAAAAAACAGAAAATTCATTGTCAAAGTGAAAGACACAAATAGCCAGCTGTATGCTATGGATTATGGTGTTCCGCAAGGAAGTTGCTTGGGGCCTCTCCTGTACCTAATATATGTAAATGACATTCATAATTCTATAAACAAAACCAAACTCATCATGTATGCAGATGATGCTGTCTTACTATATGCCCACAAAAATAACAAAACTAGTCAACAGACAATACAAAATGAACTCAGTTCCATATTGAAATAGTCTTATGAAAATAATTTATATATAAATGTAAACAAAACCAAGGCTATGTACTTCAGAACCTCACATATGGCTAACTTCACACAAGGAAAAATCCTCTTGCACAATGAACAATGCTTGAATAGTAGTTGCCAATATTACTGTAAATGTGAAAATATTGACTTTGTAACAGACATTAACTATTTAGGAATAATTCTAGACACACAAATGAAATTCTCTAAACATACTGATTTGGTGTTCAACAAGCTGAAAAGAATTTCAGGATGTATGTATGCTACAAAAAATTTGATTAACCAAAAGACAAGAAGAATTATATACAAAGCACTGGTTGAATCCATCATCCGATACGGAGTGGAAGTGTGGGGTTGTTGTAGCCATTACCAACTTAGAAAATTAAATATGCTGCAACAAAAAATCTTAAAAATTGTATCAGGGAATGACAAAGACCCAAAAAACCAACTCCTCATAAATTGTGATACACTGACTCCCAGAAGTTTCTACAAATATATACACATAACAAAAAACCTCAACACAAGAAAATACAAAGAAATAACAGATCACATTTACAAAACTAGAAAGAAGAAATTTAATGTGCCAAGATCGTACAACAAATACGGAGAAAAAGGACTCAAATGTGTTATATCTACAATCTTTAATAGCATCGCCAAAGATATAAATCCCAAAGCTAAGAATATAAGGAACATCAAACAATGGCTACAAAATATAGAATCGGAGTAACACTCAGTACTTAACACAAACATTCATCAATATACAGGTATCTTGTAAAGACTGGTATATCATTGAAGGTACTACCATCAAATTCAAACTTACAAGTGATAACACCACTGCATTGTCCATTACAATATACAAGTTTTTCTAAAATGTTATGTAGGTATTAATCATATTTTTCAATTGAATATATGAATGGCACAATTATTAACAAGTTGTAACCTGATGTAAATTATGAGCAATTGTAATCTATGAACAATCTGTAAAGGCTGAAATGTAACTTTCCTATTAATGTAACACTTTAAACACTATGCAACATAGAACAAACAATCCTGTAAATTATGTGTAGCATATAATGTTATACCTGATAACTCTAACATATGAAAATTATTATAACATTAGTACATTTATGTGACAATACTTGTAACAAACTGGGCACCTGATGTTAAGTCGCAAGACTTATCAGGACCCTAAACTGATGGAAAATAAACAAACCAATTCAATTATTATTATTATTATTATTATTATTATTATTATTATTATTATTATTATTATTATTATTATTATTATTATTATTATTATTGTTACATATTTATTTTTTAAGACTCATAAATATTTATATTCATTATTAGTGGCTACATTCATTTTGATTTCGTTGAACTGTTTTTGATCTGAAAATTGTAATTATTGTTATTATTTTTAATTTAATTATGATGATCAATAGTGGAAAACTAAAATGATTGTCCCAAAAAAGAAAATTTTAAATAAAATTTAACATGTGTGTTGCTTGTTTGGAGAATTAGTTAATAAAGAGCTACTTCAATTCAGTGATTTTGGGCAATATTAATCAAAAAATTTAGCAAATTAATACTTCTATTACTTTGTAGTGTGTAGCCTTTGAAATATTTTGTGTTCCATAAATCTATTCCATTTTATCTGTGCCTCATTGACCATATCAGGACACGAGTCCTGAGAAACCTCCAATTGTTTAGATTAAATACATTAAGCCAAATTTGATAAAACTGCAATGTTTAAAAAAACATAAACATATTTAACATAGAAAATGCTCTAAGTGTTTGTGGAACAAAGGATGCCAGATTGTATAAAATCAAACATTTTAAAGCAGTAATGAAAGTATATTTTTTTTTGTCTGCATTAATATAATACACTTATATATTAAAAAACTTAGAAAAATCATTCAACATTTAATAACAGGAGTGAAATAGATAGACAAGAAAATAAAATAGATAGATAAGAAAAAAAATAACAACATGGATCATCAATTTAAAACTAGCAGATGCTAAAAAGAATATCCAATGTAAACACTTGAGTTACAAATAATTTTGTCACCATTATTGAACACTTAGACAAGTGAATTAAAAATTGAAGTCACAGTAGAATTATGCCTCACAGTGTCTCACAATTTAACCTGGCCTTAATAAACTAGAATATATTCAAATTAAACCAATCCAGATGTCTATCGCCAAGTGATTATCACTTTGTTTACATTTTGCACTTCGCTGTAATCACCTTGTTCACCTTTTCAAGATAAAGATAGCATTTGTTTTAGGTCCATAATAACTTGTGAGCACTAATATAATACTAAAATGTGTTGTTTTGGTAATGTTTAAAACTCTGAACTAGAATCTATTATTAAAGATTTGGTGCCGTAAACAGCAAAAGAAACAGACAAAATGTGTGGAAGCAATTTCAAGAATTTCGTGAAGAAAGAAAATACAAATGGACAGCACAAACTACAAATGAAATTACACATACTTCAGACAATTAATATGCAAGGATTAGATGATGAAAAGTACAAAGAATAAGCAATCAAAACTATGTGGAACGTTACAACCAAAATTATTCAGAAAAATACTTCAATGAGTACACACATGTGTTCAATCCATTCAAAATTGACGAATCTCGCTTCTAATTCAACTTGTTCATCCTCCATTTCAAATACATCCAATGAATACCAAGACATGGAAAACTCAACTTCCTACAACTAATAATTGTTTTTAATAAATGTTCTTGTAAGTAACTTTGTTAGTTTTCAAAGTTTTAATACCATAAAATTGAAACATATTTCAAATCATTTTCTGCCTTAAACTGTTACTCATATTTTACTTGACTGTACGTTATTCCAGGAGGCAGTGATAACTCGGAGCTGAATTAAAGTTTCACATATTCTGGTAGTAATTTTGGGTAATATCTCTCTTTTACTTGTTCTGATTGCAATTATCCGTCTAATTCACATGTCTTAGTACTTTGCTATTAACTGTTAACAAATCAATAATCATAATGCAAAGAATTTGTACAATTATTTAGTGATCAAGAGATCAACAGGGAGTTAATAGCTGAATACACACCAGCTGTTTGGCGAAATCAAAATTCTATTGATAACAACAAAAAAAGGTTGTTTTTATGTTGAGGTATAAAAATTTCTACTATGTATTTCCAAAAATTGATGATTATAATACTATTCAAAATAATAAAACATACACCCTAATAATCCATTTTTCAAAATTTTTGTTCATTTTTTTCCCAATTGTTAATAAGTAATTTATATGCGATTATTTAAGTTATGGTTACTTTGTTATATTTTACAGAAGTCAATGAGGTTGATGAAGCCAGATCATTGTTTTAAAAAGGGTCAACCCAAGAAAAATGTTGTGAATACATGATTAGGCATTATACACACAAAAGGCATTATTCAAGCATTCCTGTTTTACAATCGGACATAGACAAACGAAAGTGCATGCTTGAATATTAACAATTAAAAAACCATTCAACCCCATTATCAATAACTAACTTCAATAAATGGTAACAAAAACTTACTTTAAGTAAAATAATAAAATATTGCTGGTAATAGTAAAATAAAAAGCAATATGTTCTAATCATATACTAAGTATAAAAGATGCGGAAGAACATCACTAACTAGTGGTGCAATAGAATGGCACGTGATTTTCTCGCAGTAAAGTTTTCTCATTTCTTTGGTGAGGATTGGATTTACGGTCTTGCCCCATCCTCTTGCCAGCTACCATTATTTTCATCAAAGTACATTTTTTTGACATTTTCTCAACTTTTTAGTTTCCTAATAGTAATAACATAAATATTACTCCAAGAATATTAAAGAAGAGTAAAACATTGAATTAAAAATTCATTGCCAGGCCCTGACAACAAAAAAGTGGATGAATTCAGATGCTAAATTAAAAAAAAAAAAACACTCCTTTAACACATGGTGTAGCCAAAATCCGTTTTGTGGGTCCATGATGCCGAAAAAACAATTGAATGCAAAACCATCCATTCATAGAATTTTTTGAAAATTGAAACTTTAAAATTTTGAAAAACATTCTTTAAAATTTGAGGGTATTTTTAAATGAAGCCCACCCGGTAATTTTCAAAATTTTATCAAAAACGGCTCCAAATTTTTTCTGTAAATTTCTTTTAAGAATAGAGTAAAATACACTTATAAATGTGGCATACGTACGATTTTCTCAGTTAACTCTGAATTTTCGAAAATTACGTGTTTGAATTTTTTCGGCGTCTTCCTAAAACGAGAAAATTAATAATAAAGATTGTTTGCTTCAAATGAAATTTGTTGCTCATAATCAGTTCTTTTAATAAGGTCATGTAGATTTTGAAAATTTGAGAAGTTTTCGCGCAATATGGCGTGCAATATTTGCAATTTTAAAAAATTACAAAAACAAGATTTTCTCAAAAACGGCTCCAATTTTTTTCTTTAAATTTTTCGTATGGATAGTGCTAAATGCATTGTGTAAGATGACATAAACGCCATATTACTCTATTATTTTGTTTTTCAAAAATTACAAAAATGCAATTTTTTTGACTAGTTTCTCACGTCGGTAGTATTTACATTAGAGGCGATTTCTTCACGTTGGTGTATTTATAAGTACATGTGATTTAAATCATGTCAAATAAAGTTTCTCGAAAACTCAACAGTTTTCTGTGAAAATGATATCAAAATTCAGCATTTTCAAAAACGCTCAAACGCCATTTTCTCAAAAATGGCTCCAAATTTCTTCTTCAGACTTTTACAACGAATAGTGGTGATTGCGCTATTTAACATGGCGTAAAGTTTATTAAGATGTATTCTTTTGTTTTTTTAAATTACATAAATGTAATTTTTGAAATGTCTCTCACGCCGTTAAAATGCACATTTCAATGGATTTGTGTACAATATTGAATTTGAGTGGACGTTCTTCAAATTACTTAAATGAAGTTTTCCGAAAACTCAATAGATTTCTGTGAAGAAAAAAAAAGGTTCACATTTCGCATTTACAGTAATGCTTAACGCCGGTTTCTTGAAGACGGTTCCAAATTGTTCAATGAAAATTTATATTTATGACAAGGTTTTAGTCTTCTTTACTATTTTAAAATCAATATTTCGGTTGTACTACTTGGAAGCCGAAAAGTTGAGAAATTTTCAAAAACATGTACTTTTGGGGCGATAGATGGCAGCTAGCCAGAAGGAAGGGCAAGACAGAACAGTACCAGTCCACACCAAGGAAATTAGAAAACGACGAGAAAGTCTGTGCCATTCTGTAGCACCTCTCGTTTTTATTTTTCCACATCTCAATTTTGGTATAATACACTATAGCAGGATTCGTGTATTAATTGCAAACAATGTTTGAAGCCCGTATTAACATCCATGCGCGTTTTCTTGAGCCCTCAATTCGCAAGTTGCGAGGGTAGTGTGGGTTGTTTATTTTCGCGACAAAACTCAAATATCAAACCTGTTGCTCATTTTTCGATGCAAAATAAGTTTCTATTGTACGGGAGCGAACATATCTAGATCAGATTTTGTTAACTGTTCGTTACTATCACTTATTCATAATTCAACTAATGTTAGTAATGTTATAAGACCCATTTTAGGGGGGGGGGGAATTGAGACAGTACTGTAACGTTATCACGTCGAAAATGAAGTTTTAAAAAAAATTCTATATGAATTTGGCATCAAAATTCGTTGACAAAAATACCTTCAATTTGAACTGTTTCCCCGTCTCTGCAGCTTTTCTCAGCCTCATGCACGCAATAGATGCTGAGAAAAAATAAAACATACAAAATATATTTCTCGTATCTCTGCAACATGACCCTAGGACACTCTGCCCTAGGACGCTGATTTTTAGTGAATCTACGTCATTTTGTATTCTCTTTCATAGGAGCACCGCGATTATCGATTTGGTTGGGGGGACACTTTCCACCACCTTATTCGGCTAAACCTTTTATAATTAAAAGGCACGGTATAAAACATGGTAAAACTCTAAGCAAACATATGGGTTGATCGAAATAATTCCATTGTTGATATAAACTTTTAGTAGTAACTGTAGCGAAAAATGTGGGTTTTGGAACCTTTCACCGATGTTCCGAGAGAGTCACCACGAACTGCTAACGTTCTATGGTTCAGAATACCATGGTAGACCTCGGTACCAATGGACACAGCAGTGGTTTAGAGCCCGACGGAGGTCCACACACGGCGCCGGGGACGCGTCAACCACAAAAATAGCTGGGCCAAATGTTGCTATTCATTCTGGTTCGGTAATTTGGATTTCAATGTGCGGCAACCATTTCTTCTTTTCAGTGTATGTTTTAACTTATGTGCATGATGTTTTCTACCACGAAACTTAGCAAAAATTCCTAAAGGAGAAAAATACTGATAAATGACCTATTAGCATTACTTCTGAGAATTAATAGGTACATTACCATTCGATCTTATATATAAGAAACTTTTAAATATTCAGTTTCATTCATATTAATGTTCTATTCTAATTTTTGAAATCTATTTTTAAAGTAAAACTTTTACGACATCCCCTTCTAAACGATTTTCTTTCCTAGTTGGCCCCACTCCAAAAACAATTACACATTACCGTCTTATTACACTTTGAGACCATCGGACGCATGGGGCCGCACATACCAAGCACCAATTAAATCCCTTCACAGTCGTTCTTTTAGTAAGAAAGAAGTTCCTTTAACAATATCTTATAATACATGGATGGAATTTCTATTGAATCCTTGAAAACTAGTGTCCCTGCACTATTACAGACATTTCGCGCAAACTATTCGTAAGATCAGAGAAAACATTCAAGAAAGAAGCAATGAAAAATAAAAGTTCAGTGTTCCATGTGAAGCCGACACGTTCAAGCCCCCATGAAAGAGCCACTCTCACAGGTGTTTCCAATACTGTTGGAGATCAAATTCATTTTGGACACTGTCAAAATGTAACGAACTCTACGTTTCCTAACGAGACCTGGTTGAGTGACCGGCTAGGAACCCCGGGATCTAACGGCGTCGGGCCCCTGGCCGAAGGGATAAAAGGCACTGACTGACTGCGACCTGACGAGACTAGACAAATACAGTAAATTATTCAATAACTGTAATGAGAGTAAATACTGGGTAACGGAGGATTACTCCAACAAAAGCGCTCAACGCCCAACAAGGATTAAGAGACGCGTTGCGTCGACGCAACAAATCTTTTTAAAAAAGTTTTCGCTGGGTATCCGTGTGATTGAGTGATTCGTGAGCGTCGCGTCTTTTGATAGCGACAAGCCCATTGCTTAGTGAACTCCGGCGTAAATTTTAACCACCCAATATTTCACTCGCCAGCGGTTGTTTTCCACCGATAAAGTTATCATGTTTGATTCATTTCGTGAATCTAACTTTTTGACTCTCAAAGATTTGTAATCTCGTTAAATGAAATAAAAATATAACACACTTACTTGGGAAACACGTGATCTCTTGTTTTATTGTAGCAACAGAAGCATCATCACAGCAGGATGCAAGAGGATCCTACAGAAAAACAAACAATTAACAACCAACAAATATCCAACCTGGACGATATTGTCATGAGAAATTTAAACTTTCCTCTGAGACGATAACTGTTACACTGTTAGTAATCCACTGTCATCATGAGAAATTTAAACTTTCCTCTGAGAAGATAACTGTTACACTGTTAGTAATCCACTGTCATCACTGTACTAATCCATGTTGATTTTTAATGATAGAATCACTGTACCTTAAATTACAATTGCAATTTGATGAATGGTTATGTTCAGTTGACACCGATAATGATCTGTGATATTTTATCTTCAATGTGTTATTGATTTAGAGGGATTTTAAGAGGAAAATTATTTACAATGAATAAAGTGAATTTTGCATGATTCTCCCGTTTATGAAAAAATCGTCTCATTTGAATTATTTTGTTGAAGTACGTTTTTAAGTAATTTTGAAATTTAAACACTTTTTCGAATTTCGGACTCTGGAGAGGTTAACGCATAAGCCATGGGACGTAGCGGGCCTGCCCCTTTTGCTGTATCATTTTTTGACGATCTGAAGTCACAACCTTTGAGAAGATCCTGGGCGATGTTTTTAAATTGGTTTTGAATTAAATTACAATTAATAAAGGCGGCCACTGTCAACCGTTTATTGGGTGTCACACAAGGCTAAGGCATACTCGAGATCTATTAACATTATTTTACATGGGTTTTTCTAACGTGGCATCTGGGCGTTTTATCTTCAAGATGGAATACGGCACGACTTTTCGCGTCTTTCTCGGTCTCACCGCTAGAATCGCTTGGTCTGCAGCACTGCTTGATGCGGCCGCGATCGTGCGAGATCTTGCGCCAGGACCGAAAGACACTCAAGCGTACCTTATTCCAATTCATATCAAAGCTCTGCCTTATTCCGAAGCAGTGGTACCCTCCAGACGCTACGTTAAAAAAGTATAGAGGATTCCTGTACATTGTTTATCCAAACTGTATTAACAATGGTTATTCAATTCGTGATATTAAATAGTGTTCAAACTTTGCATAGAAAGAAATACCTAATCAGGGCAATGCGTCTCCAACAAGTTTATCAGCTACTCTATCAATTTCTTACCACTTCACCCTTCTGGCCAATCGTAAACTGACTCAAATATCTTACAGCGATTGCAATGTCGATGTCCAATAAACAACGTATGCACTGTAACATAACATCCTTGATTTTAACTTAGCTTTCCGTTATTGTCAATATTTGGCGCATTTTGGAACTATTGTTGGGCATAATTTCGTTTCTGCAATATTCCTGTTAAATACCACTCGTGCTTTGGAAATCTCAGATAAATACCCTCCTGGCTCGTGAGTCGGGGATTTATCGACAATTTCCAAAGCACTCTCGGTATTACTTATGATAAACAGCATTCATGAACATGAGTTTACCATTTGTTGAGTACATTTCATTGAAATGAGCAATTTTAAACTTCTAACAGTGTACAGATTGTTTTTTTGTTGCGTCACCTTGACGCAACGCGTCTCTAAGCCCCTTAAGGGGCGTTGACCTTTTTAATTCTGGAGTAATCCTCCGCTAAATTACTATATTTGTCAAGTCTCGTCACGTCGTAGTCAGTCAGTGCCTTTTATCCCTTCGGCCAGGGGCTCGACTCCGTTAGATCCCGGGGTTCCTGGTCGGTCACCCAACCACGAACCCGCGAGTCTCGAATTCGCTTAACCTTCGTGACTTCGGGCCTTAATCACGGGTAGCTGACGCCGCCGGAACTATACCTTTTAACTTTACTATAACTTTTCCCTACCGTCAAGAATAGTTCATTACAATTTATTATTAGTTACTTTTTTCAACCACTTAATCAAAGTGGTTTCTTTCAATTATAATTACTCAATTACAGGTATTGGAAATATTTTCCTGTCACTAATTACACCCTCGGAACTTTAGCTTGACAACTGCGTCTCAGTATTGTAGTGTACTTGTTTGTTTGCACATGATATTAATGACCTTTCAAATCTACAGCAACAACTTTAGACTAACAAATGAGCACTAAGTTGACATAACATACAGGCTGCAATGATATTGGAAAATTACAAAAAGTACTTTCTATACAACTCTGGGATCCAAGCCATTATGGAATTATTTATTGTTAAAACAATAAAGATCGCATGGTAAGGCCATTGCCGCATGAAATGTGTTTTAAACATATTTTCTAAAGATAATATTTATGGTGGAATTAGCCAAGGATATAACTAAACCCTATACAAATCCGTAGTCAAACCATTAAATTATGAATCTAAAACGTATATTTATTTGCGATTTATCTATATATTTAAAAAAGGTATTCTGCCATGAAAGCCGTTTAGAGCTTCTACTAGAACCGGTGTTTGTATTTTTCTTTTAAATGAAGAATATGATCCTAGATGTGTTATCAGATGATGAAGGTGTGTGATTCACCAGCATTGACGGTGTAAATTAATTAAATCATTCTTTAATAGTACGCTTATCAATAGTCAATTGTTTTCTTTCAAAGATTGATAGGAAACGGAATTTTAAGGGACAGAAAAAGTATTCGATTTATAGAGAATTTTGATATATGGATGTCCGACTCTACTATGGCCTGAATGATTCTGAATGTGTTGATGAATACGAGTGTGAATTGACTTATTTCAAATCTAGGAATATTCGGGTCAGAATTCTCATCCTTGGGGATCAAGTGATTGACATGATAATCTATAAGAACGATGCACTTATATCGGCACACTTACAGTGACGAGTCCAGCTCGAGCGGCTGCTAAATTGGTGATGTACCACTCCGCTGAATTTGGGCCGCAGAGCCCCAGCGTATCACCTGGTTGCAGCCCAATGCGCAGCAAGCCAGCAGCCAGTCGATCGGCCTACGCAAGTTTGGCCTTTCGGACTAAAGGAAATGATAAGTTCGCTTAAACTTATATTACTTCGATTATTGTATTTCAAATGTATTATTTCGATATTGTGTGATCTATGTTTAATCCAATTAACAATTAATTCGCTCACTAATGACCTAGTGAAATTTTGCTTACTTCCGCGTTTCTATTGAGTTTTCAAAAAATAACGCACATTGCAATTAGTACATTCTCCGAAAAATTATTCGATTGAAAATATATTTTGAAAAATTAAGCAGGATATTATTGCAAATTATCGTAAATCTTTTCAACGACGCCAACAGAGCCGTTTGGCATGTAGCCCAAAAGTTTGCTCTGAATTTGCCCTTTACTACAGTGATGACAAAGTTTCCCAATTGTGACAGTAGTAAGCCTCGCGGCACCGCACCCGGAGTGTATTACCGCTACTAGTGTCGAGAAAGAAAACGATTACTAGGTACGTGTAGTGAATTTTGTGCCGACTCTTTAGAAACATGCAGTAACGTGTTCGTCAAACGATCTGAAATATATTTTGACTATGGTTGACAGTAAAGTTTAGTTAGTTAACGCCTTATTTTCTGTGGCGAGACTTGGGTCATCAGGCCCGCTCTTCCGTTTGACCACGCAAATTTCGCTGTGCTCCTTTCACCATCTAGCGGAGAAAGGACGTATGTACGCCTCTCTCTTCTTTCACGTCCTAAAACAGCATAATCCCAATATTTGTGCAGACTTCTAATTCTCATTTCTTGATACCTCCTCATACTTGATCTGCACTGATAGAGAATTTTATCCAACATATCTACATCTACACCATTCCCATAACAAAAAGGAAACAAGAAGCACTCTCCATTGATACAACATTGGACATTTCCACAGGTAATGCAGAATATAGGCAAGACAGGTTTCCTTCGATCCAAGGTCTTGAATAAGAAGCCAATAACTGTAAACAATGTTTATTGTCTATATGACACCAGATTTTCCTCACATAATACATATTTCAACATACACTAGCCACACAAGAAGAAAAATATACCTCACACTGAGTAGGATCGTTTTTACCTCCTACCTCATCACTAGATAACACAGGATAATACAATTTCCAATTACTGATACGAAAAGTATCGACATTAACGACAAAATCTAAAACCAAGACTTTTTCTCAAAATCATCCATACCTATATACTTTCTAGCATTACAATAAATCACTTTTTTCTGTTTTAAATATATCCTAATTAACTGAAACATTCCTGAGCACAATTGACCAGGATTCTCACTAGCTTGAAACCAGGAGAAGTACAGGAAGACGTATGAAAACAAATCTTCCTAGTTGATTCATTATCTAATTGAGTTCTATCAATATATATATATATATATATATATATATATATATATATATATATATATATACACACACATATTAAAACGTAACATTTTTTACGACTAAAATTACCTCCATTTTTTTATCATTTCACAAACATTACCACATGTTTTGCACATTTCATTTTCACTCACACATTCTTCACACATCCTCAAATTTTCAGTTTTAGCACGAACATAAGCCTACGAAGAACTCATTCTAAAGTGAAGAAAGAACTCATTCATAATAAACTAAAAGAATATTATATTTTTCATCAGCACCCTTTCAAACTGATCACTGTGCACTAACACACCATTCTTATCAGTGCCACCCAAAAAATCGGTTAATTTGAAAGTATCACACGTTCGAGTTCCCTGCTTCATATCAAAGTAACCTAATAAATTCCACTTCTTGTCTACCACTTTCTTTAACATACGTTGTCCCCCCTTATAATCTATATATCTACATTTCTCTTTTGAAATGTGTATTTCTATAAGCACGTCTGGAATATCGACGGTATGGTCTATAATAACGACAAAACACCATTCTCCAAAGAAGAATATCTTTCTTCACCTGTCACCACCTGAACCCTCCGTAAAAGACCGGATCTGAAAAAAGGTTGATAATTCGATACAAAAATTACAACACCTTCATATTTCAAACAATACCCTTCCTTAAATTTAAATTTAACTCTAAACATTTTCCCTTTGAACAATCTCTTTAAAATTTCAAATTCATCCTTATAGTTCTCAGGACAGAAATCTTCAAAAAGAATAATTTTGCGAACACACTGATTAAGACTTTCCTTTCACAGGATACACGATCCTCGTTCCCATGCAAACACAACCTCTCAATTATTATAGATTTCCCAATACCAGTACTACCCCATAAATATAACTATTTACATGGCACATTTCACACCACATTCCACCAATCATAAACATCTTTCATCCAGTCACTATATTCGCTCACAGGTCTGCTCACTCTATCACTCAAACACTCCAAATGCAAATTTTCAAGTTGACAGCTATCATTTAAATGATTTCTTTTAATGAAAATGTCTTTGTTCGTTTTGCCCAATGGAAAGCCTGATTCACAAAACTAACATTTTTCGTACAAACACCCCTACGATTACATTCAAAATTTTCTTCAGTAATGTAACTAATCCACGATCTTTCATTTTTAACACTTTATACGTCAATTTGATATTCATCATACAATGCCAAAACAGTCGATTTTGCATTGAACTCAGAGGCTTCTTTTAGGCTTGAGGTTCTTTTACGTGCAGTAAATTTACAACATGGGACAGCCGGTTTTACTTCCCCTCCGAAGGAAGGCGTAAGACGGATTTTTTCGTCCTTAAAAATCCACGGCTTTGATTGGGTTTGAACCCGCAAACATGGTTACAACAGTCTGATACGCTAACAGTAAATTTTATTGCAACAGAATATTGGTATTCACTCGTGTAGCCCTGTTTTAACCCAGTCAGTAACATTTTGTTTACTGTGTTTTGGTTAACCGAAGAAGTTGGCGTGTGTGAACGGTCCGTCTAATCCGATCCTCATTTGCTAGAGGCTTGCTTTGCAAAAGACGAATACGTAAGTTAAAATTAATTAGTAACAATCCCCGCGCTACTACAAAGCCACACCGGGACGGGGTGGCAAAGGCTCTTGAAGAGTGAGGAAGCCAGTGCGCGCGTGCAGATGAGGTGGTCACCTGCTGCAGCGCATGCGCGAAGGTGATGCGGCGGCCCTGGTGCAGCGCCACGACGGCCTCGCGGCTGGGCCAGCGCCGCGCCGCGCTCGCCGCCACCTGCCCCAGCGTGAGGGCGCGCAGTGGCTCGCAGCCGGGCTCGTGCCAGTAGCTGCGCCGCGGGCAGCCCGCGCTCTCCGCCGCGCCGCCGCCGCCGCCGCCGCCGCCGCTGCTGCTGCTCCACCTGCGCGTACAGAAGGCCAGTTGTTGGCACAGCGAGACCAGCATCCACCAGACTGTGTGCGAATATCGAATCCGTTGAGACAAATAATTGAAATTCGAAGAAAAAGAAATAAATAAAAGAGAACGAAAAAAGAGGAAAGAGAAAAGAAAGGGAAAGAAACGAAGGAAGGAAGAAAGAAAGAAAGAAAGAAAAAAAAGAAAGAAAGAAAGGAAAAGAAAGAAAGAAAAAGAAAGAAAGAAATAAAGAAAGAAAGAAGGAAAGAAAGAAAGAACGGACGGAAGGAAGAACAAAAGGAAGAAAAAGCAGAAGCAGTCACCTGACCCATATTTAACGGGGCAATATTCAGAGATGGGCAGTATTTAAAAACATTTATTTGAAATACTATTTTAAATACATTTTGTATTTGAAAACTGTATTTTTGAGTTTTGGGACATGCATTTTGGAGATATATTTAATTACATAATTTTTTATGTGTATGTGTGTTTTATTTAATTACATACATTAATTACTTAATCTGCATCATCATTATAACACATAATAGTCATAATTTTGATATTGTTTTATATCAATTATTGTTTTCTATCATCTACAAATCATAACAAATATTCCAATTCAAAAATTTTCCCAAACCCTGGTCTAGGGGAACGTTTTACCATCTTATCCGGGGTGCCCTTTGTAATGCCAAGTCTTCTAATTTGTTCCTTTCTAATCTTCCTTTCTAATTTGTTCTTCAATTTTCTTCTTGTTCTATTTGTAATTTTCAAAGTAATGTTAATTCAGTTATATTTATATATCATACAAATTGTAATTTAGACATTTCTTTTATGTTTGTTGCACTGAAGATGGCCGATGCATCCTAAAAAGAATTTTAGTAAATTAAATGTCAATGTCAAAGGTATGCCTTGTAACTTCTTTATTCGACTACATTACCTACAATAAAAGAGAGGGAAATGATTCCTGAGCTTAGGTACACGCACGTAGTGTGTGCTCTTCCCCATTTGCATACGTCACACACAGTTTATTATATTTTTTACAATAAATAAATAATCAATTAAACAAATAAAATCGGAAATAATACTTTTACTTTTTTACTGATACGTTATTGCATGTTATTGTCTTCGATACGGAGCTCCATATTCTCTGCATAACCGGCACTCTCGAAATAACAATACTTCCGAGGGTTCCGGCATAACTTACCTGTATCATGGCGACGAGGGAAATATGACAACAGTTGAATGGTGCTACATATTCTCTTACAGAGGGAATTATGAGAGGGAATTATGGGAGGGAATTATGGGCGGGAATTATGGGAGGGAATTATCAAATAACAAATCGTGTCAAGTTAACAACTACCTTACTAATAAGTAAATATGAATCATTAAAATTAGGTAAAAAATAAAATTATACATGGACGTTAACTGGTTCTGATAATATCGGGCGACAAAAAGCATTCGGACCAAAGGCCCTCGGGCTTTTTGTCGCCAATCTATCATTAGAACCCTCATAACGTCCTTGGTGCATAAACAACTATTGTAATTTATGTAAATCAAAATTGTTCCTGATATTATATATTTTTAATTGAAATTGATATATATTTACCGTGAAAAACAGTAAGAAGTGTATTGACGTATGGGGAGAAGATTGGCGAGTCTTATGGGAGAGTAGAAAGGAATGCTTCATTAAGTTTCGCTGAACGTAACGAATGTGAAAGCTATCCGTTCATATTTGCAGAGCAAAGGATGGACTGGGGAGTTGGCATTGACTCCCACACTCTGAGCTGATAACACGAGACGTAAACTGGCCGGGCAAATCAACGTCTACGGACGCGTTTGGAAGAGGTTAAACGCTAACGAGTACAACTGTCACGTATCCCGATCGTGTGACTCCTTCACAACTGCTTTAGAAAAGAGTATCACGAACATAAACTGAACGGAGCATCCGTTCGAAGGGCGTCAGGGGTTACCTCTTGTGGCAGAGCGCAGGCGATAGGGAGAGTACTGCACGTCGACGTATACATCCGCAGAGCTCTTGGGTGGCAGAAGAGGCTGAAGGGGCGGCACGAAGACACCTGATGAAGGCGGTCCCCACACTGCGGGTGGCGGCCACCGATCTCCACAAAGAGAGCTGACTGGTGGCGACGCGCTGCCGCGCCCGCGCCGTTGCCAGGCAGCTCGCGAGGGCGGCCATCTCTCTGAAGGCCGCGTGCGAACTTAGCTATCGTCTCCACACTCTCCTTCAGTCGCGCTTTCCTTTCCACGCTCTCCTTGCACCAGAGCGCTTATCACGTACAAAACAGATGCACGAAGTGACGCTAGTTTCGGGGATTTATCAGTTACGGAGGTCATGTTATCATGTGTTTGTACATGGTGAAGAAGTGTCTTGTAACAGCAGTACCGTAGTGGCTCGTGAACAAAAGTTCAGATTAGGCAAAACAGCGGCGTATCCAAGGAACGGGGTGTGGGGGCCATGCCCTTCCTCAAACAGATTTTTTGTAGTTTATGTTCAATTTATTCAAAACAATTGTCTTACTGATATCATTACATTCCAAAGCATTATTTCCATGAAGCAACCAGACGTGATTTCAAGATATTCAGATTCTAAAAAATTCGACTTTGTATAGCTCTGACAATAATTCAGTAGTCAAGTTAATTCCCCTCCCCCCCAAGTGTTTAAGATTCATTGAATATCATGTGATCTTTTGACTTTTCATGTTTTTGTACATTTTTTGATAAATTTTTAATGTCTAAATATCCATCTCCATTCCAAGCTTCTTAATTGACAATAAAAGACGTGGCCAAAAATAAAGCTTAGCTTTAACTTCACTACCTGTCAACCTACCTACCTACCACTACCCTTCATATAAAGAAGGACTCGATTTTCTTGCATTTTTCTCGCCAGCACGATGTACAACCGTACTCAACGTAGGTGAAGGTCGACCATTGTCCAAAATTTCTCTCTTTTCTTCATTGTTGAAACGAGAAAACGGTGTACGTAGTAGTTCATTCACTATGCCTGTTATATTAACGTTAACTCATATTTAAATATAAACAATTAAGTAACCCTAATAATCCGCAGCATATTAATTTAAAATCAAAAAATACATACTTGCTAAATAATAATATTTTATATATTGTGAAGGAATGTTATAAAATTTGTCTCTCTATAAATTTGACTCTTATTACTTCACAATATACAGACCGTTCAGTCATGTGATCGGTTTTTTTGACAGCCACTGTCGCCGAACCGCAAGGATCTCGTCTGGGGGCGTGGTCGGCTATTAATATGTAGAAATGATTCGCTTTCATTTCACGAACGTTCGCTAACGTGTCTTGGAGCCGTGGACCAACCTAATGTATTGTCAATCCGACAAAGGAGAAAGGTCAATGAAAAATATTGTATTATAGTGATAAAATGATGTTAAAATACTCTGAAATTATGTTCAATATTACTATTTTTAAAAGTTAATAATTTACGTGAACTGCGTTCAGTTTGAATTTGGAGAGTTCGTTGCAGAAATGAGAGGTTCAGCTAACGGGACTTTCCTTTTCTTGGCTAGTCCAGGGCGGGCCTTTTGTCAGAGTTTCAAGGACCTTTGCATGTTTATGACCCTTTTTTGTGTAATTTTGCCTGCGTTACCCCCACGGGGGCCCCGTCCGATCCCTTCTGCGCTTGCTGAACCTTTGTGAGATCGTCGACACAGCCGAGAGCAGACGTGAACGATTTCACTTCACATATTTCGGAGAATTTCCATTATTTATTTAATATTTATAATATTTTTATATTATATTTAATTCACTGTGTTATTAGATATAACATTAATAGAAACTAATAATAAGTTTCAAAATTCAAAATTTATTGCTTATTTATTTTTGAAAATAGATTTTACTACATGGGAGTTTTTTTCTCCCTTTCAAAATTCAAAATTTAAGTAGTATATGACTTAGTGTAGGGATTACAGAATTTTGAAAATGTGCACACAATTCACTTTTCCCCATAGCACGTCATACGCAGTTTTTAACTGTTTTTTTGACGTAAAATAAATAAATAAATAAATAAATAAATAAATAAATAAATAAATAAATAAATAAATAAATAAATAAATAAATAAATAAATAAATAAATAAATAAATAAATAAATAAATAAATAAATAAATAAATAAATAAATAAATAAATAAATAAATAAATAAAATAAATAAATAAATAAATAAATAAATAAAAGTTAAATTTACAGTTTAATAACATTAATAATAGCTATTTATAAAATATTTAATTTATAATTATTTGCATTTTAATTACTTTATTTATTATAGAAGATATTTATTTTTGTAATAATATTTAATGTAGTTTATTAGAAATATTAATAATTTCTGAGTAACTTGAGTAATGAGTCCACCGCAGAAGGGAGAAGTGACGCAGCATCAACGCCAAGAAGACATCAAATTGCAAGATATGTAGAAGAGCTGATGATGGGAGGCAATATAGAAACTTCTTCAGTTATTGACCAGACTGCCTATGCATTGAATTTGGAAACTCACATTGTTCAAAAGTAAGTAAAATTGTAATAAAAGTATCAGGTGAAATTGTTTTGGATAATGTTAAATTTACTGTCACAGATTTTCGAAACAAGACCCTGATACTGCACTGACTCCATAAAGAAAGCGTCCAGGAATAGAAGGGAAGAAAACATGGGAAGTGGATGATTTTGGACAGGGTTTAATTAGGCGCATTATTTATTCAATGTATGAGAATGGTAAGTAATTTACTTATATTTGCATGTAAGCGACTTCCTATTTTTTTTTGTAAATACAACATTTTTCTCAGGTCAAAGTGTTACTCTGAACTCAATTTTGACAGCAGTCGAACATGATAGAGATATAGGGTTTACTGGGGGGAGAACTACTTTGTCTTACCTGCAGCGTGCCATGGGTTTTGAATGGAAAAAGACAGACAACCGCAGGTCACTAATGGAAAGAAATGATATTGTTGTTGCAAGATCAGATTTTTTGATGGAATATGTGAAACTGAAGGCTCAAGGTTCTGAATTTGTGTTTTTGGATGAAACATGGTTTTATTCAAAAGGCAAGCAAAAAATCGAAGATATTTTTTTAGCGTTGAAAAGTATGAAAGTCTTTATAGTATAGTATAGAAAGTCATAAGTGAATCAAGAAGGTATGATTTGCATTAATGAATTGTGAAATTGTAGTTATTTCAGTGAGTGTCATGAATATTGTGTGTCCAGTTTGAAGCACCATCATAGTGGTTTAATATGATTTTATTTTGCTATATCATCTTTAGTAATTACTTTTAATAATCTATCCTTTAGGTTACGCCTCTCGGTCATGGCAAGATAAAAGGAAGAAGAGCTGCTGTAGCATTTATTTATTATTTTACGTCAAAAAAAAACAGTTAAAAACTGCGTATGACGTGCTATGAAGAAAAGTGAATTGTGTGCACATTTTCAAAATTCTGTGATCCCTACACTAAGTCATATACTACTTAAATTTTGAATTTTGAAAGGGAGAAAAAAAACAAAAACTCCCATGTAGTAAAATCTATTTTCAAGGATAAATAAGCAATAAATTTTGAATTTTGAAAGGGAGAAAAAAAAAAAAAAAAAACTCCCATGTAATAAAATCTATTTTCAAGGATAAATAAGCAATAAATTTTGGCTCTTATTACTTCCTGCCGCGACGACATGGAAACGATAATTTGAATAATTGTATTTCCCACTGAATTCTAGAAGACGTGCACAGAAAATGAAGTTACATTTATGTCCAGAAGCAAAACAAGGGGCCATCTCAGTATTTGCTCAATTGATCAGGGAAACTGGACGAAAAACCTGATCGAGATCCCGATCGAGCAAAAATTTAGATGAAGGTAAAGGTATGCAGGAGGTGCAAATGGTTTCATTCAGGATGCAGAACTATTGTTTCCCTTGAAGCACAAGAAGAGTACCATGGAACTATGACAGCAGAAATGTTCCAAAAGTGGATGAAAGAGGAATTATTACCTCGTTTGCCAGAACCATCCGTTATTGTAATGGACAATGCACCTGTTCATTCTGTGCTGGTGAGTGACATTTCAAGAAGTGTTCTTTTAGAAATGTAAAAATTATTCTTTCAAAGAATACATTTAATCCTTTATAAAAATAACTGAATATGAAACAGGTTTTGCAACTAGTGAGTATATTTTTGAAGGATTTGTTTAAGGTGATACAGTGATTTCTCATTATTGAGATTTTGAGTTTGTGTGCATTACAGTACTGGAGAAGCGATGTGATACTTCACTGATTCAAATAAGTGAAACCTTACTTTTCACTAGTTGCAGCAGCCTATTAATTCACTAGTTCAATTAGTTTGTCACCAGATTTCACTGATTCAAATGGTGAAATTTCACTGATTCAAAAGTGAAGTTTCACTGATTCAAATGGTAGAAGTTTCACTGATTCAAAGATGGACCCGTTTTCACTGATTCGTTCCAGTTTCAATTCACTGATTGCCGGTGGCAGATTTTATAACTACAATCAGTGAATAGTCACTGTCAATCGGTGGTTTCACTGATTCAGGCTGAGAGAAGGTTTCCCACTGACGTAGATCTGTAGGTCATCTGCGTACACATACCATGATGATTGCATCTTGATAGCGCGACAATTTATATCATTTACATAGATAAGAGGAAGAAAAGTGGACCAGTACGGGCCCTGTGGCACTCCGTAGAAACCCAGTTTAGGTGACGAGAAAGTGTTTTCTACAACTACGACCTGTTGTCCTGTACTAAAAATAACTTAAATCCACGATAAGGTAGAATCAGAAAAGCCAGAGACATTTACATTTTGCCAGAAGCACGTCGCGGTCTACTGGATCAGAGAGCCTTGCTAAATCTAAAGCGTTAGCGTTGTCCTGTGCCTTCATCCAAGTTGACGAATGTCTTCGATGACTCATGTAAACCGATTTGCGTCACTTCACCTCCTAAAACCAGATTGAAAATTATTGAGAGCATCATTTATGGTGAGATACTTGCTTATTTGTTGACGTACAACTTTTTCGAGGGACTTTGGATAATGTTGGTAATATGCTGATGGGTCGATAATCACAAAGAATAAACGAATTTAAACATTCGGGAGGACGAATGTAATGGATTTCCACAATTGGGAAAATATCCGGTTGTTAAAGAAAAGTTTATTATGAGTAAGCGCTGGAAGAACATCTTTTAAAACCAATTTTACAATTGCTTTGCCAATTATATCATCCAAGCCTTTTGAATTTGGTTGAGTGCCTTTATAATTTTCGACTGGCAGTCAACATTGTTGAAATAAACTATCGTCACAGCGAAGGTACATGTGATTCCAGAGGTAAAAAGTGTCTTTTCTTTAATAATAGGGTCTATTTTATGTGTAGCGGAAGCAAAATAGTCATTTAAGGTCATCTAGAAATTTCTAATGAACTTTGTCATTTTGATTTACGTTTGCAAATTCCTAGTTTTTAAAGTGTTCCATACGCCTTTCATATGAATTTATTTGGGAAAGATTATGATAATACTTGAATCTTAGCGTTTCTGATTTATTTGTTTTGCAAGAATTTCTAAGTTTTTATACTCCTTACCCATTTCATGGTTTTAGTAATTTTAAAACGATTTATATGCAGATTTCTAACTTTACATTATAGACTTTATCTCATTTGTAAGCCATGGGCAGCGGAGGCCGCGTGACGAAGTTTTCCATGGAGCGTGCTTGTTAAAAGATTCGTTATGATTTCATGAACATATTTACTTTCCGAGTCTAATGAGTATTGTTGGTAAAACTTGGTGCCAATGTGCGTATTCACTGTCTACTTGAAATGCTGTAAAATCTAAGTTTTGTAATCACGGTAATTGATTGTTTGTTTTTGTATTTAGTACATTTTGTAAAATATACAAACAAAGTAGATCATGGTTGAAATACGGAACAGGAACTTGGCCATGTAATAATACTTTAAGAGTATCTGAGACAATTAAGTGATCAATCCACGATTCTACTTTAGATGAGTTATGAGTGGTTAATTTTAATATTTGCAAATTATACGAATTGAAAGTATGAATAAAGTTGAAGGCAGATTTTGTGATGGGATTTTTAGATTTTGGGATGGTTTTTTCCCCAAAAAAAATTATTATAAAAATATTAAATCGTAATTAAAGAACCTCAATTTTAAAATTGTCCCGTATTTGGGAGGCCAATATACAACCCTGACAAGTAGATGTTTTCCCCAATCACCATATCAACAAACATGTATTCCAAGTTCGGTGAGTTATAGTAGATGTTTTATTATTTTACAATTTATATCATCACACAAACATAGCAACACCCCCACCGGATTTCTCTTTAAATTAATTTTTATTATATTTCATCATTCGTATGAGTTTATATTTAGGATCGACACAAGATCAGACTGGCAGTAGATTTCAACCAAGTTTCACTAATTAATAATACGTGTGAGCTAGCTTCAGAGAGAACATGACAAATTTCTGATGATGTTCTTTAGATTGCGCGTTAATGTGAAAGACAGACAAGTCACGAGGAAAGTGCGAAATGGACGCATTGAGATCGAGAGAGTGTAGCAGGGCTTCGAGGGGTAGGTAGCAAGTTTAAGGCTAAATGTACCGACTCTAGTTCCATTTGTCGCCACCACGTGGCAGCACCAAAATAAGCAAAATTTACTAGACTGATAACGTCTAAACAAATTGTCCGATTTTCGATCTGTAAACGGCGTTGAACTCCTTTTTAAAATAAAATTCACGCTACGATGCCGTTTCTTAAAAAAATATTTCCAAAAAAACATTTAAAATGATTTCTCATAGTTCCGGGAAGAAATTAAAAAATGTGGGCTTATAGCGCGATGATGAAGTGCTTCCTGAATCCAACGCCGTGTCAATCATGCAAATCGGATGAATGGGAGCGGCGTAAAGTGAAATTTCGGAAAATACCTGATCCTTCCCTCCTTCTCACTTCACGCAGTTGCGTCACTGACCCTTTGGGGCCCCCTGACTGTCCCAGTGCCATATCGGATTTGAAATCCCGGAACCCTCCCCACGGCCACTTTAGCCTAGTTCTTCGCGGCAGGCGCTGAAAGAACGCCCGCCCTGGTGCCTAGAGGTTCCACAGAGTAACAACCTGCTCCATGGTTTCACGATGGGCAAACTGAATCAGACTGTAGAGATTTCAAGATTTTCACCGTGAAATATAAAGATGGAGTCTCACAATTGTTATAAATCTTGGAAACTCAGTCATCAGAAGTGAAGATTCGAAGGATTATATAGTACGAGTATATACACTTTACCTTCGTTTCCCTCTCCATTTGCGTTATTGTTATTATTATTTTTATTTTTATTATTATTATTATTATTATTATTATTATTATTATTATTATCCTAATGTTTCGTTCTTTTCAAGTATTATATTTCTCAGCTAAGAAAGCAAAGGATAAAAGTCAGAGAACTCAGCAGGGTATTCCAGCAGTCAAGAAAAGATAAAGAAAAGTTTCTTCAAGAATATAGCACGTCATAATGCAGTTTAACTGTATTTTGACGTTAAATAAATTAATAAAAAGAAAAATGCAAAGAAGTGGAAGAATATAACAACAAAAGGAGACCTAAAGAAATTTTCCCGGGGTCATTCAAACATGACCAGAGTGTAAACTGGCAATGAGGAATAGGCAGGGACGGAAAAGGTAATAGATACTGGAAAAATACCGGCATTTTACATACTTTTTCAAATACCTATGTTCTTTATACCGGTAAATACCTCAATAGACGTATATAATGGTATTTACGTCCATAGGTTATATGGTATTATGCCTGTATTTTCAATGAAAACAATAGCTACCATTCATAAATGTCGACTAAATAAGTTATTTTAGTTAATAATATTAATAATATATCACAAAATGTTTATTAAACTAATATACTTTTATAATTGTTATTTATTGTTTGAATTATTATTTTGTTCATATATAATACTCGGTTACTAATAATTAACGAAACGCGAATGATTCCACTAATTCTTGTATAGTAAATATAATCTCCACTTCGTCACTGCACAATGTTCTCGCCCACTGAAAATTGCTCATCGCCGTCTTCCTACGCTTGGGCATATCGAATTGTCCTAGTGTAGCACGCAGCCCGACGAAGAACGAGGCGAGATGTCTGCAGAGGTAAGAAAAGTCACGCTATCAGAACAGCCAGAGGTGCGACCCTGCTTCCAGCTCAGAAGGTTTTTTTTTTTTATTATTAACACAATGAAAATTTACAATCTATTTCAATTCGAAATAATAAGTAAATATGATAATTCAAAAAGCTCAGAAGGGTGACTACACTTGAACGCGTGCCCTGGCGGCTCTGGGCTTGGATAGAAAGGAGCGCGAAATGAGGAGCAAACGTTCAAAACGTGACATGTCCACTTTACTCCTTTTCGAGAAAACGCAAAAATGTTATGTCATCAAAATTCTGCAGATGTTTTATTTGTACTTAATTCTGAATTATGTAATAATGATAGCTAAATATGTTATTAATATAAAATTTAAATATTCTATGAACTTACATTTAAAGAAAACAACATTTATGTCAACTGATAAAAAAGGAAGCCTGAACATCAACGTAGAAGTGATATACATGGCAGGCGAAGTTAAATACTTATGAATTACAATAACAAATTCTGGATACTGTAGGAAAAATGAAATTACACAATTCATAAAATATGCAGGCATATCAAGTGATTTATTTTAAATTTAGGTCCCGGAACGCGCTCAAAATGATTTATTAATTTAATAGAAATAATTATATATTTATAATATAATGTAATAATTATCAGCGAGATACGGGAACCCTGTTCCGTCGTGTTCCGTCGGAAATCAAACCTTGCGTAAGACCAAAATCCAAATAATCGAGAAAATGGTTTTTCTAATCCTGTTGTGTGGGTGTAAAAGCTGAACATTGAGATAGGCCGAAAAAAAGAAAGATGCTTTTGAAGTATGGACACGGAAGAAAATATTAAACGTACAATGGGAGGGCAAAAAGATAAATGCTGAAATTTTGAAAGAAACAGAACTTTCTAAAAGCCAAAGCAAAATGGAAAAAAAATATTTTGGACATACTATGAGTCAAACAAAATCTCTAGAAAAGGATATTATGCTTGGAATGATAGAATGAAGTGGAAGAAAAGGGTGTAAGTGGCACAATTGAATAAATACCAATATCACAAACAAAAGAAAAAGGCAGTTCGGTTCGAGGACAATGAACAAATTGCTAGCATCCTATTGCTGTATATCCAGATAGGTCTAACAAGTGATGGCTTGCATCTATGTTCTAGTACTATTTCTCTGCGCGTTCAGACCCCAAGAATTGGGACCGGCAGATGAAAGGAGAGGTGCTCACAGCCGCTGCTTGACTGGGACTGGGGCCGACAAATAGACATCATCGCACTGAACAGTGTGTTTGATACCCGCAGCCTTTCATGCGTACATTCTGCCATTATTAGGGAAGAACACGCTGAATTATCGGCCCGTCCCTCCCAGTTTCGGATAGCAAGAAAAGCGAAGGAATGATTCTCAGTAATACAAATGCAAATATCAATGTTCAAAATTAAAACATCTTTCAAAAAACTGGTTTAGAAACATCGATCAAGTTCTGTGCGGAAGATAACTTGTTTTGACAGTGGCCTGATTGTTAATTTATAATTACGATTTAGACAAAACGGCAAAAGAAAGTAAAAAGAATAACAGCGAAACTAAGCTCTGGAAAACTGTCGCCCAGGGTCATCTTATGGAGTCACAACTTCCTCAAATGGGTACAGGAAGGTGGGCGAGAGACCTACACTTTGAGTGCTTGCGTTGGCGCCTCTGCGTACGGTAGGACATACGTAGAAATATCAGAAAAATGGGCTTCGGGCTGAAGATAGTCTACTGATGAGCATGTTACAATCACCGTTCGCTTTATTCGAACACATGTATTAACAGGTATAATGCAATATTATTTCATGTTTTAACTTTTTATAAAATTGTGATTATCGGTTCTTTCATTCACAAATAACTCATCAAGCACATCGATAATAAACATCAGGTTTCATAAATGTTTCATTTTACGGAATATGTCATGTGTCATATAATATCTATGTTTTGAAAATATCAACATCAATGTTGCATCCCTATTCTCGACACCTAGATGTGGATCGCCGATTTAATACGTTTGCATTCTGATTCCCTAATATGAGGTTTATCAGTGACTGGTACTCTACGTTTTACTACTAGTATATAAATCTTATAAATTTAATTGCTACCCGATTAAATGTTACTGATAAGCGTGTACGATGTTTAGAAAAATGGTATCTTAATGTAGAAATGTAAAGTTGCGAATTAATAACTATATAACAAAACATATTTTATCCCCGTCATAGACGGATATTCCTCTTCTAGTGTGGTGTTCCTGTCTAAGGGTTAAAGTTGTATTGCTTTCATGACAATTTATTGCATTAAAAAATATATATATATATATATATATATATATATATATATATATATATATATATATATATATATATATATGTCACAATACAATGATTTACACTACATCTTATCATTTACGTAGTTCGTATCAAAATGACGCGCCGGGAATTACTTATTCCAATCTTCAAGTTTATACAAATATAACAGAATCATTTTATATCAATATAACTTACTAAGTAAGCTGGGACATGTCACGATTCTAATATTATATTTTAATGTTTGTTACAGTGTTGATTCAGGATGCATCTCGCCTGCGCGCTATTTTACCACTTCTTCAATTATGTCCGAAAGCATGAAAACAGTTTTAAAACTTTACTTGGGAAAACAGATTCATCAGTTGAAGTCTATCAAGGGACAAACGCCGTTTTGAGATCAAAATCGAGTCGCAGGATAAAAGAGCTCGTGTACTCGGCTCATTCTTTCTGGTAGTGGAATGATAACGGAAGATCTTAGAAGTAAAATGTATGTAAATAAGATGTTAGGACATGAAATATATCTACATATATATCTACACAATTAGTTCAATTTTCTTTTTGAAATCAGTTTCTAAATGGGAATTGATATTTTGAGTAGTGCCTCAAATAACATTTTGATGGTATTCGAAGGAAGACGGAAATATGTGAACAAGATATATAGTTTTATACGACTATTACAGATGATATGAGACCGTTTGGCTGTTACAGCATCACTAGTTTGACACGTGGAGAAAAATATATTGAGACTGAAAGGAACTGATTGCCCAGCTTGCCTGTCTGAAAGTTCGGCCTCCCGTGCCGCAGGCCGCCGGGTTTCGGCCGCGTCGATGGAGTGCCCAGACGGGTTGGGTGACGCAGGAGTGAGGGGGAGGGGAATCAGGTAATTTTTCCAAAATTTCACTTTACGCCGCTCCTATTCATCCGATTTGCATGATTGACACGGCGTTGGATTCAGGAAGCACGTCGTCATCGCGCTATAAGCCCACATTTTTTAATTTCTTCCTGGAACTACGAGAAAAAAATTTAAAAACTTTTGGAAATATTTTTTGAAAAAACGGCATCGTGGCGTAAATTCTATTTTAAAAACGAGTCCAATGCCGTTTACAGATTGAAAATCGGACAATTTGTTCAGACGTTATCGATCTAGTAAATTCCGTGTGATAGTGCTGCGATCTATTGATTTTTCCTATAAGTATTTTTCGGTGCATTTAGCCTTAACGCCGGACAGTGGCCAATGTCCCAGGTAGGTATGTCCAGGGGTGCGGTTTCCGGCAAGACTTCGTCATCTACAGGTTGCCAAATTTCTGACATAGTATTTGAAAGTGTGTACTTTACAGGCAGAAATAAATTAAAATTAATATATTAGAATAAATTAAATAATAAAACAATAATCTAAGTATAAGAGAGACTTCTGAAACAGATTCTAAGGTTACGCGCCATTTACAGGTAGCGAGTCAACTTCACACATTCTGGTGATGCGTCTTTTCCCTTGTGTGGTGTGTATGTCTTGTGTGGACATATATTGTCCCATCAAAGGACCACACATTTTTAAGCTGAAATTTTGAAATACATTTTCTCAATATTTATAACCTACGTGAGGTTAAATCCTCTCGTATAACTTTTTCACTACCTGCAAGTTTTCTTTTATTTCTGAATATTTCAGCCCTTTTCCTATACGATACTAATTTCACTTCAGTCTTAGGTCCTATTCTATGGCTCCTATCAATGTCGTCAAGAGTAAGACTGACACCAATATCCTTTGCCAACTCTATAACTTTAGTATCGGTATTTTCGTTGTTTGACTCACTGATTGCAAACAAGCGGAGAGAATTTCTCCGCTGATATTGTTCCAGCTCGTCCATTTTGTCCATGTGGGCCGTCCTTAGCGCTGCGATCTCCTGGCGTTGCTCGTCAATGACGCGGTTCTGCTGCTCGATGGTCTCCCGAAGTTTCGAGAGCTCGTCTCGAAGCGCCTCGATGAGACCCTGATTAATCTCTTGGACGCTCTCCGTTATGCGGGCAGCAACAGATTCGCTCACGTGAGCGATGAAATTCTTGTTCTCGAGGAGGTTTTTTGCAGCTTGACCCATGACGAGAAAACACGGACAACAAGAATATTATAAAAATGAAAATAAATAAAAGCACACTTGAAACAAATTATAGTTTGTACGAGTTGAAACGAGCAAAAAGACTAGGTTCTAGGCAGCAAGATAGATCGAGAGGGAAACAAGGGCAGAGTAGAAAAAAATAAACTAAATAAGAGAAAGAAAGATATATTATCAGAAACGGGCAAGAAGTGAGACGTGATAAAATCAATAGACAAGAGAATAAATTTAACAAAAATTTGAGAATAACACAATTCCGGAGATACAGAAGTAAGATATTGTGATATCAGAGATAGTAAAACTGGGAGAAGAGAGTAGAAGAAAGTTTACTTGTCTAAAAATAAGCTGCTGGAATTCACTGTAGCTTCAGAACTCGCCGCTCACCAGACACCTGCTATAAGCCTCGTTTTGCTATCTGCGCTCCGGCACGTCCTCACTCGACGACGGTCATACAACTGATGATCTATCGTCACACAAAGTACATTTTTTGACATTTTCTCAACTTTTCGGTTTCTTGATAGTAGAACCGAAATATTACATCAAGGATATTTAAGAAGGAAAAAGCCTCTTCCTAAATAGAAATTTCATTGAAAAATTTGAAGCCGTTTTTAAGATAATAGCGATAGGCATTACTGCAAATGCGAAATTTGTTTTTTTTAAAAGCTTCATTTGAAATTTTAATTCCAAAAAAAAAATTAAAATTCCTTGTCACTATCCGTTGGAAAAGTTTAAGAAAAAAATTGGAACCATTTTTTAGAAAATAGCATTTAAACGTTTCTGAAAATGCGGAATTTTGAGATCATTTCAGAGATAAATCTTGTGTTTTCGAGAAACTTTACTTGACATTATTTAAAGCACATCTACTTGTAATATAATGTGAAGAAATAGCTTTAATGTAAATATTACCGACGTGGAGACAAGTCCAAAAAAATTAAATTTTTGTAATTTTGAAAAAATGAAAGATTACGCAATATGGCGTTTATGTCATCGTATAGGGTTAGTTTTTAACCATACAAAAATTTAAAGAAAAAATTTGGAGCAGTTTTTGAGAAAATCTTCTTTTTTTTTCTTTAATTTCAAATATTGCACGCACTATTGCATGAAAACTACTAAAATTTTCAAAAACATGTACTTGACCTTAATGAAAGAACTAATTATGGACAACAAATTTCGTTTGAAGGAAACATCTTTGCCTTCAATTTTATAATTGTAGGAAGACGCCGAAAAAAGTCAAACGTTTGCAATTTTCGAAATTCAGAGTTAACAACGAAAATAGGATATATGCCACCTTTTAAGCGTATTTCACTCTATTCTTACAAGTAATTTAAAGAAAAAAATTGAAGCGTTTCTAGAAAATTTGAAAATATCCCGGATTATGTAAGTACTTCAAATTTTAAGAATGTTTTTCAATTTTCAAAGTTCAACTAGAGCCAGATCGACAGGGTTTTTAATTTTTTTCGACTTTGAAAAAACCTCTTTTGTATCAGGGGTCCTCAAAACGTGTATTTCCGCTGAAATCTCGAAATCGAGTTTCCGCAGCATTACATAACTTTCTATATACTACGTATATTATCCCGTTTATACGTATTTATACGAGAAAGTATGTTTATACGATACATATAGTTACATTTATACGATAAATTTAACTTCATTTTCTGTGCACGTCTCCTAGAATTCAGTGGGAAATACAATTATTCAAATTATCGTTTCCTTGTTGTGGCGGCAGGAAGTATTATTCCGAAGGACAACATGGATAAGAGCCAAAATGTATTGCCTTTTTATCCATGAAAATAGATTTTATTACGTGGAAGCTTTTTTTTCTTTTTTTCTTTTTTTTCAAAATTTAAGTAGTATATGACTTAATGTAGGGATCACAGAATTTTGAAAATGTGCACACAATTCACTTTTCCCCATAGCACGTCATACGAAGTTATTAACTGTTTTTTTGACGTAAAATAAATAAACAAATAAATAATTAAATAAATAAATAAATAAACATTGTTACGAGAAAGTCTGTGCCATTCTGCATTACCTCTAGCTTCCGTTGGTTTTCCAATACCAACTGTTTCCCACTTCCGTATGCCTCCCACAGAATGCAGGCTCTTTCCTTTGCGTCTCGCCCCCTACCTAAGCACTTCCTCTCCACACATCACTACCGAGCCCCATTCTTCAACCAATCAATCGCCCCCACGCATGCCATCCCTTTATCCATCCCCTCCTCCCTCTCCAGGCGGGCGTCGTGGCTGTTTTCTCTGACCCCGACGCCGACCTCTACTTGGTGGCGCTTTGCGACGCCATTCCTAGAAGAGCAGCGTCGCGCCCTCCCATACCTTCGCCGCGACCGTCGTATGTGTTGGTCGACCATACGCCGTCTGCGTAAGTTATTGGATCAGGCGCGGTTCACTGTGCTCTTTTAGGAAGGCGTGTTTTAGTTTTGTTAGATCTTTGTTTTACAATAAAGCAATATATAACGTTTGTCGATGCTGTCATTTCTCTGAAGCTATATATCACCTCTTGTGTACCATACTCCTCTATTTTCGCGCGGTCGCTATGAGGTCGTGCCTTCCATCCACTGTCCAGCCACCACCCCAGAACCTGCCGCCGTGGCGCTGGGCATATAAACCATCTCCTTCGTGGTTCGTTGTTATGTCTAAAAAAACACAATACTCTCATGGCCATGAAAAGTCCAAAAGATTTTAAAGGAATTATGTAAAATTGTTGTCTACCAGGAATCATTAATTTATTCTAATGTCATCCAATTCAATATAACAACTTCAATTATTACCTTCTTTTCATGCATTTTTTGGTGCTATGTTATAATTAATGATGTTTATTAAACGTTTATAAATTGTATCTAACTATATGATCTCAATGTTCGTATACTTTAAGCTGAAAATCATGTAAAATATTACATTATAAGGTTCTGTTTACATGTATGTACATGCTCTTTGATTGTAGTTGTTGTCTTCGTTACTAGATGCAGCTGTTATCAGTATCTATAGTCTGTTCAGGCCATAGTTCATGTAAGAAAAAGTGGTCATTTTAAGCTCTATATTCCGCCCGCTGCCACTAGTGGCGCTTGTATCAACTAGTATTGTATTTTTTCGCCGTAAAACAGCCAGCGCTCATAAGAAATAGTTCCTGCGGCGTGATACAACCGATGAGAATCTATAAAAAGGATTTTCACCTGTAATATCGCCCTTTGTCGTTTCGTTCTACGTGTTGTGTGCTCTTCTTAGATATCCTGGAGTGGACTTGGCCGTCTGGCGGAAAATTCAGCTATAACTTCTGTGTAGTTATTAAATATGTATTTTTTAAAAAAGGCTTAGGTCTGGTAAATTCATAAATAATTGTATGTCTGTATAATTTGTATTATTCCAGGATTTTGTATCGAGGCTGCCACCCGACACTTTAATGTGTACAGAATTCTTGCAATGTAATTTTATTTAAAATATCAGGTGACAAGACATCAGTCGAACAATTTTGTACTTGTATACTGGTAATTCCTACCTAATACTTTGACTTTTTCAGTTCGTCTTCGTCAGAACTCGACGGTCGGACTCGCTACCAACAAGCAGCGGAACGGGAGCAAGCAGTCGCAAGAGTTGATAACATTTAGAAGCACCGCCAATTTCGCAGCCTTTACAAAGGCAGACTAACTGCATTTGAAAACTTAGATTTCAAGGATAAGTAAGACCGCAGACCGCCTTGAGTCTCTAAAGCGCTCTCTAAATCTAACAGTGCAAAGTAAATTATATGCGCGTTGTGAAAACGGCGAAACAACGGAGGAGGGGTTCGATAATCGATACTTCACGGCGATACTTAATGGCAAGAGCTAACAAAATACTAGAGAATATTGAGGTTAGGCGCTTTGTCCCCACATGCCTCTCCAGGGTCTTAGACCGTGGAAATGGGGCATATCGATGTAGAATAACTCGTACTCTCAGGGCGTCACCCAGTCAAGGGAGTAGACTCCTCAAACGTAAATTCCCATTTCGATCGGTGGTGTAGCTAAAGCGCTCGCCCCAAGAATTCCCCATAGTTCCCCGCGCAGACCCAGGTTGCACGTCTTGAGAATTTGTTTGTTCTGGCAAAGAATTCCAGTATGTTACATTACTTACTCCTGATTTGAATCATTGATAATGCTAGAGATCTGCCTGAAATCGATAAGTGCATTTTCTACATGAGCTGCTTCCCGGAATCTCCACCAAATTGATGGACTTCTTCACGTGTCAGGAAAAAAACTGCGAGGCTATTTCTAAATCACGCTCAGATCCGAACACTACGTAAGCAAACAATTCTTAGTTTTTCTTCATTAATACAAAAGATACACCTCAAAACCTCATCACTTTACTAGATCATATTCGTCGAAATGTGTGTGCTCTTAGAAACTTAAGAGCCCGTTGAGCATTGGGACACGATGAAGACATTTCTTAATACTTCCAACTTGGATGAAGCCACACATAAAGGTTGGGATACTCACTCCGTGAGTATCTGAGCCATTCCTTAAAGACTTGTATACATTTCTTGAAACCAGGGCCACATGTGTTTGACGTTGCCGCTGATGAAAATGTAAGAACAAGCTCACTCCCAAATCTGCGTCATCCAAAATTATAAGACTAAAACGTTTATTTCAAATCAACTCCAACACTAGTCCACTGTTATTCATTCATTGTCAAGGTGTAAAAGAAAATTCGTAGACAAATCTCGCTACGATAGGAACAGCTTTGTTAGATCGAAGCCTCATTGCATTTGGTTTGCGAAGTGGCCATAGGCTTAGAGAATGCTCTTGGAAATCTACCCCAAATGCGGTAGTAAACATCACTTACTGTTGCATAGGGAATTCAAAATTAAAAGCAACTTGAAGATTGATGCTACAAAAAGTCAAGGTGAGCACTCGGACGAGGTTTATTGTAAAACGGTTAATTCACAGGTGCAATTCACATTCATGTACGCACTTTTCCATTCTAGAAAAGGCTCCTAAAGGCACACTTCTCAAATTAAGAACATTTTGAGACAACAGCAACACGGAGTCTAATTTCTGACTCCGCAGTTAAAAATCTAAAGTTACAACCCAAAATGTTTTTAGATCGATTACCGACGTTGGAGGCTCCGTTATAAAGCTTTTAAATTGTGCCAAATGCCAAGTACCTTTCGCGTCGATTCTCATTTCAAGCTAAACTTTCACGCACTAGTAGTGAATAACATCACCTCGGAAATTCCCATATTCTTTAGACATGTCCAACTTGAGATTACTTAGATATAATGCTTACTTATTGATCCTTTCATATTGCTGCACCAGTGGATATTTTATTAGGCCCTTAGATCTTTTGAAACTGTTTGAGATCGTGAAGAATTAAGCTCTTGCACCAAGGTTCTGACCTTGTGTTTAAAAGAACCCGCTTTCGGTTTTGCTACGGGCTCGATGAAAAACACACGCTTCGCCCGTACAAGTTGGTGCAATCTAGTCTCGGAACAAAAGAATTTCGAAACATCTTGGAAATCTGAGAAAAATCAAACAGCAGACAGGCCCTCTATTGTCGATGAATTTTGGGAGAAAACTTCTCATACCACCTGTAACGGCAATGGCGTATACGTTGTGAAGTGTCCTGTTAAAACGCTAGAAAGGCTCGCTTATCCCCCATCGAAGACTTGGAGATAAGCTTCATGTTCCTGTGTTTTGAGAAAGTAAAACGAAATTTTAAGTATATATTGTGCTTGAATAATGGAACTATCGGGAGTTAATAAACCAGCACAGAGATCATTCCTTTCTTTACTCACACGCTCCTGTAGACGTTACTTTGCCTTTTTTGCAACCATACTTCTCACAGCCAAGGGAGCCGGCGCTGGGAGAGAAGTGGAGGAAAGCGGAGAAGGAAGAGATAGTGGCCTGAAAGCGAAGACCCAAAAGAGTTCCAAATAATGCAGGAGGTTTAAACCATGACAAATGTTGTAAGCGTTGATGTGTAGTTGGTTCAAATCGAAAGGTTTTCTCTTCGCTTTTCCAACCATTAAATTAATTTGGGAAATTTATTTTCTTTTTTGTGTCTAAGATATTATTTCTGCACTTAATGCTTACTCACTGTTGAATGCTTGTAGCAACTCACAAATATTTTTTTTGTTTGGGGAATTGTCCTTGCATTCTAGCTTCGCCCTCTTGTAATGGGCCTCCGCTCGCTGCCGCACACAAGCCCTTGCGGGCACCTCCTTAGATGTTCGACCGCGATGGCAGAGAACGACCCTGCACTGGCAGCGTTAAGATATATTGTATTAGTTGGTGGGTTTGGTATGAATTTATTTTATTTTCATCAGTTATATATATGATTTTTTTTCTTTGTATTCCTTTATTTTTTTGTTGATTTTCTTCTTGTTTAGCTGAAACTAATCGTACTCCTTTTGATTTTTCGGAAGGGGAATCTGAATTGGTATCTGGTTTTAATATTGAATATAGAAGAGAAGGGTTTGCATTAATTTTTATGGCTGAATATTCGAGAATTTTGTTTATGAGAATACTAACTATTTTAATTTTTTTTGGAGGTGACTTATTTTCTTTATTATTTTACTTTATATTGGTTTTTATATCATTTATTTTTATTTGAATTCGTGGTACATTGCCACGTTTTCGTTATGATAAGTTAATATATTTGGCTTGAAAAATTTCTAATTATGGGTTTAATTAGAAAATATATAAAGTATATGGTGGTTAGGATTTGACCTGTTAAGATACAAGGTTCCTCAACTGGTCGTGCTCCAATCAAAGTTAATAGGATGACAATTGATGTATAGGATCAGAATAAAAATTGATTAATTGGGTAGAATTTTATTCTACGAAACTTATTAGTAGGCTCATGTTGAGGCACCTATTTCTGGTTCAATAGTGTTAGCTGGAGTTTTATTAAAATTGGGGGGTTACGGTTTAATACGTATTTTTTTTTGCTTGGTTGGTGGATTTTTAATAAGTTTGGTATGTTTACGTCAAGTTGATTTAAAATCTTTAATTGCTTATTCATCTGTTGTGCATATCTTCTGATCTGACTAATGAACTAAATATACCCCTAGAAACCTCAAATGAACGCGCCCGAACACTAATAACTATTTTGTTGAAGAAATGCTACAAATAGAAATAGATTCAGTCATTATTTGGTGAAATTGCGGTTGTCCAACTATCATTTACTCAATGTTTACTTGGGTTTGAGATCCTTAAGAAAATGGAAGCTATTTCAAATTTCTGAAATCCTCATTATTGCTACGGTACGCATTTGAAGTTACAATGGCATCCGGTAGCCACCAATAACATTTATGTGGCAGTTCAGGTTCAGAGCTGAGGCAGCGGATTCCGTTGGGTAAGACAGCGAGCGCCCACGCGTCGTGAGCCGCGAAGGCTAATAGGGATGGTTAGACGACGGACTAGGGAAGGCAAAAACAGGGAGTATTTTAAAACGGCACAGTTTACTCAGAATCTTCCAAATATACCCACCACTCTCATTTTTAAATGCATTTAGCATCGTGAAATATATTTGGACGAACTGACTGAATAGACACAGTTTGAAGTTAGAGGTGTATTTTCGTTAATATTCAGTGTAGGTTATCGTATGTTAAAGAGCTTTTGAAAAACTTAAAATTTGTGTTCGTACCTAACACCAACTTTTTTAGTATCACTTCGTCAGAACACGGTCGGACTCGCTCCTTGGCTCCGCCGCGGCTTGAGTCACTTAAGCGCTCGTATAATTATCTAATCGTACAAAAGAAATAAGATGCGTGTTTTGAAAACGGAGAACGAAAAAAGTTTAATAATTGATACTCCACGTTAATGGCAAGCGCTAACAAAATACCGGAGAATATTAAGCATAGGAACTGTCAGCACAGGCCTCTCCAGGGCTATCAACAGTGGGAACGGGACACCTTCAGGGCCAATTCGAACCCTCCATGGCTACCGTCGGTCTCACTCATAAGTCACACCCAGCTTAACCCACTTGCAAATCCATTTAGAATAACTCGTACCCCATGGCGCCACCCGCGGCGGTGTAGTTCTTCTCAAACGCCTATTCCCAGGTCGAGCGGTCGTGAAGCTGAAGCGGCTCCCCACGCAATCTGAATATTTTTCTGCGCAGACTAGGTTGCTCGTCTTGAAAATTCAGTTTTCTCTGGCAAAGAATCAGTGGGATCATTTTTATTATTGCAATCGATGATTCGTAATGCCAGAGATTTGTCTGAAATGGAAAAGTGGCATTTTCTACGTGCGCAGCTTACCGGAAGCGCCGCCAAATTGATGGCCTTGCTCACGTGGCATAAAGCTAACGCGAGGCCATCCTTAAATCGCGCTATGGCAACCCAAAACTGCGTATGCATAAAATTCTTATTTCCTTTTTTGGGTTCTCCATCAAAAGATTCACCTGTTCACTTTATTAGATCATTTTCGACGAAATGTGCGTGCTCTTAAAATCTCAAAATAGCCCGCCCAGCATTGGGGCACGATGATAGCATTTCTTGTTACTTCAAAATTAGATGACGCCACGCATAACCATTACGAAACTTGTTCCTCGAGTATCTGAGCCTTCCCTTAAAAACTGTATAAATTTCTTGAAACCAGGGCCACCTGTTTTTCAAACGTGGTCACTGATAAAAAAAATGTAAGGACAAGCTCACTCGCAAATCTGCGCCATCAAAAATAACTCATCTCAAATGCACCCAGTACTTGTCCGCTCTGTAATTTAAAAATTCATTGTCAAAAATGTCATCAAAGATCATCAATTTAATCGTTCATTTCTGAAAAACTCTTCTACAAATCTCAATATGATAGGTAGAGCTTTGTTAAATCTGAGATTCTTGCCCTACTTGCGGCAGTAACTATCACTTTGTTGCATAGATTTGTCAAAATTAACACCAACTTTAATGATGCTCCAGGAAGTCGAAGTAAGCACTTGAAGAGGCTGAAGTAAAACAGTTACCCAAATTATTCACTACATTTAATATGTGCAACACCTGTATGTGCTACATAGCTTTCTTGTTGGCCCACTGGACTACTTACTCCATTTGAATTCCCTTGGTCATTGATAAAGTTGTACTACCCTTGACGCCGAGGCTTAGGTCATTTCTAATGTATTATTAATACTACCTTGGTACAAAATGATTACTACTTTAAATTGTTCATGTGATTTGTTCTCCTGCGCTTCACGCATTATACCTCTTCAAACAAGTGCTACTAACAAAAACCGCGTTCTTTTATAACACTTGTATAAATTTCCATATAATTAACATAAGTAACACATTTGTTTATGACCAGTGCGCGTTTTCATCTCGCCTTAAGTAGTAAAACATAGTTTCTTCATCAGTTCTATTTGGCCTTTTTTGTACAGTATCGGAAAAGAGCTGTTTTTTTTCTCAATATTTTCGTGTCGAAGTGCATTTAAAGTATTATTGTACTCTCTATATTTCGATTTGTGTTCACCGAGCTGAAGTGCCGACAGATTCACTTCACTGTTCCAGACAAATAATGCTTTCTATTTTTGGCGGGGAGGGGCAAAGAAGTCTAGAAACCACCTGTGTCGTGAGATCTTCTTTCTTTTTTCAAAACGTTTGCACATTTTACGTTAATGCGATAGACCTAATATTTTCACTTTTGGGTCTATCCTTAACAGGTTTAAATACTGGAATTATGTTCTCCCTAATTTTGGAAATGCTATTTTTATCTAGATTAAATTGTATATTTTCAATAAGACTTGATTTCTTTCTGCGGGTAACCCTGCGATTAGCGTAGTGGCGATGCCATCAGGCCCAAATGAATTTTTGGTTAAGGCAATAGTTGAGTTCTTTTAAGGAGATAGGATCATTTTATACAGTGAGCTGATATCATTGATAAACTTGCAATCTCTTCTTTTCTTGTTCGGCTTTATATTGTAGGAGAGGGGCTGTATTATTTTAAGAACTGGATTTTGTTGCAAATTTTTTAGCCAATTCATTTGTAGTACTTAAATATACTGCCATACCACCACTAGTAATAATGACTGTTTTTATTATAGCAAATACTCTTAATTTTCGTTACTATTTTCCTCGAAATCAGTTTACTAATTCGTTAGTTATTCTAATAATGACAACATTGCCTTCTAAATATAATAAGCTCGTACTTATTCATGCCTAATTTGAAGTAATATTCTATGAATTGCAAGAAAGCAAAAAGTGTCAGCTGTATACATGCCGAATAGTTGAGCGCACTCACTCGCGCACACACGTCTAATTAGTCTCAGCCCCTTGAGCAACTGTACGTGCATTGAGCACAACGTACTCCGTACCTCCCCAACAAATCCTGATATTTACGTACTCGTTTAGCAAATACACCCGTTAATTCGAAGTTTCCTTACACAGGGCCTTTTAAATAGTATATGCGTCTACTCTAGACGTACGCAACAAAAAATTGTTCTTACCTCTGCTTCCTCAATCCGAAAGTTGAGGGTATAGAATTGAGCGTTTCGTCGCGTCGAACACTTTCGTCACGCTATCCAACCAGTCTCGTCCAAATCCGTTCGCCAACCTATCTCATTCGCCCTCAATTGTCTCACACGTATCATATTTGCACACAGTTGCACGCAGTCTACTTAACGCTTTGGGTCAAACCGAATTTAATTTCATATTAAAGGCGGGAATAGTAATTGTACTCGACCCACCGTAATCCTCTAAATATTGCCACAGCCGATCTCAATTCTACACGCATGAAGTCAAGCAACGTAACAATGTATTCCGGCGAGGTCATTCTCACCGTATGCTTCATGGTTATGAAAATCCTCTCCATTGCACTGGCGCTCACGCGTATCTTTCAATTAAGTCCAAAACTTTCTCTCGTTTGTTTGGTTTTGACCTTAACCTCAGGAGCAGGGACTACACCCAGCGATGTTAGACTTTTACTGTGCAACCAATTCCTATGAAAAATAGAGGTCTATGTTGTAGACAATCCCACTGTAATAACGGTATTTAAGCAAATTGATCTGAGTACGGGTCGTAACATAACGGTGGCGATTTAAATAAGTGAAGAAGAGCAGAGAATTGGAAGAGTGGAGGTAAGAGATGTAAAAATTAATCCAGTTTTGTTTTAAATGTTGTACGGATTGAGCACTAATTACTTACAGTGCAAGGCTGTCGCCTCTTTCCTGTAATCCTAATGTAATAATTGCAATTTTTTGTTAATATACTTTAATCAGGTGACTCTTAAGCGGTTGCCACCTCAGATGCTAACGTATGTAGATAGAAGGTAGATGGAATTCATCCACAGACGTTGTAAAATTTCTATAATGTTGCACACCAGTTTAGTCACAGTGGCAATATTGGTCAGTTTACTTGAATGTAATAATTGCTATTGTTTTGTTCATATACTTCAACTGGGTCTCTTTTCAACGGTTGCCATCTCACAAGGTAACTTAAGCTTCATTACACTCGTTTTATTGCCTTATGTAATTGAAAGGATGTATTCTTTCTTAATTTGTTGCGTCTACGATTCGACGCAATGCGTCTCCACGCCCCCTTACGGTGCGTTGAGCGCTTTGCGGTGGAGTAATCCTCCATTAACGTTTGAGCAGGGACTTATCCTCAATTAACTTTGTCATATCACGTCACGTCGCAATTATTGTCGAAAGGTTTGCTAGGTAGTATCTCCGCGTACGCTCTTCTGCTAGGCGCTCCTGCGTTCCTCCCCAGCAGCCAGAATTGGGAAGGAAGAGATAGGTGTAGGGTTTAGGACACTACAAAGGGGTTGGGCCCTTGTGAAGCCGACAAACTCGTTTTGTCGGAACAAATTTCACATGGGATTTGACGGGACACAAATGCGGACCTCGGTGAAAACGCTAGCCTTTCACTACTGTGCCACGAGCGAGCTCAACTTGTTGACCTACAAAAGGCATCAGAATGTAAGGTTACAGTTCGGGTTGCCTGCTTCTCACTACTCCAATCTGTACTGTTCGTGAAGTGTTAATGTCACGCAGTATTCCATTTCTAAACATTAAACCAAACAATTTAGTTGATCGATATTTACGAATAGTTTCAACGGAAGTACATGAATACGTAAGAAATTTTATTCTCCTGTTATTAATCGCTTTCAACGACTAATAATAATAATAATATTAATATTAATTATTATTATTTTTGTTGTCATTATTATTATTATTATTATTATTATTATTATTATTATTATAATTATTATAATTATTATTATTATTATTATTGTCATTATTATTGCTCGGAATAGGCCATCTTGGACCACGCAGGACATGCACTTGTACAGGCTCAGTATCATTTTATCGCGTTGCAAGTCTTGCACGTAACTAATAAGGGGGATCAGCGTTAGGCTGAATCCGATTTTTATACCCCAGGGTTGTTAGTCCTGGGGGATTATTATTATTATTATTATTATTATTATTATTATTTATTTATTATTATTATTATTATTTATATTATTATTATTATTTATATTATTATTATTATTATTTATATTATTATTATTATTTTTATATTATTATTATTATTATTTATATTATTATTATTATTATTTATATTATTATTATTATTATTTATATTATTATTATTATTATTATTATTATTATTATTATTATTATTATTATTATTATTACTATAAGACGTCACCCACTCACGGCAGAAAAAACACCGCGAGGTTATTGCCATCCTTGAATCACGCAATGAGAACCCAAATCTGCGTAAGCAAAACAATCTTGCTTTCTTCTTTGGTTTCTCCATCAATACAAAAAGATTAACCGTAAAACCTATTCACATTATACACTATTTTTGACGAAATGTGCCAGTTCATAAAATAACAGCACGTTGAACATTGGGATACGATAAAGGAATTTATCACTTTAAAATTGGATGACGCGACGCATAAAGATTGGGAAATTTGTTCTGCGAGTATCTGAGCCTTCCCTTAATGACATATAAAATTTCTTGAAACCAGAGCCTTTGACGTGGCCACTAAAATAAAATTAAAGGACCAGCTAACTCAACCTGCGCCATCCAAAATTCAGGCTAAATGTTTCATCTCACATCATCTCAGTACATGTGAGCTTTGATAATAAATTACTGAATTACAAAGTGTAAAAATTCTTATGCACCCTACCATAGGAACAGGTTTGTTAGATCTAAGAATCTTTGTATTTTATGTTTCCGAATTGGTAACGAACTCAAAGAATGTTTTTGAAATCTTGTCTCATTGCTCATTGTTGCATAGATATATAATAATATTTTATATTAAATTTATAACCAATTTGAATGATGCTTCAGAAAGTCAGTGATCACTCGGAAGAGGCTGAAGTAAAACGGCTAGTACGAACATAAATGAGAATTGCACCTCTAAGGCCTTGCTATCAACTATTTCTAGTTGTCTTCTCAAGGCAATCTTTTCATATTCAGAGCATAACTAGAACACCGCAGCATCCACTCTCATTTTTGACGCCGATTAAAAAGCTAAACTTTAAATCGAAAGTATCTTCCATACAAATTACCAACGTAGGAGGCTCAGTCACAATGTCTTTAAATTCTGCCAAAGTTTAAAGTACCTCTCGTGTCGCTTCTATGCTAGAGCTTAGCATTCAGCATTTGTAGTGAATAAGATGACCTCAGAAATACCCACATTCTTTAGACATGTGCAGCTTGAAATTACCTAAAGATATGTTCTCTGCCATCAATTTATATTGCTGCACCAGTGGATATTTTATTAGGCGCCCACACTCTGTTTAGGAACTGTTTGCGATTGTGAAGAATTAAGCTCCCTTGCACCAATTCTCTGAACTGATATTTAAAAGAAACTGCGTTCGGTTGTATTGTTACGGGCACGACGAGAAACACACGCTTCTCCCGCACAAGTTTGTGCAATCTTGTCACGGAACAAATAAATTTTGAAAAACTTTGGGTGTCTGAGAAAATTCAAAATGCACACAGGCCCTCTAATCTCCCTTTTGATCATGCTTTGAGAAAATCAGTTATAAGATCAATTCATATTATAAACTTTCACTTGGGACCTACTGCCTTCTTAGTCCATATTCGAACCAGATTTAGGCCTTTGAAAGGCATACGAGCCGTGAAGTGTTACACATGTCACCTATTTATTTTATGAAAATTTGTTAATCTTATAAGTAGTATCTAACAAGTCCTCAATGTTCATATACTTTAAGCTCAAAAACATGAAAAATATTGAAACGTGAACTTGTTTATATGAATGTATTTCTTTGCTTGTAGTCACCATCTTCGTAACTAGAATCTTGGTAATCTGTAAAAAGGCTTTTCGCCCCCATTAGTGATAGCCACCAGATATGAAGCCACTTCCAGATTCCATGATTATGTAACTTTCAATCTGTTTTAAATTTGTCAACGTCAAACTTTGCATTTTGCCCCGCCATCTTTTCGTGAATGGTTCTTATCGATCTTAGTTAATTTTTAAATAGATTTTTATGCATATTTCTGCGCATAGAAGCATAATGGCTGGTTGGTGCGGCAATACACCCCTTGGTTATAAATAAGATCGTGGATGAATTAAAATATTATTGTATGGTGTATTTGATAAACGTTTGCGCTCGACCTGATCCATATTATATTGATTTCATAAATAATGATTTGATGTATTTTTTATTGCAGTTATTTTGTACGTTCTGCCCTGAGACGCAATATTACATGGCGCCTGTAAGTTGGTTGCTAATTTGTTGGCCTTAAGACCTGTTTTAGAGCCCGTTAGGCATTTTTGCTTACCGTTAGTAAGACGCCACTACGGTGCAATAAGCGTAAGTCGATTTACCACTGTCGACTTGGTCGCAGTCAAGCAGGAGTAATTGTTGCCCTTTCGCGAGAGTGCACTCGCTTGCTCGCAGCGTTATTTGTAAGAAATGTTGTTGAACTCGGGTACAAAGAAACCAATCTATGTAATATTTGAAAAGGTTGCGTGCGAAAATTGATCCAGGAGTATTTATCCAAAAGTAAAGTTTTGCAATTAATTTTGTTGTATTCCTTAAAGGAAGCAGTTCTTTTTTTATTGTTCTACGTATTGTGCGCTTTTCTTAGATATCCTAATGTGGACTTGGGAATACGGCGGAAAACGCGTAACAATAATTAACTTGTGTAATTATTGAATACGTATTTCTGTAAAATGGCTTAGGCCTGGCTTATGCCTTCCTTAATAAATGTATTTCTGTATAATTCGTAATATTCCAGGATTTTGCATAGAGTTCGCAACCGAACACTTAGATGTTTTTAATTTTTTTTTTTGTAACAATGTCACGTTTTTATTAAAATGGCTTCAATTGTACCTCTTGGAGGGTACCTCTTTAAGCGTTACTTCGGGTTACCCATGTGACCTACAGATTTTCTTTCTTGTGAAGTTCGATTCCAAGAAATTTTAAGGTTAGCCTCACTGCCATCCATTAGATGCAAGAGTCGTAAAAACTGTTTCTCTTATTTTTCCATCTTCTGAACTCACAAGGATTCAGCATAGGGATTTATGTTGCATTTATTGCGGTTGGCGACCGAATGTAGTATTTTTCTTTAAAGATAAAAAAAAATTGTGTACTTGCCTGTCCTGTTGAAAACGTGCAAAACGGCAATTACGACGGAACACAAATAACGTCTTAAAAACAACTAGTCGGTTAGAAATGTTTATATTTTTTCTTTAGCTACAGCCTGCTGCGTTCAACGCTTAACGTATTTGATTCTTTTTCAGTTTCCACCAGTTGTCAGTCTTACTCCGAGAAAACTGTCATACTTTGACTTTTTCAGTCCTTCTTCAGAACACGACGGTCGGACTCGCTACCAACAAGCAGTGGAACGAGAGCAAGCGGTCGCAAGAGTTGGTAACATTCAGAAGCACCGCAAATTTCGCAGCATTTACAAAGGCAGACTAACTGCAATTGAAAATTAATTGCAAGGATAACGTAAGTAAGACCGCAGACCGCCTTGAGTCTCTAAAGCGCTCTCTAAATCTAACAGTGCAAAGTAAATTATATGCGCGTTCTGAAAACGGCGAAGCAACGGAGGAGGGGTTCGATAATCGATACTTCACGGCGATACTTAATGGCAAGAGCTAACAAAATACTAGAGAATATTGAGATTAGGCACTTTGTCCCCACGTGCCTCTCCAGGGTCTTAGACCCTGGGAATGGGGCATATCAATGTAGAATAATTCGTACTCTCAGGGCGTCACCCAGTCAAGGGAGTAGACTCCTCAAACGTAAATTCCCATTTCGATCGGTGGTGTAGCTAAAGCGCTCCCCCCACGAATTCCCCATCGCTTCCCGTGCAGACCCAGGTTGCCCGTCTTCAGAATTTGTTTGTTTTGGCATAGAATTCCAGTATGGTACATTAATTACTCCTGATTTGAATCATTGATAATGCTAGAGATCTGCCTGAAATCGATAAGTGCATTTTCTACATGAGCTGCTTCCCGGAATCGCTACCAAATTGATAGACTTCTTCACGTGACAGGAAAAAAACTGCGAGGCTATTTGTAAATCACGTTGAGATCCGAACACTACGTAAGCAAATAATTCTTAGTTTTTCTTCATTAATACAAAAGATACACCGCAAAATCTCCTCACTTTACTTGATCATTTTCGTCGAAATGTGTGTGCTCTAGAAACTTCTCTTAGAAACTTCCGAGCCCGTTAAGCATTGGGACACGATATAGACATTTCCTATTACTTCAAACTTGGATGAAGCCACACAAAGGTTGGGATACTCACTCCGTGAGTATCTGAGCCATTCCTTAAAGACTTGTATAAATTTCTTGAAACCAGGGCCACATGTGTTTCAGACGTTGCCGCTGATGAAGATGTAAGAACAAGCTCACTCCCAAATCTGCGTCATCCAAAATTATAAGACTAAAACGTTTATTTCAAATCAACTCCAACACTAGTCCACTGTTATTCATTCATTGTCAAGGTGTAAAAAAAAATTCGTAGACAAATCTCGCTACGATAGGAACAGCTTTGTTAGATCGAAGCCTCATTGCATTTGGTTTGCGAAGTGGCCATAGGCTTAGAGAATGCTCTTGGAAATCTACCCCAAATGCGGTAGTAAACATCATTGTTGCATAGGGAATTCAAAATTAAAACCAACTTGAAGATTGATGCTACAAAAAGTGAAAGTGAGCACTGAGGCTTATTGTAAAACGGTTAGTTCACAGGTGCAATTCTCATTCATGTACGCACTTTTCCTTTCTAGAAAAGGCTTCTAAAGGCACACTTCTCAAATTAAATACATTTTGAGACAACAGCAACACGCACTCTAGTTTTTTAACTGCGGAGTCCGAAATTAAAGTTAAAACCGAGAATGTTTTTAGATCGATTCCAGACGTTGGAAGCTCCCTTACAAAGCTTTTAATAGTGCCAAGTGCCAAGTACCTTTCGCGTCGATTCTCATTTCAAGCTAAACTTTCACGCACTAGTAGTGAATAACATCACCTCCGAAATTCCCATCTTCTTTAGACATGTCCAACTTGAAATTACTTAGATATAATGCTTGCTTATTGATCCTTTCATATTGCTGCACCAGTGGATATTTTATTAGGCCCTTAGATCTTTTGAAACTGTTTGAGATCGTGAAGAATTAAGCTCTCTTGCACCAAGGTTCTGACCTTGTGTTTAAAAGAACCCGCTTTCGGCTTTGCTGTGGGCACGATGAAAAACACACGCTTCGCCCGCACAAGTCGGTGCAATCTAGTCTCAGAATAAAAGAATTTTGAAAAATCTTGGAAATCTGAGAAAAATCGAACAGCAGACAGGCCCTCTATTGTCGATGGATTTTGGGAGAAAACTTCTAATACCAACTGTTACGGCAATGGCGTATACGTTGTGAAGTATCCTGTTAAAACGCTAGCAAGGTTAGTTTGTCCCCCATCGAAGACCGGAGATAAGCTTCATGTTCATGTGATTTGAGAAAGTAAAACGAAATTGAAAGTATATATTGTGCTTGAATAATGGAACTATCGGGAAACCAGCACAGAGACTAGTCGTTCCTTTATTTACTCACACGCTCCTGTAGACGTTCCTTTGGCTTTTTTGCGACCATACTTCTCACAGCCAAGGGAGCCGGCGCTGGGAGAGAAGTGGACGAAAGCGGAGAAGGAAGAGATAGTGGCCTGAAAGCGAAGACCCAAAAGTGTTACAAATAATGCAGGAGGTTTAAACCATGACAAATGTTGTAAGCGTTGATGTGTAGTTGGTTCAAATCGAAAGGTTTTCTCTTCGCTTTTCCAATCATTTAATGAATTCAGGAAACTTATTTTCTTTTTGTGTCTAAGATATTTTTTCTGCACTTAAGGCTTACTCACTGTTAAATGCTCGTAGCAACTCACAAATATTTTTTTTGTTTGGTGAATTGTCCTTGCATTCTAGCTTCGCCCTGTTGTATTGGGCCTCCGCTCGCTCCCGCACACAAGCCCTTGCAGGCACCTCCATAGATGTTCGACCGCGATGGCAGAGAACGACCCTGCACTGGCTGTGCGTTAAAGATCATATCTTCTGATCTGACTAATGAACTAAATATACCCCTAGAAACCTCAAATGAACGCGCCCGAACACTAATAACTGTTTATTTGTTGAAGAAATGCTACAAATAGAAATAGATTCAGCTCATTATTTGGTGAAATTGCGGTTGTCCAACTATCATTTACTCAATGTTTACTTGGGTTTGAGATCCTTAAGAAAATGGAAGCTATTTCAAATTTCTGAAATCGCTCATTATTGCTACGGTACGCATTTGAAGTTCCAATGGCACCCGGTAGCCACCAAGAACATTTAAGCGGCAGTTTAGGTTCAGAGCTGAGGCAGCGGATTCCGTAGGGTAAGACAGCGAGCGCCCACGCGTCGTCAGCCGCGAAGGCTGATAGGGATGGTTAGACGACGGACTAGGGAAGGCAAAAACAGGGAGGTTTTTAAAACGGCACAGTTTACTCAGAACCATCCAAATATACCCACCACTCTCATTTTTAAATGCATTTAGCATCGCGAAATATATTTCGGACGAACTGACTGAATTTGGACGAACTGACTGAATGGAGACAGTTTAAAGTTAGAGGTGTATTTTCGTTAATATTCAGTGTAGGTGATCGTATGTTAAAGAGCTTTGGAAGAACCAGGAAAAAACGTTCTTGTCAAAACATTCCTCCAAAGCTTCTCTACTAAGCAAGTTTTTCGCGTTTTTAAAAATTAGGCTTAACGTTATCGTTTCTTGATTTTGTACTACACTGTAGTATCGTTAAAAACATCCTGAATCTTGTTCATAAAGAATACCGAATAGGAAATTAGGATAGCATTGGCAGTTATACAAAGATTTTGTTTAAATATTTGTCTTGTGCATCAACCTAGAGCCCAGTTGTTTCACTTAGGAGATTTTCTAATCCTTTACTTATCCACTTTTGAATCGATGTCTTTTATTTCCTTCTTTACAATACATAAACATTATTAATATATTACATAAAGACCAAACAAGATAACACGGTTAAATACTATAATTAGAAATGTAGACGGTATGGAAAAATTAAATGTGAAAATACAATAGACGAAGTTTACATCGACACCGAAACCTTTCGTCTAAGAATCGAATAATCCATATTTAGCAAAATTAATATGACTCTGTCGGGCGCGCGCACTGCGGCATGTGCGTCGTCGGCAGGGACACATTTACTCATAGGCACAGGAGGCGCGGGTGTACAGTAGCAAACGTTTCGATGCGCCAAGGAGTATGAAGTTAAATTTTATCTAAAAAGGCTCCTCGTCAGTCTGATTTTTTTTCCTTTTTGAAAATTTTATATTTTAGTTTTCATTAAAACCATTGAATATTTGAAAATTAATTTATTAACAGGCTGATGCATTTTTGTTCCCGAATTGCGATATATTGAAATGCGCAAAATTGTTTTTTTTTTTTTAGAAGTTATACAATTTACATTTAATTAAAATTAAATTTAAAAAAGTGTCTTAATATTAGATCGAAGCCAGTGTGTTTTGAATGTTTTGAACTTCCAATTCTGTTGTAGCCAGTGTTGCTAGATCAGCGGATCTCCACCAGATTTGGCGGGACATTAAATGTTATACAATAGGCTAGAATAGAAGAAAGTGTTTTATAATGAATTATTACTGAACACCGTTTTAGTGGAGTAAACTTATTTTCTATAATGGAAGTGTCTTAGGAAAATGTAACGTTCGGAATTGGAAAAGTTTTTTCGAAATTGGTTGATATTTAATTTTTAAATTTTTGTACTTTGAGAATGAAGAATGATACTTTATGGTTAAAATATCGATGACCTTTGTTAGTGAAGATAAGGTTTTATCATTTAAATTACGTGCAGAGTAATTTTGTGAACTTGATACATTATTTTCACTAAAATGTTTTTATTTCCATGGAATTTTAACGCATTTTTAGAAATATTTAACACATCGATAATCTAAATTACATGATGCTAGTGTATGTTAAATCCGCCGACATCTTCTACATTGCAAAGGATTTTTTTATTTTTGCTCTAATTCTAATAATTGGGAAATGCTTTTCTTATTTTAAAATTTTGAAAACTTGATTCTGAAATTTTTCAATTAAGTTTGTTGAGTCCCATTATTACTGCTGCGCGGTAATCTAAATAGGATGCAATATTGCACGTATAGTTCAATTTTTAAATCATTTACTTGTTATCTACATCTTTTTAAAATACATTAAATTTACATCTTTATTTTCCTTGCAAGGAAATAATTGAAATTTTGTCTAAGTAAAATTATACATTTATTTTTCAACGTAATTATTTATGTTACCCTTTAAAAATTCTAGTACAACAAATACGATGTGCAATTTGTCTCATGGGATTCTCAAATTACATACGATGCAGCATTATCGACGAATGCTTGAATTCTCTAATCATTAACTACTAGTAGGTGTCCATTTCTGTTTAAAATAATACTTTTTTCCTAACCTCTCACCAAGTAGTAATTAGGAATTATTCTAGATAAAATCATAAATGCAGTCCCTCATTATATGATTCACCTCTGACCATTCGTGTGATCAGTAAATATTCCGCAATCTAAAACCAAACAATCGTGTTGATGTCTCAGATTACTTGCAATAGCCATATTTAATGCCCAACTTCAGTGGGCAGTAAATCGCTTTCAACTGTGCAACAGTTTGCCGCAATTCATCACGAGTGCTTTGTTTCACGTTGCGAAGTTCACTGGCTTTTGCTATATTCAGTGATTGTAAGCACGGACCGCCTGCGTTCAGTAGTGCCCCTGGGAGAGGAGGGCGTTCCAGGGATTATTTGTTACTTCCGGGCTGGGAAGCATAGTCCCGAGATACGCCCGCTTGGATGAATTGCCTAAACGGATACCTCTCTGAAGTGTTGCCTCCGGAGTAGGCCGGCAGTTTTGATATTCCAGGGTACCAACGCAGTTTTAGAGAAATATTGTATTGTCGTTCCACGGGGCAAATAATCCAGAGAAATCGTTCCCAATTAAGCAAAGTGTCACACATTGAATGGACGCTATTCCCCCGTGAAGTTTGCTCCCATGTACTGTAATCAGGTTCATGTAACGCACCGTCGCATGAGGCCCAATGTTTCCGTTGTCCCATCCCCTCAACCTCCACTTGTAACACGAGGTTCCCACGTGTTAGTAGTTGCTACCGGAAATTGCAAGCTAGACGCAGTTGGGGCAAGGGCAGGACTAAGCCACTAACCTTCTGCTTTACTCCATAGTTTTGCAGGGAATCTGAGGCGTAGCGACAGAATTAATCACTATTGCTCTGAGTTTTCAAATTTAAAAACCCCTCTCGTGGAGGAAGAACTAGAGACTCCGTCGTGCAAGCTAAAATTATCTACGGTGTAAGTCCTGGACGACTCCAGCATTCACCGCCTGGCAAAATTATTTATGGTCGGAGGCCTGGCCAACCTCCGGCCTCTCGGAATATTATAAATAGGTGACCATGCTTCCAGCTATTAATCTTTCCAAAAGGAGGAGTCAGATCGCCGAATGCACGGCTACGATGTTCTGTGCATTTTAATGGTCCCTATAACGTTTTATTGAATGGGCATCAAGTCTCGAGACAAGGAGTGCCCTCAAGGTGAATCAGTGGCTGCGAATGGGCCTACCCATCCCGGTCGCCGCCGCTGGCGGACGTCGACCACTGACCGGGGCGAGGACTGGTACCCTCGTACCGTTCAGTGACGCTGTCCGACGCGGTCGCCTGGAGCTGCGCGTAAGCTACAGTGGGAATAGCGTAGATACGGGACATGCGAACGATCATGTTTACTATTTACTCAGATTCCCTGCATTAATCGTATGCGACTGCCGAAGAAAGCAGGCAGGAGCGTGCGGGGAGTGTGCCGCTATCCCCTGACCCTCCCCATTTACAAATACGTGAAATATATATCAAACTACAAATTTTTTCCACATATAACATTCTCCCATTTTGGTTGCCTTGAAGATAATTTCTCGTCTCCCATTTCGGTCGGGAAGGCAAGTGGCTTCCTTTATCCCTAGATGAATAATAAATAAAACATGTTTAGAATAAAATAAAGATGGACAAAAGAGAAACCTGGTCACGAAGATAAGAAATCTCTTCAATTCCTAGGTAAAAATAATAGGTACACGTACTGGCATTCACAAATGAAAACGGCAAAGCAATAAGATAAATAACATATTTCCGGAAACAATCTCCATAACACCAGTAATGCTAACTCCCCATACCTATCGCATAGCGTTGTACTCAGACTAACACTATATCACAAGGTTTACTTTCTAAACGTCACGTTATTAACAATATCTCAAGCAAAGTTAAAGGACCTTCTCTTATTCCAAGTGTCGCATACTTTTTTACTTGTCACTTCCTTGTGAAAGGTAAGTTACAGCAAAAACCTGACCTTGGGGTTTGAGGTACTTCTTGTGTTGGAGAATAGTGATGCACGCCTGGGAAAACTGGTATGGAGCAAACAGATGGCTAATATGCAGCAAGACAGGGAACAGAACATCGTATTGGACACGGCCTTAAGTTTAGGTCAAATGCCCCACATGTACGATGAGTGTACATGTACGTCAAGTGTACGACATGAACGTATGTGCCGCATAGCCTACTTGTTGGTCCACGACACTACTTATTTCAGTTCTGTCATTGATAAAGTAATATTAGCTTTGACGGCGAATCTGTTTCCTAACACCTTAGTTATTCTAATAACGACAAATTACTTTCTAAATATATTAAGCTCATACTTATGCATGCCCAATTTTGTGTAACTTTCTATCAATTGCAATAAAGCAATTGCATTTTTAGCAGTTTACATGCCGAATAATTCAGCGCGCACACATGCGCACTCATGAATAATTACGTCTCAGCTCCTTGAGCAACTGTAGTCTAATTGAACACAACGTACTGCGTACCTCCCTAACAAATCCCGATATTTAAGTACTCGTTTAGCAAATACGCCCGTTAGTTCGTTTTCTTACACAGGACACTTCAAGTAGTATACGCTTCTACTCTGGAAGCACGCAACCAAATATTTTGTATGTTCTCTCACCTCTGCCTCTTAAAGCCGAAAGTTATAGGTTAGGCATGGTTTGTTTCCTCGCGTCGCACACATACTCACGCGCACTTGTAACGCTAGTCACACACTCGTCCCGTCCAAGTCCGCACGCCAATCTCTCTCATTCGCGCGAAATTCTCACACACGTATCTTATTTGCAAACAGTTGCACGCAGTCTACTTAACGCTTTTGGTCAATCCGAATTTAATTTCACATAAAAGGAGAAAATATTAATTTTTCAGACCTATTGTGATCCTCTAAATAATGCCTCAGCCGGTCTCAATTCAACACAAGTCAACAAAGTAACAATGTATTCCGGCGAGGTTAGTAAGCTTCGCGGTTATAAATATCCACTCTCCATTGCACTGGGGCTCACTCGTAACTTTCAATTCTTAAGTCCGAAACTTTTTCTTCTGTTTGTTAATTCGTTTTCAACCCCCTTAATCTGAGAGGAGGGCCCAAACCTCAGGACCAGCGATTGAAATAAGTAAAAAGGACCAGGGAATAGGAGTGGAGGTAGTTGATGTTTGTACGAATTTATCAAATTGTATTTTATAGTTGTACGGAATTGAGCACTAGATTACTGTGGTGAGGTTATCACAGTTTCCCCAGATAATAAAGTAATAATTGCTATTTTGTTTATACACTTAAAATGAGTGTCTGTTAAACTGTTGCACTTCAGATGGTAACGTATGAGATCGTAGGTACATGGGATTAATTCAGATGTATGTTATAAAAGTTGTACAAAGTTGCACACCAGATTACTTAGTGGAATTATTCGTCACTGTTAACTTGAATAATAATGTAATAATTACTAACTATACTATTCGAACATACTATTCGTTTTGTTCATATACTTCAATGGAGTCTCTTTTCAACGGTTGCCACCTCACATGGTAACGTACGTAGATGGTATGTTTATCGAATTAGGCCAGTTATGTTATAAAGGTTATACAGAGTGGAACACTAGATTACTCGCATGCTAATTGATATTATTACTGCTGATTCTTGAATAGTGTGAACTAACTTTTATTTCCTCAGTGGTAGTATAATACAATTCCAAGGAGATGGGATTTTATTATACTCCTATATGTACGAAGTCGAAATATCACTCTAACTTCTTATCACCTAGTATTTTCTCAGAAGGTGGCTTCGGTTAGGATGTAGTATATATATATGGTGTCAGGTTTAAATGCGGGATCTGCTAAAGAAAATGCTACGCTGCACCATGAATCATGATTATTATACAGATGGATGAATGCCAAGGGGTTTCCGAGGTTCCGTAACTATCCTCTTCAGGAGAATGGGAAATACTTTTCACTTTATGTGCGATGTCATTAACGTTTCAAATTTCAGTTGTATTTTTAACGGATGGTTTTCGAGTATCACCAAAAAAATTGTATAATTTGTTACCCACTCTGTAGACTGAAATTATATTTGGAGGTTATAATACATCCACAATTATGCGTAGACTGTCAATGTTGATTACGCATTTTTCTATATTTATTCAAAGAAACAACAGTATATTGTGAAGATCAACCAGGAGCTTGAACTCACTCAAAAATACGTATGTACGTAATTCTTAACTTCGCTCTTACTAACGTTTAACGATAGTTATGCTTAATGTGCTTCATCATTCCGCCTTCGACTCTCCATGTATCGTCAAACTTCATTCGGTCAGATGTACGGTAGTCTTGCTTAACGTATTTACAAGGCGAACGCCCAAGGTTGCATTTTATTTCACTAATTACAGTGCACTTATTGCACTTAAGCTTTATTGAACTCCTTTTTTTATCGCACAAATTTATTTATTTGAATTGAAAGGTTGTATTATTCTTGGTACCTTACAAAAGGATTTGGAACGTGAGGTGTTCAGTTCGGGTTGCTTGGCTTCTCACTAATCCATCCTGTACTGTTCGTGGACTGTCAATGCCTATAACGCAGTTTTACGTTTTTAAACTTTTAACCAAACAACCGTTTAATTGTGATGGATATTTACGGAGAGTTTCAACTAGCTGGGACGCATGTAAGTGCGTAAAAACAATTGGTCCCCTGATCGAAATCTTTTTTAACGACGGTTATCGATATTATTATATGAAGGTCGACGAACCATTCTGTCCGTGGATAAGGTTCGATCTGAAATAGGCTGTACTGACCATAACGTGAAGTCAATTACAAAATCGTCCATATAAAATTGTGGATACAAATGTCAACGGTTGCATTTTCTGTCGACAGGGCGAATCGCTCTCAACAAGCACCGGAACGAGAACGAGCGGCCGCAAGAGTTGATAAGATTGACAAGTATCGCAAATCTCGCCGGTTTTACCAAATATGAATATACGAATGCGTGTATGAGGAGTTACTAGATATTTCGCGTTAATGGCAAGGGCTAACAAAATACTGGATATTGAGGTTAGGCGCCCTGTCAGCACAGTCCTGAAGGCAGTCAACCGTGGGAACGGGACAACTTCAGGGCCAATTTCCCGAAGACAATTTCAGGGCCAATCAGCCGAACTTCCCACGACTGCCGTCGGCCACACTTGTGACAAAGTCGGCACCCCGCTTAACCCCTTTCAAATCGATTTAGAACAACTCGTACTCCCATGGCATCACCCAGTCCGGGGCGTAGTTAATCTCAAACGCCTATTCCGTGTTCGAGCGGTAGTGATGCTGAAGCGCCAGGCTTCCCAATGTTTCCCCCGCTGACTCAAGTTGCCAGTATTGAAAATTCCTGTTTTCTCTGGCAAAGAATCAGTAGGATCATTTTACTCATCATTTGAATCGATTATCCTAATGCTAGAGATCTGCCTTAAATCGAAAAGTGACCTTTTCTACGTGCCCACCTTGCCGGAATAGCCGCCACATTAATTGGTCTTCCTCACGTGACAGAAAACTACCGCGAGGCCATTTCCATTATTCAATCTCGCTAAGAGAAGCCGCAACCGCGCAAGTATAAAATTCTTACTTTCTTGTTTGCTTCCTCCATCAATACAAATGATTCACCGCAAAACCTATTAACTTTACTAGGTAATTTTGTGCGGATATGCCTGTCCCTAAAATCTTAAAAGGGCCCGTTAAACATCGGGGAACGATAATAGAATTTCGTATTACTTGAAAATTTAATGACTCCACTAATAAAGATCTTTCAAACGTAGCCGCTGAATTTTTTAAAAATTTATTTCGTCTAATCGACCAAATGGCCTTACAGAAGTGAGTACATTATTTATACATTAACATAATGCAAATTCCTTAAGTTTTTTAGTGTTCTTACAGCAAGTAATATTTGTGATATTGTAATTAAATTTAATTGTTGTTGGCAGTGGATTTGGGGAAGGTATAATATAGATAGAAAGGTTTGGAATTTTTTGTTAAGTTATGATTTTAATGCGGTTTGAAAATGTTTTTAGGGAATCTAGATTTGATTCTGTTTGTGTTCCTAGTTGAAAACTGAAAAATTTGGAGGATAACTTGATTAGATCTGTAATTGATGGTATTTGGAGTTCATAATGAGTTTGTTTATTGGGTATATAAACCATAATAAGTTGAGAAGTCTGATAAATTTGTTTTGAAAAGTTTGTGTAGAGTTTTATGCCACGTTTATCCAGGCTGTACAGGCCTATGCCAAGGAGGATCTGATAATACTTTATGTATAGCAAACACGTCGGATAACTATAACAATGTTTTTTATTATGTCAGTCATTCGTACAGCAGTGAACAAAATCTAGTGAACCAAAAAGAGTAAACCAAAATCCAAAGCCAAAGTACCAGTTATCCAGGAGATATCCGTAATAAGTGCTAAGACACAATACCAAATTCTGAGAATCCTAAATCCCTGCTGGGTCAATACAATTTACAACTTAGCTAACCACGTCACTCTCAATCTGTCGCGGTTCACTTTTTTCTCCTGCTCCGCTGACGGCGGTCGGTTTTCTTCCGCGACGCGCCGTAGATTCGCTCCCTGGCCGCTGCCTCTCCATTGGCCGTCTTTTGCCGGTCTGCCGCCTCGTAGACTCTGGTAGCCACCGCTCCGCGCCACCTCTTTGGCGCGCGTTTTGACTCGGCGGATACCGCCGCAACACTTTCGTAGAGGAGCAATTTGATTTCACTTGTAAAGTGAATAAGGAATTAATGAGTGGATATAGTTTCACTGCTTGTGCTGTTGCTTTTTGTAGGAGTGTCTTAATGTGTTGCTTCAGGAGTACCTAGTTGCTGAATTTTATAAAGTAAACCTTGATGCCAAATGCGATCAAATGCTTTATGTCTAGAAAGACTGCTATTGTGTACTCTATTGAATGGAAATTATTTGCTGTATTTCGACAAGACGTAATGGGGTGATTTATTAAATGATTTGGTTTGAAGCCAAATTGTGTTTTTGGTATGGTGTCATTTGAATTTAAGAAATGGATTAGGTGACTGAGAATTAATTTTTCAATTTTTAGCTATAGTAGGGAGCAGACTAATAATTTGAAGGGTCATAGTGATTAGTTTTTGGTTTATTGATTGGTAATATAATAGCGTGTATCCAAGTTTGAGGGAAATAGCCAATTTGGAGTGCTGCATTGAATGGCTTCCCAATGAAGCTGAAGGGAAGTTGTTTAAGTGTTTGGTTTGAAAAGTTGTGTTCGGGTGATTTTTGTTTGTTTGTTTCTTTGTTTTTCAGCTGTTTGATAATTGTTCTTTTTGAGTGTCTGCTGGGGAAATGAAATGAAATGAATGGGATGTGCAACTGGGACTGGTGGTTGCTTCATAAATTTTTTCTGTATTGCATTACTGGTTCTGTATTGAATTCGGTTTGAATCTTTCAGAAATAGTTTAGCTATTTCGGCTTTTTGATGTTCTGGATAAATTAATCATAGTTGGAAAAAAGAGATGCGGAACATTACTTTTCTCTTTAGTGAACTATTGAATAGTGCCATTGCTGTCGAGAGTTTGGATGGAGTTGTTGAAGATGCTGCGGAATTTGTTTGCGATCGGTAATCATGATTTTGATTTCTTTGATAAGTTTCTTTAGTTTCTTTTTGTCGCTTGCGGTTTAAAATCGGTTTGCGTTTTATGGCCAGTTTGGTCCTGATATGACTTATGATATAATATGGAAGTGTCAGCATTTGGTTAGTTAGTTATGTGAGGCGTAGTGGGTTCTGAGAAAGCTTTTGATTATTTGAGTGATATTCATGATCGAGTTCTTGATATCATTATTATGTATAAGAGTTGTAAATATTAGGTTAGAATTAATTAACATTTTGAAATAGTTCCAATTGTTATAACCATTTATTGTAGTGTTATTGTGAATTGTCATTCGGTATATCAATGGTAATTTTAATGGCCAGGTGATTGGAATCTTTCGCCATAATTAGTAGAGTTACAGCCCCATGCTTGATTTTTACAGTTTAGATAGACAATAATTAAAATTCAAATGTTTGTAGAAAATATTTGATTTAGTTCATTTGTGTGAAATTTTTGGTTAGGTCTGTAGGTGGCAGTGATATTTATTGGTCCGTTATTGGTATTATTTTAATTGCTACAGCTTCTAGGTTAGTAGTCGTGGTGGTTAAATTTGTCATTGTTTGAGTTTACTATTAATAACTATTGCTGTTCCTCCAGAGGCAGATAGCCTGGATCTGTCATTTCTATATACTTTTTAGCCGTATAATTTTAGCATTTTTCCTGGAACAAGATGGGTTTCGCTAGTGCAAACAACGTGAATATTATGGTGTAAGAAGCGGTGAAATAGAGTATCTTGTTTTCAATACCGTTTGCATCAAAGTTAAGAATCTCTGTGGATTATCCAGTATTTTATTTATTTATTTATTTATTTTACGTCAAAAAACAGTTAAAAACTGCGTATGACGTGCTATGGGGAAAAGTGAATTGTGTGCACATTTTCAAAATTCTGCGATCCCTACACTAAGTCATATACTACTTAAATTTTGAATTTTTGAAAGAGAGAAAAAAACAAACAAAAAACTCCCATGTAGTAAAATCTATTTTCAAGGATAAACAAGCAATAATTTTCAAGGAAAAAAGCAATAAAATTTGTATTTTGAAAGGGAGAAAAAAAAAACTCCCATATAATAAAATCTATTTTCAAAGATAAATAAGCAATAAATTTTGACTCTTATTACTTCCTGCCCCGACAACATGGAAACGATAATTTGAATAATTGTATTTTCCACTGAATTCTAGAAGACGTGACAGAAAATGAAGTTACATTTATGTCCAGAAGCAAAACAAGGGGCCATCTCAGCATTTGCTCAATGGATCAGGGAAACTGGACGAAAAACCTGATCGAGATGGGGGTCATTGACCCGGAAGCTGTAGTACAATAGTTGTTGCAGGTTGTTTATACTCATTTATACAGTCCAAATGGTAAATAATGCATTACGTATCATTGTTAAAATTAATGTTCCTTTTCTTGTGATGCTCAGTATAGTCTCCAATTGTATAGAAACAGTTATGCAGCAGAAACGATTTCACTTGGGATTTAAACTTTTCTATTGAATTTAATCGTTTCATGTCATCTGGCAAAGTGTTGTAAAATAATGTACATGTATTGTATGTGAATTTATTGTAATGAGCTGTTGATACTGTCACCTGATGAATATGATTTCTACGTCGAGTGTTATAGTAATAGACTTCGGCATTTTCTGAAAATATATTCCCGCCCTTGAGCAAGTCATTTTTTACAAAAACCACTGATTCGTAAATAAAAGACACGGTAATGGTAGAATTCCTAGATTAATGAAGAGAGGCTTACATGAATCACGTGGGTGGGATTTGGTTATTATTCGTACAATTCGTTTTTGTAATCTAAAAGTCTGGTAGCTATAAGATACGGAAACGAACATTGTGTCTAAAATTTTGAGTGAACTGTCTGTTTTTGAGTTTTGTGCCTGAAGACCCTTAGTGAGATCGGCAGCAATTCTCGAAAAGTATTGGTTAAAGAGACTAGCCACTGTTGCCGGATCGTTTACATTTATATCGTTATATTTTAAAACAACATTCTCTACGGGTTTTCTAGTTGATTTGGTAGTATTTTTTATTATATTCCACATTGCTTTTGTTTTATTATTTGAGTTTAAAATATCCTGATCGTTTTTCATGATTTTAGCCTGCCTTATGACTTTTCGTAACAATGTTTTGTATTTTCTAAAGGGATAAGGAAATCTTGAGATACGTCATGACGATTAGAAATAAAGTAGAGAGTACGTTTATTTTTACACGATGTTCTAATTCCTTTTGTGATCCAAGTATTACTTTTTCGTGAAATGTTTAATTTTCTCTTTTTAATAGGAAGGCATGCGTTAAAGAGAAATGAAAGCTTTGAGAAAAATAAATTATATTTTTCATTTGTGTCAATAGCGTTATAAACTGCCTCCCATGATTCTTTCAGCAAGTAGTCCGTAAATAACTTTGTTAACTGTAGTAAATTGTCGGCACATGCGTGTTTTATTTATTGTGTCAGTATTCATGTTATTAGTAATTGTAAGAATTTGTGCATCGTGGTCACTGTAACCTAGATTATTCGTTATTATTTCATATCTAGTTGTGGTTTTGTTAATTATAATTCGATCTATTGCTGTTTGTGATTCACGAGTATTCCGTGTAGGTACGTTCACTGTAATATCTAAATTAAAAGAATGAATCCATCTTTTGAACTGTTGAAATGGTGGGATGATATTGCTAATAGGCAGGCGGTATCTGTTAGAAGTAAATATAGTGGTTCTTAAAATTATTGATTTTATCACATTGGGAAAGTATTATAAAACAAAAAAAATTTAGGATGATTTGTCATTTTTGCAAATATAGAACAAATACTTCACAGTTTACTTATTTTAAATGTAAATCTATGTTAACTTGTTGGAAAGAGGGGGAAACTGTGTTGATGTGATTACAAAGTATATTTATTATGGTTGTATTACCCATCTTGGTTGATTGATTTCAAAAGATTTTGTATATGGGGCATTAGTGTTTAGAGAACTTACGTGACTACACTTGTAATGCTAGATTTTCAATGTTACTTGTGTGGTTATGCCATTAATTGAGGCATTAATTGGGGTGTAATTTACAATATTTCGTCTAGTGAGAAGTGGAGGAAAATGTTGACTGAGATTTGTGTATGTAAAATCAGCATTGATAGGAACGGAGTGATTTAATGTATTAATTTTAGAAGACAGTTTATGATTTGTTTCAAGAGATGAAATGTATGGTTTTGTTAAAGTTTTAGCAAAATCCTTTGTGTGGTTCTGAAAACAATTAACACATGTTGAGTTGCTTCATTCTTGATAATGTACATTGGGAATAATGATACCAATACATCTGATCATATTGGGCTGTGCCCGCATTCTGTTTGAGAGTGGCCATAACGCTGACTTTTTTACGTTGTATTGGCACTTTGTATTATTTCTAATACATAATCTAGTTCTACAATAATATAGCTCACTAAGATTTAATATTTGTCTGGATTCATCATTCCCAACAAGATCTACTGCCACTGTTTGCATAGGTGATATTTGTCAGAAGTCAGGGACTATTCGAAAATTTTGATTTATTCTTTTTTAAAATCTTCGTCTTTAAAATGGGAAAAATTCTTGCCCTACATTTTTTTTGCCCCAAAATAAG
>CAXIVR010000001.1:220547068-220557273 GCA_964035755.1 Teleogryllus oceanicus | reverse complement strand
CCACGCCCCAAGTCAGGCGCACCCATTACCCGCCCCCGAGTGTGTAAAGGAGTTTGCGGCGACTGAAGTTAACGGTTGCAGACGTTAGTGGCGGCTGAAGTTTGTGCCATCGCAGTCAGATTATCTCACTGCATCCGGTGAACTGTAACAAAAATTATCGTATAATTAATATATTTTAAAATATGAAAGAGGACTGCAAAAACTCTTTGAAACTAATTCGTTAAATTAAAATCAGTAAGTTAATGATTGATAACTAAAGAGGTTAGAATACCTGACAAATAATAGTTGCCGACACACACTTCTCGTCCAATCGACTCACCCTACCCACGCTCCTCGGCCAAACGACACACCCCACCCACGCTTCTCGGCCAATCGACTCACCCTACACACGTTCTCGGCCAATCGACTCACCCTACACACACTTCTCGGCCAATCGACTCACCCTACACACATTCTCGGCCAATCGACTCACCCTACACACTTCTCGGCCAATCGACTCACCCTACACACACTTCTCGGCCAATCGACTCACCCTACACACACTTCACGGCCAATCGACTCACCCTACACACACTTCACGGCCAATCGACTCACCCTACACACACTTCACGGCCAATCGACTCACCCTACACACACTTCACGGCCAATCGACTCACCATACACACACTTCACGGCCAATCGACTCACCCTACACACACTTCACGGCCAATCGACTCACCTACACACACTTCACGGCCAATCGACTCACCCTACACACACTTCACGGCCAATCGACTCACCTACACACACTTCAGGCCAATCGACTCACCATACACACACTTCACGGCCAATCGACTCACCATACACACACTTCACGGCCAATTGGATCACCCTACACAATTCAAGTGCAAGGCCTCAAGAACCTAAAATGTCGGCCATCCGCGTAGAGACAGATGCCGAAAACGAGGGTGATATTCTTCGCCGTTGGACGCGTGCAAGGCCTCGAAAAGACGAAAAAACTTGAATGTCGGCCACCTCAAAGAGGCAGACACTGGGTGACGAGAGCGACGGCGGCGTCGCGGTCGGCCGCGTACATGGTTTTGAAGAGACCTAAAATTACGGCCACCCTGTAGAGGCAGATAGTGGGTGAATGGAGCGACGGCGGCGGCGTCGCCGTTGGCCGCGTAAAGGGTTTTAAAGAGACCTAAAATGACGGCCACCAGATAGAGGCAGAAAACGGGTGACTAGAATGACGGCAACGTCGCTGTCGTCGGCGTGCAAGACCTCGAAGAGGCCTTGAATGTCTGCCACCAACGTAGAGGCAGATGAAGGGTGACGATGTTGGCGGCGTCGCCGTCGGCCGCGTGGAAGGTTTTGAAGAGACCTAAAATGACTGCCACCCCCGTTGGGGCAGATGGCTGGTGACGAGGGCGACGGCGACGGCGCCGTCGGCCGCGTGCAAGGTTTTGAAGAGACCTAAAATGTCGGCCACCAGGAAGAGGCAGATGGCGGGTGACTGGAGTGACGGTGGTGTCGCTGTCGTCCTTGTGCAAGACCTCGAAGAGACCTTGAATGTCGGCCACCCAAAACCCGATAGTGACGGCGGCGTCGCCGCGGCCGCGTGCAAGGTTTTCCAAAGGCGACGGTTGCGTCGCTAGCAACCTCAGCGGCAGATGGCTAGTGACGAGAGTGACAGCGTCGTCGCCGTCGGCCGCGTACAAGGTTTTGAAGAGACCTAAAAACGGCCACCCCGTAAAGGCAGATGGCGGGACGGGGGCGCGTTGCAAGGTTTTGAGAAGACCTAAAGGTCGGCCACCCCGTAGAGGCAGGTGGGTGACTGGAGTGACAGCGGTGTTCCTGTCGTCCTTGTGCAAGACCTCGAAAAGACCTAAAATGTCGGCCACCCCGTAGAGGCAGATGACGGCTGACTGGAGTGACGGTCGTGTCCCTGTCGTCTGCGTGCAAGACCTCGAAGAGACCTTTAATGTCGTCCACCCCCGTAGGGGCTGATGGCGGGTGACGAATGTGACGCCGGCGTCGTAATCGGCCGCGTGCAAGGCCTAAAGAGACCTTGAATAACTGCTATTCCCGTAGAGGCACATTACGGTTGACCAGGATGACGGCGCCGTCGCCGTCGGCCGCGTGCAGGGCCTCGAAGAGACCTTAAATGTCGTCGATCCCCGTTGAGACAGATGGCGGGTGACGAGGGTGTCGTCGGCGTCGCCGTCGGCCGCATAAAAGGTTTCGAGGAGACTCGGCCATCCCCGTAGAAGCCGATGGCGGATGAGGAGGGTGACGACGTCGCCGTTTTCCGCACCCAAGGCTTCGAAGAGTACTTGAATATCGGCCCCCCGTAGGGCAGATAGGGGTGACGAGGGTGACACGGCGCCGTTCCGCCCAGCTTGAAGAGACTTGAATTCGGCCCCCCAGGGCAGATAGGGTGACGAGGGTGACGGCGCGTCGCCCTCGCCCTCAGCCTGAAGGACCTAATGTCGGCACCCGAGGAAGGATGGCGGGTGACGAGGGGGCGGGCGTCGGCGTCGCCGTCGGCCGCGTGCAAGGTTGAGGGGACTGTGTGGCCACCCCGTAGAAGGATGGCGGGTGAGGGTGACGACGTCGCCGTTTTCCGCACCAAGGCTTCGCGTCGCCGTCATCCGCGCTCAGTTCCTTGAAGAGACCTTGAATGTCGGCCACCCCCACAGAGCCAGATGATGGGTGACGAGGGTGACGGCGACGTCACCGTCGGCCGCGTGCTAGGCCTCGAAAGGACCTAAAATGTTGGCAAACTCCGTAGAGAAGGATGGCGGGTGACGTGGGGTACGGCGGCGTCGCCGTCGTCTGCGTGCAAGGCCTAGAAGAGAACTTTAATGTCCGCCACGCCCGGAGGAAGACGGCGGGTGACGAGGGTGACGGCGGCGTCGCCGTCGTCCGTTTGCAAGGCCTCGATGGGGCCTAAATTGTTAGCCACCTCCGTTGAGGAAGATGGCGGGTGACGATGGTGACGGCGGCACCTAAAATGTCGGCCACATCCGTTGCGGCAGATGGCGGGTGGCGAGGGTGATGGCGGCGTCGTTGTTGTCGTCGGCGTGCGAGGCCTGGAAGACACCTACCTCCGTTGAGGCGGATGGCGGGTGGCGTGTGTGGCGGCGGCGTTGCCGTCGTCCTTGTGCAAGTTCTCGAAGTAACCTAAAATGGCGGCGTCACCGTCAACGTCCCTAAGAATAAAACTAAATGCTATTTCTGTTAGGCACAAGTTCACAGCCTTGGTACGAGGGAGCTTAATTCTTCGCGATCTCAAAATATCCCCAAAAGAAGTCCTCGCCTAATAATATATCCACTGGTGCGGCAATATGAAAGGATGGATCAGCATGCATGATATCTGTAGGTAATTGCAAATTGGACATGTCTAAAGAATACGGGGAATTTCCGAGGTGATGTTATTCACTACAAGTGCGGGAATGTTAGGAAGTGAACTCTAAGTTAATATCAACACCCAAGTAACTTGAAACCTCGGTAGAATTTAAAGACTCTGTAACGAGGCCTTCAACATCGGTAATGGATATGGAGGACACACTCGATTTTATCTATAATTTCTGACACCATAGTTAAAAACTAGAGTGGGTGCTGCATTGTTAAGTTTAACTGTTTCCTTTAGTTGGTCTTAAGAAAACTTAAATTTAGAGCATTATTAGAGGTGCAATTCTCATTTAGTACGTAGTAACTGTTTTACTTTTAGCCTCTTAAGAGTGCTCACGTTCACTTTCTGGAGCATCATTATTGAAGCTAGTTTTTGTTTTAAATTCCCTATGCAACAATGAGTGATGTTTACTTCCGCATTTGGTGCACATTTTGAAGCGCATTCTTTAAGGCTGTGGCCACTTCGGAAACAAAAGGCAAAGATGCTTTGAACTATGAAAGTTGTTTATCATAGGGAGATTTCTTTAAGAATTTTTTACACTTTACAATGAATGAATTACAAAGCGGACAAGTAATGGGTTGATTTAAGATGAACGTTTTAGTCATACTTTTGGATGGCACAGGTTTGGGAGTTAGCGTGTCCTTAGATTTTTTATCAGCGGCTACGTTTGAAAGACAGGGAGCCCTTGTTTTGAAAAAATTATACGTATCAATAAGGGAAATCTCTACATACTCTCGGAATGAGTTTCCTAATCTTTAGGCGTGCGTCGTCCAATTTTGAAGTCATAATTGTGTTTAACGTGTACCCATGTTCAAGGGACTCTTAACAAAAGGCAAAGATGCACGGGTATTCCGTCAAAAATATAGTGAAGTGAGCAGGTTTTGCGGTGAAAGTTTTGTATTGATAGAGACTTACACAACGATATAAGAATATAATGCTTACGCAGTTTGGGGTTCTCAAGGCGAGATATAAGGATAGAAATAGCCTCACTTACGTTTTCTGCCACGTGAGGAAGGACATCAATTTATTTGGCAGCGCTTCCGACAACGTGGGCATTAAGAAAATTCCACTTTTCGATTTCAGTCAGATCTGTAGCATTATGAATCATCGAGTCAAATAATGAGTAAAATGATCCTACTCGAATTCTCTGCCAAAAAAACCTTGAATTTTAAAGACGAACAACCTTAGTGTGCGCGGGAAACGATGCGGAATGCGGAGGGGGGCACAGCTTCACTACCGCTCGAACTGGGCTGGAACTTGAGAAGAATACGTCCCTGACTGGGTAACGCCATGCGAGTACGAGTTATCTTAAATCGATTTGCAAGAGAGTTAAGCGGAGTTCCGACATTACCACGAGTGTGGGCGACGGCAGCCGTGGAAGGCATGAATTGGCCCTGAAGTTTTCACGGTTGAGGGCCCTGGAAAAGCCGGTGATGGCATAGAGTGCCTAATCTTAATATTCCCCAGTATTTTGTAAGCCGTTGTCATTATCGTGAAATACGATTATCAAACTCCTCACACACGCATTCGTACACTCCTCTTTTGTAAAAGTTTGCTGCGAGATTTGTGGCACTTGTCGCAGTTACCAATGTTTGCGGCCGCTTCCTCTCGTTCCGCAGATTGTTGGGAGCGAGTCGTTATGTCGAGGGAAAATGCAATCGTGAACATTTGTATCTGAAAAATGATACAAGGACGATATTGTAATTGACTTTACGTTTTGGTAGGTATATCTTATTTCAGAATGAATTAATTATAACGACCTTATCCACGGAGAGTCAATGGCTCGTCGAAAAGCCACTATGAGGTAATATAGATAACAGTCGCCTAAACGTGATAAAGAATAGAACATTGTTTCACGCATTTACATACCTACCAGCTAGTTGAAACTCTTCGTAAATTTTCATCACAATTACACAGTTCTAGTTTCAATGTTAAAAGGTAGCAGAGGTAGCAGACGGCGGGTTAGGAGAGTGGCGGCGCCGTCTCCGTCGCCCGCGAGCGACGCTTCAAAGACACCTAAAATGTCGGCCACCCCTGAGGTAGCAAATGGCGGGTTAAGAGTGGCGGCGCCGTCGCCGTCGCCCGCTGCGACGCTTCGAAGAACCTAAAATGTCGGCCACCCCTTAAGTAGCAGATGGCGGGTTAGAGAGTGGCGGCACCGTCGCCGTCGCCCGCATGGGACGCTTCGAAGACACCTAAAATGTCGGCCACCCCTGAGGTAGCAGATGGCGGGTTAGGAGAGTGGCGGCGCCGTCGCCGTCGCCGCACGTGCAAGGATTCGAAGACACCTAAAATTTCGGCCACACCTGATGAAGCAGATGGCGGGTTAGGAGAGTGGCGGCGCCGTCGCCGTCAGCCGCCTGCGACGCTTCGAAGAAACCTAAAATGCCGGCCACCCCTGAGGTAGCAATGGCGCGTTAAGAGAGTGGCGGCGCCGTCGCCCGCGTGCGACGCTTCGAAGACACCTAAAATGTCAGCCACCCTTAGGTAGAAGATGGCGGGTTAAAGGGTACGGCGTCGCCGCCCCGCGTGCGACGCTTCGAAGACACCTAAAATATCGCCACCTGAGAGAGATGGCGGGTAGCAACGGCGTGGCCGTCGCCTGCGTGCGACGCTTCGAAGACACCTAAAATGTCGACCACCCCTGAGGTAGCAGATGGCGGGTTAGGAAAGCAGCGGCGCCGTCGCCGTCGCCAGCGTGCAAGGCATCGAAGACACCTAAAATATCGGCAACACCTGAGGTAGCAGATGGCGGGTTTTAGGAGTGGCGGCGCCGTCGCCTTCGCCCGCGTGCGACGCATCGAAGACACCTAAAATGTCGACCACCCCTGAGGTAGCATGATAGCGGGTTAGGAGAGTGGCGGCGCCGTCGCCGTCGCCCGCGTACGACGCTTCGAAGACACCTAAAATATCGGCCAACCCCTGAGGTAGCAGATGGCGGCATTGGAGAGTGACTGCGCCGTCGCCCGCGTGCGACGCTTCAAAGTCACCTAAAATGTCGGCCACCCCTGAGGTACAGATGCGGGTTAGGAGAGTGGGGCGCCGTCGCCGTTGTCCGCGTGCGACGCTTCGAAGACACCTAAAATATCAACCTTATCTGATAAGGAAGATGGCGTGTGACAAGGGTGGCGGCGGTGTCGCCGTCCCCCGCGTGCGACGCTCCGAAGTCTTCTTAAATATCGGCCTTATATGATGAGGCAGAATGGCGTGTGACAAGGGTAGCGGCTGCGTCGCCTTCGCCCGCGTGCGACGCTGCGATGACACCTAAAATGACAGCCACCCCTGAGGTAGCAGATGGCGGGTTAGGAGAGTGACGGTGCCATCGCCGTCGCCCGCGTGCACGCTTCGAAGACACCTAAAATATCGGCCACCCCTGAGGTAGCAGATGGCGGGTTAAGAGTGGCGGCGCCGTGCCCGCGTGCAAAGCTTCGAAGACACCTAAAATGTGGCCACCCCTGAGGTAGCAGATGGCGGGTTAGGAGAGAACGCGCCGTCGCCCCCGCGTACGAGCTTCGAAGACATCTAAAATATCGGCCTTACCTGATGAGGAAGATGGCGTGTGACAAGGGTGGCAACGGCGTGGCCGTCGCCTGCGTGCGACGCTTCGAAGACACCTAAAATGTCGACCACCCCTGAGGTAGCGGATGGCGGGTTAGGGGAGCAGCGGCGACATCGCCGTCGCCCGCGTGCGACGCTTCGAAACACCTACAATTCGGCACACCTGTGCAGTGGCTGGGGGGCGGCGCGTCGCCGTCGCCCGCGTGCAGCTCGAAGACACCTAAAAACCCTAAAATATCTACCACACCTGATGAGGCAAATATGGTGTGACAAGGGTGGCGGCGGCGTTGCCGTCGCCAGCGTGCGACGCTTCGAAGACACCTAAAATATCGGCCTTACCTGATAAGGAAGATGGCGTGTGACAAGGGTGGCGGCGGCGTCGCCGTCGCCTGCGTGCGACGCTTCGAAGACACCTAAAATGTCGGCAACCTTAGGTAGCAGATGGCGGGTTAGAAGTGGTGGCGCCATCGCCGTCGCCCGCGTGCGACGCTTCAAAGACTTCTTAAATATCGGCTTATCAGATGAGGTAGATGGCGTGTGACAAGGTAGCGGCTGCGTCGCCTTCGCCCGCGTGCGACGCTGCGAAGACACCTAAATGTCGGCCATCCCTGATGTAGCAGATGGCGGGTTAGAAGAGTGGCGCCGGCGGCGCGTCGCCGTCGACGGCGTGCGACGCTTCGAAGACACCTAAAATGTCAATTACCCCTGAGGTAGCAGATGGCGGGTAAGGAGTGGCGTCGGCGTCGCCGTCGCCAATTTCGGCCACCCCTGACGTAGCAGATGGCGGGTTACGAGAGTAGCTGCGGCGTCGCCGTCGACTACAGCGACGCTTCGAAGACACCTAAAATATCGGCCACCCCTGATGAGGCAGATATGGTGTGACAAGGGTAGCGGCTGCATCGCCTTCGCCCGCGTGCGACGCTGCGAAGACACCTAAAATGTCAGCCATCCCCGATGTACCAGATGGCTAATTAGGAGAGTGGCGCCGGCGGCGGCGTCGCCGTCGACGGCGTGCAACGCTACCGAAGACACCTAAAATATCGGCCAACCCTGAGGTAGCAGATGGCGCGTTAAGGAGAGTGGCGGCGCCGTCGCTGTCGCCCGCGTGCGACGCTTGAGACACCTAAAATCGCCACCCCGGTGAGATGGCGGGAGAGGTGGTGGCGCCGTCGCCGTCTGCGTCACGCTTGAAGACACCTAAAATCCGGCCACCCTCGCCGTCGCCTGCGTGCAAGGCATCGAAGACACCTAAAATATCGGCCACACCTGATAAGGCAGATTACGTGTTACAAGGATGGCGGTCGCCGTCGCCTTCGCCCGCGTTCGACGCTTCGAAGACACCTAAAATGTCAACACCCTGAAATAGCAGATGGCGGATTAGGAAAGTGGCGGCGCCGTCGTCGTCGCCCGCGTGCGACGCTTCGAAAACACCTAAAATGTCAGCCACCTCTGAGGTAGCAGATGGCGGGTTAGGAGAGTGGCGGCGCCGTCGCCGTCGCCAGCGTGCGACGCTTCGAAGACACCTAAAATGTCGGCCTCCTCTGAGGTAGCTGATGGCGGGTTAGGAGAGAGACGGCGCCGTCTCCGTCGCTCGCGTGCGACGCTTCGAAAACACTAAAATGTCGCCACCCTGAGGAGCAGATGGCGGGATAGGAGAGCAGCGGCGCCGTCGCCGTCGCCCGCCCGCGTGCGACGCTTCGAAGACCTAAATGTCGGCCACCCCTGAGGTAGCAGATGGCGGTTAGGAGAGTGGCGGCGCCGTCGCCGTCGCCCGCGTTCGACGCCTCGAAGACACCCAAAATGTCGGCCACCCATGAGGTAGCAGATGACGGGTTAGGAGAGTAGCGTCGCCGTCGCCCGCGTGCGCCGCTTCGAAGACACCTATAATGTCGGCCACCCTGAGGTAGCAGAGGCGGTGACGGGGAGGCGGCCGCCCCCCCGGGGCCAACCAAAATGTCGGCCACCCCAAATGAGGCAGATGGCGGATGACGAGGGCAGCGGCGGCTTCGCCGTCGTCCGCGTGCGAGGCTTCGAAGACACCTAAAATGTCGGCCACCTATATTGAGGCAGATGGGGTGGCCACACCGTTGAGGCAGATGGCTGGCGATAACGGGGCGCCGCGTCGCCGTTGTCCGCGTCAAGGCCTCGAAGACACTAAATTCGGCCCCGGGAGGGTGGCGGCGGCGTCGCCGTCGTCCGCGGCGAGGCTTCGAACACACCTAAAATGTCGGCCACCCCTGACGAGGCAGATGGCGGGTGATGAGGGTTGCGGCGGCGTCGTCCTCGTCCGCGTGCGAGGCCTCGAAGTCACCTAGAATGTTGGCCACCCCTGTTGTGGCAGATGGCGGGTGACGAGGATTGCGGCGGCGTCGCTATCGTCCACGTGCTACGCGTCGAGGACACCTTAAATGTCGGCTACCCCCGTTTGGTTAGATGGCGGGTGATGAGGGTGGTGGCGGCGTCGCCATTGTCCGCGTGCAAGTCCTGAAGACACCTAAATGTCGGCCACCCCTGAAGAGGCGTTGGCGGGTGGCGAGGGTTGCGGCGTCGTCGCTGTCGTCCGCGTGCGAGGCCTCGAAGACACCTAAAATGTCGCCACCCTTGAGAAGAAAATGGCGCGTGACGAGGTGACGTGGCGTCGCTGTCGTCCGCGTGCGGGCCTCGAAGACACCTAAAATATCGGCCACCCTTGAAGTGGCAGATGGAAGGAGGCAAGGTCGGCGGCAGCGTCGCCGTCATCCGCGTGCAAGTCCTCGAAGACACCTACAATGTCGGCCACACCTGATGAGGCAGAAGGCAAGTGACGAGGGGGCGGCGGCGGCCCGTCTTCCGCGAGCAAGTTTTCTATGACACCTAAAATGTTGGCCACCCCTGATGGGGCAGAGGCGGGTAGGAGAGTGGCGGCGACTCGCCGTCGCCGCGTGCGACGCTTCGAAAACAACTAAAAGTCGGGGGGCCGTCGCCGTTGCCCGCGTGCGATGCTTCAAAGACACCTAAAATATCAACCTTACCTGATAAGGAAGATGGCGTGTGACAAGGGTGGCGGCGGGTCGCCGTCCCCCGCGTGCGACGGTTAAAGACACCTAAAATGTCGGCAACCCCTGAGGTAGCAGATGGGGGTTAGGAGGTGGCGGCGCCATCGCCTTCGCTCGCGTGCGACGCTTCGAAGACTTCTTAAATATCGGCCTTATATGATGAGGCAGATGCGAGTGACAAGGGTAGGGCTGCGTCGCCTTCGCCCGCGTGCGAC
>CAXIVR010000001.1:218627624-218722624 GCA_964035755.1 Teleogryllus oceanicus | reverse complement strand
TTCTGAAGAAAAATCGCCACTTTCTGCCGCATTCGAATACTTTCACTTTACTACCTAAATACGTGGTAAAGCAATAGTGGATAATGCCCAAGAAGAGATAAGCCCAAGATGAAACCAGGCTACAACGAGCTGAAATGATATTTCTGAGATCAGTAGCCGTTTACAGGAGAGAGGAAAAATAGGAATGTAGTTATTACGAGAAAGTTAGCCCACGGGAATCTCTGGACCCAACACATCGAAAAGATGCAATTTAACCACCTGCCGAAGAGAAATATACAATCTCAGCCTGAATAAAAATAAAAAGAATTTAACAATACTTTCATTTTGATTGAAGATAATAATTAGATAATAAGAATTTTGAAATAACTACATAATAGTTGATAATTAACATTCTAGATTAACAGCTAGCGGATTTCTAAATAGCAAAAGTAAGTTTGCTTAATCTTAAAAAAAAGTATTTTGGATTTATAAAAATAGTAGGTATAAGACTACTGATACATACACTTGCTTTGATATCAAAACATATTTCTGAAGCCTTCATTTTCAATTTTATTTCGGGGAGAGGACCTTCATGTCCATACCTTCAGCCCCCCCCCTCCAGGAGAAAGGGCGCTGAAACTGGGCAAACGAAGGCTAGCTGCGAGGCTGTACCGCGCGTGATTTCCGAGTTGACAACATTCTTTCCATTCAAAATTGTCACTGTCCCTACTTAAGGAACTGTGTCATATAGTGTCCAAAACCGAAATTAGTAGAAACAGCATTACCAGAATTTTTAGGTTTGGATGTAAAAATTGTGAAAACGCACGCGCCACACTACGATAATTAGCACAGCGTGGCGTGTGAGTTTTCAGACTATAATCAGGAATCAATTACATGGAGGAGTGGCGTTTTTGAGGGAGAGTTTACGAGAGAGGGTGTCTTCAAAAGCAGGAACAGGCACTTTTGATCTGAGTATCTCCCACTTCACGATGTCAACACCACCATTGGTCTTAACATCGCTATATTTCTGTCACCTCTTGCTATTCACCGACGTCACCCCTCAGTATAAGTCACTGTCTTTTGACTCCTCGATGCACATGGATCAGCTTCCCAATTCTTCGTACTGCTAATGACCGTAAACCCTCAGCGGCTAGTGCCTTCAATGCCGACAGTGACCACGGGCCGTAGCGACACTTAGAGCTGATGAAAGGTGGAGAGGTAAGATGGAGGGCACGTCATCGTAGACCCAATGTCTCTGCTTTACAGCTGTGTGCAGGCAAATCAATTCCCATCATCACCTATATACCTATATACATACGTCACCTATATACCTATATACAAATCAATTCCCAGCATCACCTATATACATACGTCTTACAAAGGCAGGGGAAGGGACTTTCTTTAGGTGATACTTCGCTGTTTGGAGAAGCCCCGCGCATGCCACCGCACAGAAGCTGGCACCCATCCCGAGGCAGAATTGAGGCCCGCGACTCCTCGAGTTGAGACCACTAAGGTGTGTCTGTCTTAGCGACCTTGGCTACCCATTTCTGACCTCTCGACGATAAATCAGGAACGGTTTGCAGCAATATCTTCGGTTGACATAGTGTATTACTACCTGATCAGCCCTTGTGTGCTTTCATTCCGACTAAATGGATTCTGTACTTGAGTTCTTGAGCACGAATTACATTTACTCTCCCTCGAGATATTCCGTTGTCAGGGAGTTCGCAAATGATCCTCCACGACGGTACACAGCCACATTTCGTTTGGGAAGCGCGACTGTTTCTTGATGAAAACTAGTAGTGCTACTACGGCACATACTTTGTCGTATTACTCGTAACTGTTCCGTAATATTTTGATACGAACTAACTGAACTCCAGGCCCTGTAAATTTGCGATGTCTCTTTTAATTTTGGGGGGCCTTTCGCGTGTTTTCTATTTCGAGTGGATTGTTTGAACATGAAGAATGAAATTGTAGAATTTCGGGGAATCAGAAACAAATATTTCGTATGATGTAAGGTAGGTTCTACATGCAGAGTTTGTGATAATATTAATATGAATTAAAACAATTCATTCACATTTCAACATCCTTTTATTAGAACTTGCTGTAAATGACAAGGTACATATCCCTTATACTTACAAAAGACGTTAGCTATATCATTTCAGTACACTTTTCTCCCTCTGGGAATCAGAAATACCATTAACATGGGTAGGAGGGCGTTACAAAGAGATGGATGACATAGACAATTTAAAGTATATGGAGGACACCAAGGACAGGACAGATATCTGAAAAACATTTTTGTCTTGAATATCCACAATTTTACACTCTTCGTTTGAATACTTTTGAAACATGCTATTTCAAGCGTATTAACTGAAAGAGATATAAAATTGTATAAATCAATTGGCTGAAATGTAGATGGTAAAAGATATTCACAAGAGGAGCGGCCACGAACTTCCCAAAGCATATGCGCTTAAAGAGACATGTGGATGTTACTAATAGCGGATGAAGGCGTCAAGGAAAAATTGATATCCGTATTTCGTCCTGCGCGTCCTGTACGTTTGTTATATTTTTCACGTTTCCACATATAACACGGACACGTTTAGTATATTGGCTAAACTTATAGCACAAACGTTGAACGAGCACAATTAACATAGTACAGATCATGATTAACTTCCAACATTTTACATGCACGAGGATTGTTAGAGTATCTTCGAAGGTAACGACGGAAAATCTGTTATTATACGAAAAAAATCACATTTGCGATAATTTTCTTGTGTAATATTACCCGAAGGGTATGCGACTAACTATGGAACATTTAGGCCATCATGAAGCGTGTGACAAAAATTACAGTACTTGAAAACACCACATAGTAAAATTACTATCTCCGAAGATTCGAGCCGATTACAGCAGTACATTTCAAGACAGACTATTCACAAAACATGGAATTGACAAAAAAACACAGGTATACACATACAGATTACACAGAGAGCATAGTAGGAAGAGACACCGCAATTATAGAGGGGGCATCTTATTACAAGAGTCTACCAGTTTAGATTCAACGTACTGCCGGACGAAATAGTAACCAAAATTTGATAAGATTACCTACTGGAAACAAAATAGAAAGGCGCATTTTGTTATACTTAGCTGTCAAGAGAAGTAAATATTGGGCTCGCTCCAAAGTGATTGTGAATATACAAACATATATTTACTACTATCGACCGTGAGTCATTAGAAATTGAAGATTTCTTTCGCGGTTGCGCGAGTGTTGCGAGGAACACTTCTTTCTGTTTCTGTAGATCACATAAAACTCAATGGATTGCAGGAAATCCTATAACTTTGCAACAAGTGAGCTACGACATTGCAATTATAATCTTTGACAAAATAATGAAATAAATCAGATTCTATAAACGCAGCTTACAAAGATATAATTCAATTGAGCTCTTTAGACAAATTTTGATGGCATGCATGTTTCGAAAGGTGCAAATATCATTTTGATTTTCTTTTTTTTTTTTTTTGTTTTGAGGTTGACTTCGTTTTAACTATTAATCTTGTGATCTTCCGGAACAGTCGGAGGTTGGACAATCAACATACAAGTTCGATCGTGCCAAAACTTTAAAGGAGGCACTCACAAACAGAAGTCAATGACAGGCACACAGATGGATACAAATATTAATTCCAGATACAATGCTACTGGCCTGTGGGACCCTGAATGATCTATTATTTGTGCAAAATTTTTGGAAAGGATTTTCCGTCCAAAAATTATTTCTAAGGCAGTGGTTCCCAAACTTTGAAGATTTGCAGACCACTTGGCTAGCAATTTTTATGATTACTAATCACATCTAATAATTACTTATAGATTATCTTCAGTAAAGTCATAAAAATTAATTTTTTTCGATAGTAGAAATGAAGGTCGTCAGTAGTAAAAATCATATGTATATACAATTTATTTTTGTCATCATTTTTAAATATGATCAATAGTATTATGAAATTAATTGTAATCTTAGTAAACATTCATGTTTATATTTCAGTCATTTTATTGTAGCTTAGGACCCATGAGCGAATCGTGGGTTGCCTTGTCCGCAAACCACCAGTCCTTAGACTTCAGTGTGGGAATCATTGCTCTATAAGAGGCCTGCACAGGTGCCCATCTACAAAGAATCACGGCTACAGTGCATTCCCGTAAAAGAAAAGCAAACAAAAAACACAAAAAAGAAATCATGCCCACTGTTATTCACATATCAGTGGTGATAAAGAAACCGTTCGGGCATTACTCGTTAAGTAAACACACTTTGCGTAACCCCAATTGGCTAAGAATTAGGAATTTCATTTGTTTTTTGCGTTATTAGCGGATTGAAATTTACTGACATTAAATGAAATATCTTTGATTTGTTTCCTTTTCGTGTGCTCAGAAGATCCAAAGGAACTAGAACGACGGACAATCCTGTATGCCTCTCGAAGAGGTTGAGACATTTTGAAACGCCGTTGTTAGTTATTGTCGTCGAATATTTCTGTAGGTTGAGTGAATGTGATCTGATAAAATGGAAATAAAAGTAAGAATTATTAAATAAGTTAAAAGTAATTTTTGTGACATTAATTTGATCTCATTTCGTTGGTTTTTAACAATATGTTGAAAAGTTCGTATGTTAGAAAAAGTTAATGAATTTGAAGCTGTTTGCACACTGATTATTGTGACCTTTTTGGGCTTAAACATGTGCGTAAGTTTAATGGGGTAAAGGGTACCAGGGTAATTTATGGCATATCATTCAACTGGTCATTGCTAGGATGCGACACACAGCCTGCTGTACGATCCATTAATGACACGGGGCGTTTCATGCGACATCAAATTGGTGAAACAAAATTCAGTGTACGCCCTTGTGTAAACAAATCGCAATAAAATGACGTATATTTGCACAATATGTATTCAACATAATTCTAATACCTGTATGCCATGAGAAATGACACAGATAAAGCGGCATGGAGTCAGCTAATTCCAAAATTCAACTCATGGATGCAGGTTTACCAGCTATCTCGATACTAAAAAGTTAAATTCCGAACTCGTGGAGATCAAATTGAGAACCTCTCAAGCAGGAGCCAAGTGGCCACTTCCTTACTATGGAGAAAGACGAAACATTCGAAGAATATAAACGGATACGTTATTTCACACACCGGATACTACTTTGGTTTTCAAAATATAACGTTTTCGGCACAGAACGTATCTGCCTTTGCTAAGGAAATCACCTTTATACATTTTCCCACGCAACGTTTCACATTTCTCGGTCACACTAATAAACTCGCTCTACATTAGAGTACTTTCCAAAAGAAGAACCACATATTAAGACAAATCCTATTTTACCCTTTTCCATTTGCAATACTAACAGGATTTTAGTGTGTGACAACCAATTAATCTGTGGTTACATTCTTCCAAATATGTCACTCTGTCATTTTCTGCATCATACTTGTACCTCCGAGAAGAATATAAAACCGACTTCAAAGTATAAAAAAACACTTAAAAGTAAAATAGTTATTTACGTAGCTAGTACAGGAAGTGAGTCTTTCAACGCAGGAATGGATCGCTGACGGACGAGGCGGCGATCGGAACCAAGTCCGGCTTTTTGCAATGTGTACGTCAAAGACACTTTCGCGTGACTTGCGTTCATTATTTTTTAGTACGAATTCATGGAAACATACAAGTATATTCCCTTGGGATGCGCGAGGCGACATTAATGTTGAATGATGTTGCAGAAGTGTTTTGTTTACGTTGCAGTATTCAGTTGTTTTAAACAGCCATAAAAAAGTAGTTTTGCCGTACGCGCACCTCACATTGATACTTTGCAATCAACAAACACTGAAGATAAGTACTAATTTCCATGCATGAATACTTAAAAGTAATTTTCAACAAAGATTTTTTCTTCGATTGGACAATTTTTGTGGCAATTTTTTGTTTTTGTTTTTCACATAAGAAATCGAAAATCTAAATGTATGTTCAATATATTGTTTATTTTTCAAAGTCTTTTTTTATATTTCAAAGTCAGCTTTACATTTTTAAATTTAATTTTAATATTTAACTTTTCGGCGGCTTTGTTGGAAAAAGATATAGATTATTATTCACTTCATGTCTATTTATCTCCGAGAAGAAAGGTTATGTATGTTTTTGTGTAATTTTTGAAAATTCAATTTTTTAAGGCAAATATCACTTGTACCATATAACTCAATGCATTGTTCTCTATCCATACAAAGAGTTGAAAAAAAATGTGATGTCGATTTTAAATAAACCGTGTTTTGGTATTTTTGAAATTTCATTATCGATGACTATATTGCATTAAGAAAAACAGATCAGCATTAAGAAAAGTATTATTTAAGAGAGAAGAGAGATTCAAAAAAAAGGTGAACTCTTCAATTTTAGAAAATTCATAATTTTAATGAAAAGCGACCTTTCAATATGTGCCTCTATTGAAGCAAAAATGTGAAGAAAGAAAAAATGAGTAGTTTTTGAAAAAAGATTGAAAATGCAGCAGCGTCATATAAATTGCATCTTACAATTAAAAGATCTCTTTGAAAATCATAGGGTCTCAATTTGTAAAGTAAAACTACCGAATGTAATTAGTATTTGAACAGGATCCGGCAATGAGAGTTTTTCTGACGAAAATTTGCCGTTTTCCGGTGAACGATTGTATAACTTTCTCTTCTTTCGAAGTATCTTCGTAAGAGCGAGAAAGTAAATATCCGTACTTTACACTAGATTATACACTAGGGTTGGTTACATTGTTTCATTGTTGCATCTTTGCTGTGACGTTTTTGTGCCCTATAATCAAAATAACATTTATCATTTAAATATCATTTAAATTAAGTAACATTTCCCAAAATCTTGGCTGAACAAACAAAACCATATGCTCGACAAATTGTATAACTTCTTCCCATCCTAGTCATTTACAACAAGGTCTCTCAGACACTTCATTTAAAACAATAATTCATTCCATTACTAGTGTAAAATTTTACAATTATCTTTGGTGTAAGGCGTACCAATTACACTTGCATGAAAAAAGTTGCACAACATTGACAGTAGTATTAACTAATATCTTACTCCAAAATATAAGTAGATAAAAACTGTAGTCAAAAGAAAGTTTGCGTTATTATTAGTTTATTATTATTATTATTATTATTATTATTATTATTATTATTATTATTATTATTATTATTATTATTATTATTATTATTATTATTATTATTATTATTATTATTATTAATAATAATAATAATAATGTAATTCATGTTAACTTTGTACGGATGAGGAATTTATCCGTAGGAAAGAAACATTATTTATGAAAGAAAAATTATATCATTTGATGTCTTTCTGTTGTTTTATAATACTGAAAGAACAAAATATAAATTTTCTGTTGAAAACGAGACAAAAATTATATAACTATAAAACAAATAAGTTATATTCAAAAAATATATCAGAACAGATATCTATAAAGGAAAGCTAAATACAACTTTTTATCAAATACATAAAAAGTTAATTTTAGGACATTCCGTGAACGTTCAAAGATACGTTTGAAAGATTCTTGGGTTTATAACAGAAGAATTCTCCAATGTTTGATGCCTAAGCTTCCAGTCTTCATGGAACTTGTGTATGGCAAAAAAGTTGTATGTGTATTTTAGATGGCTGACGTTGAGACGCAGTCAGAATCAGAATTCCGAGTTGTATTGCTAGAGATAAAACAATATTACTGTAATGTTTCATAATTCTATATTTCCTTAAAATTTGGCGTCAGAAATCTCAGAACAAAATTTAGAAAAATGTGCAGAAATAAAAAAAAAATTGTTGCCAGAATATTATTAATAGAATTGAAATATTGCAGACGGTAAATCATGCTCCCGCCTATTTGACATTATGTTATGCACTCCTAAATGAAAACAATTGTCAGCGTAATGATTGTATAACGTTCGCTTATCTATCCCAATTAGATGTTTTTTAAGCATAGATACGTCTTGAATTGATGCGATTGTCATATGAAATTAACAAAAAAACACAAATACCTATCCTTACATTTTGACAACCAATAACGCTAATCCTCAAAAAAGTCACACACCATCAGGTTTTACACTCCATCAGGCGTGTACATAAAATATTTGACATGTTTTCATCTGAAAGTAAAAACGACAAACGTTTTTCAAGATGTTCAATACAATTCTTTAAAATAAGTAATAAATAAAATAAATAAATAAATAAAAGTAACCAAAACCAGATAATGTAAATAATTTAAATTGGAGTTAAAGTGAAAAATGTTATTAAAAAGCACAAAATATAAATTTGATGGGGGAGAACATACTATAACATCTTTATATAAGCACATATATTATTTGTAAAGTATAAATATGTGTTTTTAATTTTTTTAAACAAGTGGTAATTCCATAATCTATAACGGGAATCGTTTCCATTATAAGACCATATATCCTCCCTGTATGGAGAGAGAGGCAAGTATGGGCCGAAAGGAAGCAGGTTAATGTAAAAAATAGACGTTATTATTTTGAATATATAAAAATGAAAGTCAGTAAAAAATCGGAGGTGGAAGGGGGAAGAACCGATCTAAACATAAGTATAACAATAACATTATAAAAGCAACACACACACACACACACACACACACACACACACACACACACACACACACACACACACACACACACACACACACACACACACACACACACACACACACACACACACACAATATATATATATATATATATATATATATATATATATATATATATATAGATAATGATTGTTTTTAATCCATTTTAATTTAGAGAAAACACAGACATATATGTTAGTGAAAAGATTTGATTCTAACATGGAATTAATACTCTCGTATTCGACTCGTACTCGAGTTAGTTTGTCATTTTTACTTTCAGATGAAAACGTCTAATTTTTGTGTACACACCTGATGATGCGCGAAACCTACACGCGAGAAGTCCTGGTTGTAAAATTGAGAATTTTTTGATGAATTACCTTATTGATTGTCAAAAATATAAGAATGTTTGTATTTTATTGTTAATTTGATGTTTTATCTTGTATTTCAGCCTTTAAAAGTTTAAGAAAATTTAAAAAATTTGTAATTGTGAATATTTAAGTGCCACTGACTGTCTCTTACTAGTAATAAGAAAAGCGCACTAAAACAACCCGTCGGTAGTTCAGATGGCAAAATAACGGTACTCATAAATGGGGAGATTGTTTTACAATCCTTTGGGTTTTTCTAAAGTTTCATAAATTTTGTCATTCCTGTCTTTCATTATACACTGGGAAATTGAAATCTGAAATAATGAATATCCTCGAATATCCTACTACTTTAGCTTTACTTTAGCACACAACTTGTATTTCATTCAGCGCGCGATAAATTTATAAAATGGTTTAAAAATACATACAAAAATGAAAGCTCAACTATTGTCCCTATTTTATTTCCCCCTTTGCTTGCTCAATTTGGAAGCAAAAGTATCTCGCCATGATTTATGTAGTACTTGCGTGGCCAAACGCTTATTTCACACATACTGACAGGTAAATAAAGCAAAGGAAGGGCTATATTAAACAATAAACCTTGAGAAAACGTCCTCACCTCCAAGACTTTGTCATAATGATATTTGAAGAAATATGTTTTAAAACTTTAGTCATAATAGAAAAAAATCTTTATATGTCCTCGTAAATGTAGACTTTTTTAATTTCTCGTCTTACTTCGTAAGAAGAGAATGTATTATAATCATGGGCTGGAAATCGACGTTTCTTTTTGACAGAAAAACTTCGGAACCTGTTAACGAAAAGCGGATAAATCCATGGATATATGTAGTAAATTACTTCATTTAGCACGTTGTGTTGTCAGAATCCATGTTTGGTGGGTCCTTGATAACGAAAAATCTATTGGCAGCAATACGTCTGTTCGTCTTTGGTCAACGCTAGCGCCTAAACACTTTAGACGATTTTCTCCAAAATTTATGTTCGCGGATCGATCTGAACGGACTCAAAGCTCTACGAGTTTAAAAAGATGTTTTGATTTTTGGGGGTACTTTAAATGAAACCTCAACATTTTCAAAATTCTCAAAAATAGCTCCAAATGTTTTGCCCTCGGATAACATAAAGGACACAAGAAAACGGTACAGGTCTCATTTTCGTTAAAATCCCTGATTTTTTGAAAGTTGTTAAAGTTCAAACATTTTTCGGTGTCTTCCTACATCTGTAATATTGAAGACAGAGATTTTTCTTAATAAAATCTGTTGCTAAAAGACAGATCTTAAAATATGGTCACTAAAATTTTTTCGAAAATATTGGTAGTTTTCGCGCAATTTAGCATGGAATTTAGGTTATTTTCAAAGTATTATTTTCTCAAAAACGGCTCCATATTTTTTCTTTAAATTTTTCCTCGTTTGTATCAAATGACGGTAAAAAACTGTGCTAGTCTCATTTTCGGCAAACACTCTGTATTTTCGAAATTTGCATACAATAACTATGCAAAAATACAATATTGAAGATAGAGATTTTTGTCTTCAATGATATTTATTTTAAAAAATCAGATGTTAAAATATTTCAAGTGCAAAATTTTGACAAAAATAGTTTTCGCTTAACTTTTGCTTGAAGTTAATACAATTTATAAAAAAATTATCCAAAACCTCCCGAAATTTTATATTTAAATTTTTTCCATGGATAGAGCAAAGCACGCTTAAATATGGCGCTGGTCTCGTTTTCGTTTAACTGTCTGAATTTTCGAAAATTGCAAAAGTTAGAAATAAGTGAGAAAGAAAAAAGTGCTGTTGTAGGCACCACTAAGTTTTATTTAGGAACATTGACTATCTGCCCAAATATAGATTATTCGAAACATTTATTTTTCATTAAAAGGCAATGCGTGTGCCGATTAATTTGGTCCTTTAACATGTGCTGTTCATACGTAGTATATTAGTGAATGCTTACGAAAAGGAACCATGAATTTCCGCGAAAAAACAGTTAACTGTTAAGATTTAAGAGAAATAGTTCTATTTCGGATATAAATAATAAACAAAATATATTCCAATTCTCTCCACTTACCTAAGTAAGTGACACAGAAACATTTTTAAAAATATTAAACAATGCAGGCAGTATTTATTGTCTTCTGAAAATCTTTCTCCTTCCGAACTTCCTAGTGACACGGGTTCTAAGAGAAGAGGCCCCTTCAAGTGCTACGGACTGCGAGTGATAGAGACACGAGAGGAATCACAGAGAACGCGAGCCGCGCAGCGGGGACCGCCGCCTCCTACAAAGCAGGCGTGGACCCGGGGAAGCTTAGGTTGGGGAGGAGGAGTGGGGGGGAGGGGGAAGCCCGGGAGCGAGGGCCTCGGGTGATTAAAGATAGAGGTTGTCTCGCACACGAATAAAGTTCAACATTATCTTCACAACGATTATCCAAATTCAACGGGAAAACGGGTTTTAAAGAAACCGGTTTTGAAGAGCAGTGCAGAAATATGACGTATGGGAACATCGGCGAACCCGAGAGAACGGCGAGGACGTCTTCATCAAGAACGCTGACTTTTCTTTGAAGGCAACGAAATTGACAGAACACTTTCCCTAAATACATTTATTTATACTGATTTGCAGGCTGGCGTAATTAAAAAAATAACTTTCTAAACATTATTGCGCCATTGCGCCATTGCTGCCAGGTTGAGAAAGAATAAGAAATAAAACAATAATGAACCGTTTTGTGAAATAATCTGTATAATTAAGAGAAATGTTTTATGAAGCGAACAAGCATTCCATATTTGTTGATTTATAGATTGAGAGACATTCGGGAGAAAAAATTGTGAAACTATCATCTGACATACTCTTGATTTTATTTTCATTTCTCACTAGAATCATACCCCGCCTCCTTTCCATTTCCAAACTATCAATATAGAGATATTTAGGCTGTTATATTATGTTCAGTTTCAACAGAACCGTTTGTAGTTCGTATGGAAGCATTTTGCTTATTCCAATATTTAAATCCTACTCACCATTCAATAGTTATTGACGAATTTATCTGAGCATGGCTAAACAATTTTTTTTCAATACCTAACGAATGTGTCCTTCAGAGATGTGATTAGGGTACTGTAAGTATTTCATAGATATTATCGAGTCCTAATGAAATGCAGTGGTAAAATAGGCAAATAGGCAAAAAATATATATTAATGTTAACAGAGAAATGTGTTCATACATCGCACCCGAAGAACGTAAGGGAGAACACTTCTTATGAGCACATAACAACCTATCATTTCAGAGATAAGCTGCCAGAACTGTTGTGAGCCAATATCCTAATGTATTCCAAGACCAGTCGACAAGGGCATAGCTTGTTTAAATAACGTGTAGTCATCAACAACCCTTTGAGCTGTAACATTGGGGAAGATATTTATCAACCAATGACACCACGTACTAAGAAGCCTCGTATATAGAAAGAGGAATGCATCACAAGTGGAAGTATTATGAAATCTCCCTAGCACAGTTTGGCAAGATATGGAAGAATCTGCTGATGCACACATACATTTTCTTACTTAAGCCGTCTTCGACATTCCTCGTCTGTCGTTTTGTTACACTGATCTCAGGTGGTAAATCGTCAGTCATAACTTGTCAAGAAACAGTTCAGTAAGGAACCAAAGAAAAAAGCAGTAAGGTCTATTAAGGTGGTCCTTACATAGGGAGAATGAACTGAAATGTCGACTGATCTCCCCCACCTCCACCTTTGTGAGAGTGTATTATTTTTAATTACAATAAATTAACAATAATACGATCCACACGTGACTTAATACATACTATATTTTCAAAAATTTACTCAGAATATGAGTAGTTTTTATTTGTCAATAGTCACCACCACGTTATATTCAAGTGACAATTGAGCATCAGTTAACATGCAGTCCAGCAGACCTAAGAAATAGTACAAATAATTGTCATGTAATACATGAGATCGGAATTCGATTCAGAGAAGGGGTAACTAATGCATCAAAGAAAATGAATTATTTTTTAATTTCTTTATCTTGAGTCTTTAAGCAGAAGAAAACCTTCAATATCTTCAAATACAGATGTATGAATGAAACGAACTGTTAATATAACGCATATGAATTTTTTCTGCTCATGAAGTAGGATTGAAATAAAAGACATCTGCAAACTTTTTAAATACGCACAAATTGTTGACTTAAATTGATCAAATACCTAATAAAAAAAGGAACCAAAAAAGGTTGATTTCTAATTACACATAATATTTAAAGATAGTAAAAGTATACCGTTTACATTCACAAAGCTAGAGCTTCTCTTTTTAAGAAACGGTCAGAAACTTGGGGAGAATACACTTCATACTTAATAGCCAAAACTATACTTAAATTTTTCGTGAGGTAATGATATGGCAAATAGAGGAATGCAATTAATGCAAGACTTCAATGGACTGTACTATTAAGGAAGAAGGTAAAAAAATTCTGACATGTGACATTCATCGGAGGCAGTTCCGAAATTTTTAGAGAGAGGCATTCAAGAAAATATGGAAGAAAATAGCAAGGATTCGTGATGTTAACAGTTCATTTCCTTCATACGTCTGTGTTATGTTTGTTCGTATTTTTTGCTAAATAAAAATAAAAATAAACGTGAAAAGTACTTAGATTATAAGGGGATTTTAAATTAAATTCAGATACTATGTGACACCCATTAGTGTTTATATTCTCTAAAGGAATTTGACGCACTGCATATCACATTAGGCTAAAAACGAAAGTAAAATAGGAGTGCGAAATGATAGTATATGAATGTCGTAAGAGAAGGACCACCTTATTGCCCGTGCTTTGGAAAATAACACTGAGAAGCAGTTTCGTGGAAAGTTATTAACGAATGGCAAGACAACGATAACGGAGCCGATAAGAAAAGTATCCGGGCTCTGTGCCTCGTGCCTCAGGCCAATGAGTTGGAGGTATGGGAGAAAGACGACAATCAAGAGCGGACATCACAAGGGAGAAAAGGTTAGTGTGTCTGCGGGGAGTCTCGCCGTTTCAGCAGTTTCCCTTTGCCACGCAGCTCCCGCAGCCTCCGCGGCCTGTGTGTGCGACGCGCGAACGGGCATTGGACGCGGTGCCCCCCGTCCCTGGCGGCCCCTTCGGCCCGCCCCGGGGTACCTGTGCAGGGCTGCTGGAAGGCGTGGCGTCGGAGAAGGTGCGAGGGCGGGGGCGGGGCGGGGGCGGGGCGGGGGAGGGCGGGGAGGGCGCGGGGTGGGGTGGGGGCGCCGCCGCACGCCCGCGCCGAGCACGTCTTGGTGCGCATGATCATGAGGTCGGTGCGGATGCTCGGGCGGCGCACGTTGGGCGCCACCACGCCGCACGCGTCGCTCAGCCGCCGCTTGATGGACAGCGTGCACTTCTTGGACTTGTGGCCCGGCGTGGACGGCGGCAGCGTGCAGGGGCTGCCGAACGCCGGGTGCAGGCGCTTGTGGTGGTTGGGCGCCATCTCCAGGGGAGCCCCGCCACCACGAACAGCTCGTAGAAGAGGTCGTCGATGCGCAGGTTGCGCTTCGCCGACGTCTCCACGAACACGCACGCGTCGTCCTGCGAGTCCACGTACGCCATCGCCTCGTCCGTCGACACCGTCCTGCCAACACACGCAGCACTCGTCTAACATGCGCTTCACAACACCTTCTCATTAGACACGTACAGCTTTCGCAACGTCTCGTCAATTATGGATATTAAATACTCTTCGAAGATTTAAATAGTGAGCGAGGTATTGACATCAGTCAAGGTCGTGATTCGGTCAAGTACAACAAATTTCATTTTATTCTAGAATTTTAGAAAAATAAGCATCTTTATTTCCAATAAGTCGCAAAGTAAGTGATGTGGGTTCTTCTATTTGTACGGAGGTTCATTCAATGAAAAACAACCAAAAACAGTACGAGCAGCTCTAAGACTAAAAGTAGTGCTGCTATAACTACAACAACTACAACTACAACATACTTTCTCGAATTATTTGTAATTTTTGCAATTTTCGAAAATTCAGGGGGTCAACGAAAATCAGAGCTGCACCTTTTTAAGCGTCCTTTGCTATTTGAAGAAATGGAGAAATTTTTGATACAAAAATTATTAATTGCCTTTGCTTCAAGCAAAAATTATGCAATAACTATTCGTTTTACCAAAAATTGCACGTAATCTTGCTTAAAAACATTTTTTTCAGTACAGATTACACGATGGAAAAAAATATCAAATTTGTAATTTTGCAATGTTAATTTTTTGCAATTCGAAAATATAGAGAGTTTGGCGAAAATACAGTCCTTTGGTATAAAAGAGGAGAAAAGTTTAAGAAAGAATTTGGAACAGTTTTGGAGAAGATGATTGTTTAAAAATTGCTTCTATGTCATGAAAATTATGCAAAAATAACCTATTTTCGAAAATTTGAACATGGCGTTATTTGAAGATCTATCTTTGAACAACATATTTCATTCAGGAAGAATATCTCTTTCTTCAATATTGTAGTTGTAAGAAGATGCCGACATTTTTTGAATGTATGCAATTTTCGAAAAATCAGGGATTTCAACCATAATGAGCCCCATGCCATTTTTTAAAATTTTACGCTCTCTGAAGACAAAGTTTAATAAAAAGTGGGAGTCTTTTGAGAACATTTTGAAAATGTTGATGCTTCATGCCCACCATGTGCACCACCAAAAATCAAAATAACCGTTTCTAACTCGACAGAGCCTCAAGTTCGGCGGGGTATGCTAGTTTTGGAAAGAAATTGGCTGAATGGTTTAAGCGCTAGCGTTGTCCACAAAGACAGTCCGACACGTGGACAGGCGCACAGCCAGATGTTTTGCCGTCATTCAATTTTTCGGTATCAAAGACCAACAAAACGTGGATTTTGACTACACAACGTATTAGAGCATGTATATTATTACATATAGGAACACGCTTTATCCCATTTCTTTCATATTAGTTATATTTTTTTTCATATAACCAGTCTCATATAACACTTTGTCAAGATTCAATTTTTGTGGGTCCTTGTCACTGGAAGATTTATTTACGGCAATAGTCTGTTTGTCCGTCCATTCGTCCGTCCGTCCGTCTGTTTGTCCGTTTGTTCGTCTGTCTGCCTGTCCGTCCTTCCATCCGTCCGTTTGTCCTCCTCTGGTCAACGCTAGCGCCTAAACCGTTCAGACGTTTTTCTCCAAAATTGATTTTCGCCAATCGATACGACCGAACTTGAGGTTCTGCGAATTTGAAATATACTTTAATTTGTAAGGCTACTTGATATGAAACCTTAACACTTTCAAAATTTTCTCAAAAACAACTCCAAAATTTGCATTATTTTCTGAAAAAGTGAGTATTCCTTGCGTAATGTTTGCGTAATATAAAGGCAATTTAAAAATCTCAGAAATGACTTTAATTTTTTTCTTTTTTCTCCAATAGAGCAAAGCACTCTTATAAAAAATGTGCAGCTCCAATGTTTGTTGACCTGTCCGTATTTTTGAGATTTGAATTTTAAAATTCAGGCGGCTGTCTGCTACTATTATATTAAATATATAGAGTTTTTAATAATGAAATCAGTTCTTTAAAACTAGTTCTAAAATTAAGGTAAATGAATATCTTTGAATTTCGTTTTCAAGCAAGACTGCTGGCATGGGGGTACTGTACATGACGTGCTGAATCTAAGAATGTGAGTTCGAATCCTAGCGAGAGAAATTTTCTTCTATTTGGAATCACGTTTGCAGTAGCAGGTAGTATTATATAACACCAGTAGAAGAATAACCTACATTTATTTTTTACCGGACTTTTTGTTTGTGAAATGCACACACTACATTGAAATACACATTGCAATAAACTGAATGGACTATTTAAAGTAAAGTATAAGGATTTGGAATTGAATTCGCCAATAAAATTATGGGTAAATATATTACATTTTAATAAAGGAACCACAAAATTTGAAAACCATCATAAAAATCAAACTGACCTGTTATGCCAGTACAATACCTTTTACTGGGAACTCGTATAATTTACCAAAACTAAAATATCAGTTAAGAAGGGTGAAAATAAGAATATTGTTATTATTAATGGGAATTCATTCATAAAAACTATTCTACTGAACATTAAGCTTAACTTCAGTACCATGGAATGTCTTTGATAATTTAAACACCATCAGAAATTCCTGCTAATTTGACTTTCAATGTTGAATTTTTCATCTCTGTTAATTCACGGTTTCTAAATACATTTGGCTGCACTGTAAATTAACAACCATTTCGTCGACAGATTACAAGAGAATGTAGTAGATTAACATTTGATGATTCTTTTTAATAGTTCCAAAAATTGAATACAGCAATGTTTTATTAAAACATCATCTATCGGTGCCATCATTATATGGAGTGATCTTTTAACACTACTTTCATTTTAACAGAGGTTTATATTTTTTGGAACATTTGACTTTTGTCTGCAATTGCAGTTGAAATGCAATGTGGTGAAACTGAGGAGTTCTCTCCTTGAACATATTTTAGATTTGGATGAGAAGAATATTGACCAGAAAGTAAGGTGCTAGAAAAAATAATTACTGTTCAGAGTAAACTCTGGAAGTAGCTACGAAAAAAATAACAAATGGAGAATTTTCCATTCGGTCAGATTTCAGACAATACCTAATAAATTTTGGCACTCTATGAAATACATACAAAGGTCTGCATTCGAAGAAATTTGGGGACAAATATTGTTAACAAAAGCGGAAGAGAAATATCTGGATAATTGTGTTTTTGAAAATTGCAGTGTGTAAAATTACCCCCTCGGAGTATGATTTTGATCAACTACATTTTAAATACTTTTGGGAAATAAGGCCAATAAAATAGAAATTTAACCTATTCATTTAAAACTTCATTCCGCTGCCATATTTCCCCCCCGAAGAGATACACCACTTCTAAAATTGAAATTACCAAAGTCATCCCGTTTTACAGTGTTTCACAAAAAACGTATCTCTACTATGTAGATTTTTCCATGCAGAAAATTATTCTGCTTCAACAGGGAACCAAAATCTTTTTTGTCAACACTTGGGAAAATTAAGAATATAATATTTTGTATAATCACATTAACTCGTACAGAAAACACTTTTTGAAAAAAAAGTTATATTTTCCGATTAATAAACGAGTATAATTCCCGAGAGAAATACCAATATTAATCTAGAGTTTATTTGTAACGTCTTTGTAAGCGTATAGCTTAAACTTAAAACAATGGTATATAAGTTCGTAGCCTAAAGTTTGAAGTTCATTTGGTCTTATTCGTTTCGATGGAAGCTCGCGGCCTGCGATAAGTGGGCGGCCGCGGGGCCGGTGTGCTCGATGCACATGTCCCTCGCAGCGGGAGACGGGCCGGGCGGAACCACGCTTGGCTGGTCTCCCCAACGCCTGTCCTCAAGGCGGAAGGGAAAAAAGCTCACTGCGGGCAGCGCGAAGTGGCGTGTTGCAAAATGTATTGCTGCCAGGCTCCGTTCTGCACCCCACTACTGTTCGCCGCCGAAATCCATTGGGCATTCGTCACATCTTTGCGTAGATAACACATAGGTGATTTCCGAAAGAGCAAGTAATATGCAATAATTTAAGTGTCTGAGCACTATTTTCCCATTAACTTGCCCTAAAATTTGTATTTAGAATTGCACATTGTAAAGGGAATGCTATCAAATTATCATCTTCCATTAATTAAAAATAACTGAATTTTAGTGTATTACAGTTACTTAGTCATCGGTTGTCATAGTACAAATATTGTTTATTACGAATTCTTTTGGATTGTCTAATTAGTTTATTGGAAGATAAAATAAAAACTATTGGTGCTAAAATAGCACGTACTTTCTCGCCAGTATTTTCACGCAAAATTACACGAAAAGTACTCAAAGTTTCAAAAAAATTGTACATCTTATTTCCAAATCTATCTTTAAGGTACAGATTTCGTTATCTCTATCTTTAATATTTAAGTTGTGGGAAGATTCCGAATTTTCTTTTAACTTTTGCAATTTTAAAGAAATCAGGGTTTTTAACGATCATGAGATCTGCACCATTCTCTTAAATGTCTTTTGCACTACCCAACAGCATAATTTAATAAAAAATATGGAGTCATTTTTTTGAAAATTTTGAAAATGTCCCAGGGGTATCATGTAAAGTACCCCCAAAATTAGGATATCGGTTTCAAATTTACCACTAGTGTTGTTTACAGACGTACGGACGGACGGACGGATGGTTGGACAGACAGACGGTTCGCCGTCATTCGATTTTTCGGTATCAAGGATCCACAAAACAGGGATTCTGGCTACACCACGTGATAGAGGATTTTTCCTAAATTTAACAACTGGATTTATCTACTTTTTCGTTACCAGGGCCCTGTAATAAGAGTTTTCTGTCGAAAATTGGCCGTTTCTTCGCGCTGCATTACATAACTTTCTCTCTAGTTTACTCTGCCTTATCACATAAGTAGCAGGACCATTGGCAGGCGGTTGTACGATGCTGGGCTCGTCGCAGCCGACCTTCAGGACTCCTACCACTAGGGTTGCCAACCGTCTTTCTTTTGGGAGGACATCCTCTATTGACGTCAATTGTCCTCTCGTTAGGGTTGCTTACCATCCTCCATTTGGGAGGACTGTCCTCCAATGATGTCAATTGTTCTCTCATCCTCAGTTGTATTTTAAATGTCCTCCTTTTAGTAAATTTGTAACATTTGCTGTCATCTATTTTATCGCATGACTAACATCTGCCACGTTCTATCGCTTACTGGTCAATTTAGAATAGTAAACATGAATATCTTTTTAAAACACACATGCATGATAGTGTCTCTGACTAGCGACTAAAATTAAAAGATCCTAAAACCATCTTCATCTGCATTTTGTGAACGAAATCACTTGAATTGCAAAAGGAGAGATGAAAAAATAGAGCTGAAGTTAGTCTAAATTAAATATTTATAAAAATAAATGTGTTTATGAGTTTTTTCTTTTGCTTATCTAGTGTCCTCCCTTTTACAAGATGATTGTTGGCAACCCTAACTACCACTCACACCACTGTAACAGCCTCGCCTGGTGTTGGGAACGACGGACCTGGGGCCCTGCAGACTGGCAGCGAGTCAATTTCAGCGACGATTCCTCCCGACGTCTCCCGATTTTAATGCCGACAATCGCCGAGCCCGTATCTGGGCGCGCAGTGGAGAGCGCTACATACAGCGTTTAGTGATACCCCTTCGCACATCCCGCCAGTTCGGTCTGATAGGAAAGGCACGATATCGTACGGCAGACCTGCTCAACTCAGTCGCTTGCGGAGCGACCAAGTGCAGGCTCGCTTCTCACGAGCCCGGAAATTCTGCCCCGCTCTACGTAATGTCGGTCGCTATCGTTATGAGAGGATGGACGACACTCAGCGGCCGGGGAAACGTCTTCGGGAGGGGACAGCCGGGGAACATCTTATTTGGATTTTTAGAATATGCTTATTGTGACTCTTAAACAATTAGATTTAAATATTTTAAAGCAGTGGGATTTTTTACAAATATATTATTTAATTCTGACTACCATTCATTTACAATTTAATAATTGATTTTTCACCAAGAAAGATATAATCTTCAAATGATAGCAAAACGAAGTAAATTCTGTGAGTACGCTTAACGAAAACGTCCCATGTACTGGATATCGTTCAACTCGAATGTAGGAGATATTTATAAAGATTTAAGTTTACGCTAGTGAAGTTGAATTAATGTTTTATAGACATTATACTCACCAAATTCAGTTAATATATTTAAAATATATCAACATCGTAAACGATTTTGAATAAATAGTGTGCATTGATTTGATATTAGAAATACATAATGTAATCTTGTCAAAAAATAAAGCAGAAAGTAATCATGCTTTTATTTAGGATTTTTTCTTTGACAAAAATGTCTTAATCAATTAAAAATAGATAATAAAAATAGTTGATTACTGTCATCGTCAAATAAAACGATCCAATAATACAAGTTTGTATAAGGCATCACACTATATTTGTAATTACATTGTAGCAAAGTGAATTACAGTACCAGCCCTTCATGCAATTATAGTACTTAGTGTCCATACCAAATGTGTGGGAATGTCTAATTCATTTTAGGTTCATATTTCATATTGTTTAAACAAACATTTCCAATATGACGCAACATGCAATATTACGTGAACTGTATGTAACAGTCCGTCAGGTTCTCGCCGATTGCAATTTCCATTTACGCGCTATGGTCCGAATTGCTCCTTGGTGGTCCCCACTCCTAGCATGGGCCTCATCCCCACGCATCTTCGATGCCTGGATTTGCACTCGAGTGGCTCGCGCGCGGCTCTCGAGGTCAGCGAAAGTGCAAAATGCTGTGCAGGCAAGTTCTAGACGTTTTGTAGTCAAAATGCATGCATTGTGGGTCCTTCGTACCGAAAAATAGATTAATGGCAAAACGTCTGTCTGTCTTTAGGTCTTAGCAATTAAATTGTTCATAAGATTTTCTCCAAAATTGATATTCGCATATTGAACTAAACGAACTCACAGCCCTCCAAATTTGAAACGGATGTATTGGTTCTTGGGGTACATCACAGTAATCGTCAAATGTTTCGAAATTTTCTGAAAAATGGTTCCAAATTTTTTGATTCAACTGTGTCCTCGAATAGCTCAGGTCTCTTTTTGGATGAAGAGACATTTTTCCTTATGAAATCCATTGTTCAAAGTCAGATCTTGAAATAAAGCCACATTAAATCTTTCGAAAATAAGTAGTTTTCTTGTAATTTTACGTTAAATGTAGACAATTTTTAAACAATTCTTTTCTCAAAAACGGATCCATTTTTAAAAAATTTTTACTGTCTCGACCACTAAGTACTTACGTAGTAAAATAGAAAAACTAAAATGACAAATCTTGTCGGGCCCTGGTAACGAAAATGTGGATAAATCGTTTTCCTATAAATCGTAAACTACTTATTCTAACACATTTTGTCGTCAGAATACGTTTTATTTTCTAAAAAATGGCCACTTACTTGATTAAACATTGTTTTTCGATAACGCAGAGAAGACTTTACGGAATGGCTCAGGTCTCATTTTCTTGGAAATCGCTGCATTTTCGAAAATTGCAAAATTTGAAACTATTTTGGTTGTTTAGTGGGACTTTGATACCGAAAATTTCTTTCACGGTAAAACGTCTGTCGGTACGTCCATCGGCCTGTCTGTTTGTCTGTCTGTGTGTCTGTGGTTATTAACGCTAACGCCATCTGTCTCTCATCTGTCCGTATGTCCGCATCACTAGTATTTAAATCGGTCAGACAATTTTATCCAAAACTGACATTTCCCGATCGATCTGAACGAACTCTTAGGCCCTGCGAGTTTGAAACGTATATCTTGATTTTTTTTTGGTATTTTACAAGAAGACTCAACAACCTTCTAAAAGTTTTCTCAAAAATGGCCACTTGATTAAAAGTGGTTCTCCTATAGTGCAGAGAAGACTTAAAAGAATGGAGCACGTCTCATTTTCGTGAAAATCTCTGTTTTCGAAAATTGCAAAAATTGAAACTATTTTGCCGTTTTTCTACTACAATACTGGATTTAGAGATATTTTCCTTGAAGGAAGTGCTTCAAAGGTAGGTTTTGAAGTATGGTCATCTACGTGTTTTCGAAAATATGAGTACTTTTCTCGTTTTCGCGAAATGGGCAATTTTCACATAATAATTTTCTCCGAAACGTCTCCAAATTTTCGTTTAACGTTTTCCTCATACGTAGTAAAGGACGGTAAAAAATTGGTGCTGGTCACACTTTCCGCGAGCTCTCTGAATTTTCGAAAATTGCAAAAGTTAGAAATAATGGAAGAGATCATTTGGATTTTAGGCGTCGACAAAAGTGAATACCGGCGAGCGTCTGCATGGCATTACAGTAAAACGCGTGGCGACGTGAGTCAATCAATATATCTGAGTTCGAAGTTCGGAGACGTGGAAAAACGTTTGCAGGTTGGAAACACTTTCGCAGGTTCACGTTTTAGTATAATACTGCCTAGCTATTACAAATAACGCGAAAAAGTATGTATTGTTGTAGCCTTACCAGTTTAAATAAAATTTTAATGAACACACATTTTTCCCACATCAGCCTAAAAGATATGTCTCAGAAAACTAAAGGTGTAAATGTACATCCATATATGACATTAAAAACGTCTCATTTCTTTAGTGATTTTCAACTATTTGTTAATAATTTACGACCTTCTTGCTCACGAATTATACCCGGTACCTCATATACATGGCTATGGAAAAATGAGAAAGAGAATAAAAAACAATGAAACAAGCAACATTTGAGATTCATTTTTCGTCTCGGGAGCAGTATTGTAGTGTTTATCGACCAGGCTAACTGAAGGCGCGGTGCCTGGAGTGCCTAAAAGCGCGCCTGTCCTCGACAGCGCCGTGTTGTGCAGGGGCGGCGGCGGCTGCGGGAAGCGCTCCCAGCGGGGAGGCCGTGCGTCACCTCATCTCCTTGTCGCTCTTGTTGCCGACGAGCACCATGGGCACCCGGGGCACCGCCGCCTTGCGCCGCCCGCCGCCTGTGCCATTGGCCGACGCACACGCGCTCAGCTTCGTCTCCAGGATCTGCTCGCGCAGCCGCACGGCCTCCTCGAACGACTCGCGGCTGTCCAGGCTGAACACCAGCACGAAGAGGTCGCCTGCACACACCAGACACGCCCACGGTTTAACAGACTAAACAGCGTGAGCCCCATCACATACGCACAAATAGCATTTTTTAAAGGTCGCTTTTTTAAGAACTTGGTCATATAGCGACCACTGTGATTGTTTTAACTGTAAGGGGAACTGTAGGACGAGCTCGTAAGGACAACACGAACTCTCACAAACACCCATGCCCGACGCGGGATTCGATCTTGCAACTCTTCGAGCCGAGGCAGCGACTGCCCTTCAGCCTTAGCGACCTCTTCTATCCAGGCCGACACATATAACATTTATACATACATATTTTGCGCGATTAAATGAACATATATCTAATTATAGTGAGATAACTGTAAGAAGGGGCAGCTTTGACAGCTACTGCTCGGCCAATGCTGGCAATAAAACCGCAAGTTACGTCCATGCATTCACTTTGTCAATATGTTCGTTTACAGTTAACTCATTTACAAATGGCTTTATCACTATCTCTTGCAATGTCATCGCCGTGCATGACGTTTATTTGTATCTCGACCTGTCAAAGTGGTCCCTTCTGAGAGTAATTCCTCTTTAACTTAAGATAAACCACAGGAGTTTTTCTAGAATTTTATGCAGGGTATTTTAGAAAACTTGTGAAAACGTAGAGAATAAGTAGATGCAGTCAAGAGAAGCAATTTTCGTCCATGAACGTTGGATCTAAAAGGCCGAGCTTTGGCTCTAGGCTGGACCAAAAAATCCGTAAATTTAAGTGTGTAAGAGATAACGCTGAAATCGTGATTCGTTTTCCAGAACCTCTCGATGTTTTTTCTAAAATGGGATGCTTTTGGCAACTCATACTGCAATATTTTGGCCTCCACGTCTGCCTTACCCCTATCAGCCTGAAATAATGCTTATCTGTACAATTCACATGAGTTTTGGTATGCTAACCTCGTAGAGGGACAGGTACGTTGTTTCGTATACGCAGATGAATGATATGCAATGTTGCAGAAGTCGATGTCAATATTTTGACGATTTTTTCCTTGATACTGAAAAAGTGTGTCAGTCTATTTGTGAATAACACTACTGACTAAACCATACAAAGTATTTTCAAACCAAATCAACATCCCTCGGTGATCCGATGTCGCACCCTCCCAATTTGAAACGGATATTCTACTTTTGGATTGTACTTTACATGACGCTCCTTTGATATTTTAAAATTTTCTCATAAATAGCATCAATTTTTGCTTTCTCGTCTAATACGTACTTACATAGTTAAGAGAAAATATTGGCTAGGCAGTCGATGTTTTTGAGACGGCATTCAGTGTAGCCATCTCTATGATCTCCCTCTTGTGACGCCAGCTCTGAGCGCAAATTCCTCGCACGAAGTCTACCTTGAAGCCAACCATGCACCACGCCCGCTCTCACACAAGACAATAGGCTCATATTTAGATAAATATATATCATAGGCATTTTGAAAATTCTTTTCCTCCAACTAAAACCACTCCATTAATTTGAAAAGTAAAATCTCTCTAAATAATGCAATAGCTCTATACAAACCTCTTAACCGACCTATTATGACTTATGCGGGTCCTATCTTGCTCAATGCTTCGAGAACTAACTTGAACAAAATCCAAATCGTGCAAAATAAAAATACAGATGAATTACTCAGGTTCCACGGTTCGTTTCAACTCTACAGATGCACAAATAATAAAATTTTCCATACATAATTCCATTCATTACCAAGATCTCTAGCAAATTCTACTCAAACATCAACCTAAACGACCACATACCCATTTCAACCTCACTCAAATTCCAGATTCCCGTACAAGAATTAAAAAACAGGTTCCCAATTCAACCTTTTTTAACATAGAGACCGAGTTGAGGATAAGTATGGCGCTTCATGAGATCCGTTACCCTCAGTGGTTAGTTTTAGAATTAAATTAAGTTTATAAGGTTTTTTAAAAATTTATTTATTTTATTTTACGTCAAAAACAGTTAAAAGCTGCGTATGACGTGCTATGGGGAAAAGTGAATTGTGTCACATTTTCAAAATTCTGTGATCCCTACACTAAGTCATATACTACTTAAATTTTGAATTTTGAAAGGGAGAAAAAACGAGAAAAAACTCCCATGTAATAAAATCTATTTTCAAGGATAAAAAGGCAATAAATTTTGGCTCTTATCCATGTTGTCCTTCAGAATAATACTTCCTGGCGCGACAACATAGAAACGATAATTTGAATAATTGTATTTCCCACTGAATTCTAGAAGACGTGCACAGAAAATGAAGTTACATTTATGTCCAGAAGCAAAACAAGGGGCCATCTCAGCATTCGCTCAATGGATCAGGGAAACTGGACGAAAAACCTGATCGAGATGGGGATCATTGACCCGGAAGCTGATTACAATAGTTGTTACAGGTTGTTTCGGTATGAATAAAACAGTTATGCAGCAGAAACGATTTCACTAGGGATTTAAACTTTTCTATTGAATTTAATCGTTTAATGTCATCTGGCAAAGTGTTGTAAAATAATGTACATGTATTGTATGTGAATTTTTTGTAATGAGCTGTTGATACTGTCACCTGATGAATATGATTTCTACGTCGAGTGTTATAGTAATAGACTTCGGCATTTTCTGAAAATATATTCTCGACCTGAAACAAGTAATTTTTGACAAAAACCACTGATTCGTAAATAAAATGATACGGTAATGGTAGAATTCCTAGATTAATGAACACAGGCTTACATGAATCACGTGGGTGGGATTTGGTTATTGAATGTACAATTCGTTTTTGTATATAAGTGTACGATTATATGATCCAAATTTGTTGCCTTAACATCAGTCAATGGTACACTGTTCATTTTCAATGGACATTGTTTCAATGGACATTGTTCGATGGACAGGTTAATTTAAGTCGCCGCAAAATACATATGTAAAAGTACTATAGTACTGATCTATGTAACTTGCAATACCAATAAAAATAAATGAAAATGAAAGAAACTTCTTTAATACCTATACTGCAAGCAAATTTCTAGAACGAAGAAGAAAGCACTAATTTTTCAGTTAATGGTTAATTATTTTCAAATCTTCCTATGGAAAATGTTCACGTATCAAAAACAAGTCTACCGCGTACTCGCCCATGGTCAACTACATATAACTGGAAGACAACAGTTGCAAATTTAGGAATAAATAGCAATAAATGTGAGAGCTTATTTTTCAATGGACTCAGTTCTTTTTTACTTTCAGACAACCATACCCTGAGAAATCATGAGAATCCTCTCTCACTGTCACCATTCTATTATCGATTCATACGTGATACGTGATGATGAATGCTTCTAGATAGGTGGAAGGCGGTAGTAAGGGATCAGTGGCAGGTGATAGTAGAGAAAGTAATGGCTCATCCCCGGCTGCAAAGTTAACGAATCAAAAGTTCCTACAAGTTCTAATGCTGGAAGTGGTGTGACAATTCTCCAAAGCAATTCAAAATAATTTACCTTTCACATAATGAATTTCTTAAGTTTGTTAAAAGAGAGAGGTCATCTGATCAGTCTAAACGCCCTAAGCATCGATGCACCTAATATTCTCTTTTACCTTCGCGCCTTACCAATTCTTCGTAAGATGAGAAAGTTATGCGCCACAAAGCGGCGAATTTTCGCCAGAAAAACTCTTATTGCCGGGCTCTGGTAACGAAAAAGTGGATAAATCCTGTTTCTAAACTTAGAAAAAATCCCCTAACACGTTCATTCTTAATATCGAAACATCGATTGATGGCAAAACGTCCGTCCGTCCCGTCCGTCCGTCCGTCCGTCCGTCCGTCCGTCCGTCCGTCCGTCTCGTCCGTTCCGTCGTCAGTCCGTCTGTCAGTCCGTCCGTCAGTCCGTCCGTCGTCCGTCGTCAGTCCGTCCGTCAGTCCGTCCGTCAGTCCGTCCGTCAGTCCGTCGTCAGTCCGTCGTCTGTCGTCAGTCCGTCGTCGTCGTCTCGTCCGTCGTCAGTCCGTCCGTCAGTCCGTCCGTCAGTCCGTCGTCGTCGTCGTTGTCCGTCAGTCCGTCGTCAGTCCGTCCGTCAGTCCGTCTGTGGTGAACGTCAGCGCCTAAACCGTTCAGGCCATTTTCTTCAAAATTGATATTCCACAATCGATTTGAATGAACTCGTGGGTAGGGATTTTCAAACGGATTTCGGGGACTGTTGAAGGAATATACTTCTTTATGAATTGACACATATTTATCAGAATTAGTTCTATTTTCTGCGATTATGGGGATTTCTTTTAGGAATTTGTGACATTTTTGGAAATTAAATGCCATGTCGTTATGATAAACTCAGAGCAGTACTGGATAATTTAAAAACAGTTTCAAGAACTAATTTAAAATGTTTCTTTAAATCAGTTTGTTTAAATTTTTACTTACCAGTCAAAAACGACAGACGACGCATTGCTGGGAAGGGATGATTACCAGATGTATCCAGAATGTCCAGTTGGTATACTTCACCACGTATGCGATACAATTTGCGGTGAAAATCTTCAATGGTGGGCGTATAGGAGTCATCAAATTTACTATTGAGAAACCTGCAAAAATAAGTTGTTAAAATGATCGCCTCAAAATTAAAACTTTTGTATAAGAGATTTTCTACAAAATATTCCCAGCTTTGTTAGTGAACATTAATAGTAATTAAATTATAATTGAAGAGCGCATGAAGATGTATATAATCCCATGTATCATTTCATCGAAAAAGCTTAAGGTGAATTATTTTCTTAACAATTAACACCATAGAATGAAATATCTTTCCCCTTCGTGTTATAAATATATTGTCATCTTCTGGAAGAATATATAACATCTGTTCCAATTTGGAGTCCCTTTTCTTAGACCTAGAAAACAGAAACATAAATAAAATAAACTTTCAAAAATTCGTGTGATAGAATTCACAAATCGAGACATTTTTAAACAAAAATCTCTTTTCATCAGCATCACATCAATTCGAATCGAAATTTTTGGAAAAGCATTTCTCGAAATCAAATATCTGTAATGTTGATATCGTGACATTACAAAGGATATAACATTTATTTTATTTTTCTCGCCCATTAGCGTCATTTGATTTTGAATAGAAAGAATCTGTACTAATGACTTCAGATCCCGAGATTTACCTTAGAGCCAGCGATAGCAAGACATATTTCTAGTATTGTAGACATTATCAAGTTTCTTTGAATTCTTTATTGAATTTTTATGTTTTGTTCTTTTTTTACATGGGCGATTTGAATGTATAATGACATTCTCCTTGATGATTTTGCATAAATAAAGATCGTGAATTTTCTTTCGTTTTCCCAATTACTTCATTTGTTACGAACGACTGAGTGGTTGCTCAAAAATGGATCGTAGTTAACAAAAATTAAAGAAGTACCTGAGATATGAATCGTATTTTCAAGTGTGATTTTATTTGGAAATATTTTAACTCTTTATTTACTTTTCGGTCTATTTAGATGATATTTCATATATACCTATGAATTTTTGACCCAGAAATAAAAAATATCCTCTAAACCTCTCATTCGAAGGAAATGTTTTATATACAGAAGAAACCAATTAAGAATGATTTGCAAAGCCAAATTGAATCGGCCTGTAATATGAGGTATTCCATTTTTTATAACAAAAGGTCCAATCGTGTTTTATTATTAATACATATCAGAGACACTGCTAACACTGGCCTACGAAGATTTCGTTGCCGCCATTTTGTATTGCTTTTTAGGATTACTTTTGCACTCTGAATCAGAATCCGACGTAATTTTCCCTACATGACGTCACATTTTAAAAAAATCTTATGTACGTTTTTATCACAGTCAGGCACTAATGCAGTTCTTAAGCTGTTACGTTGTTTTAATTATGATTTCCATATTGTTTTATTAATTCGATATCTTGCAGCCTTCTGACAACTTCCGCTCAGTAATCCGCTCAGTCTAAAGCAATGCAGCGGCAAGACAACACTACACGTTTTGTAGAGTAACGGCATTTTGTTGTGGTTCGTCCGCTGTTGTGTTTCGCTTGTTAGTGAAAAGAGACGTTTGTCTTCATACGTGTTCTATAGTGAATAACATACGGTGTTTAACACATATTTCAATAAAAAATATGATATTTTATTGAAATTATATCAACATGCTACGCCGTGGCTGCTAGAACAGTTTAGATACATTCTAATATGTGTGTTTAAATTTCGTACCGATAAGACAGCAGCGCAAAATAATCGAGTTCATGAGAAAGGCTTACTACTAGCCTAATGGTATCAAACTGGGAGACCAAGACAAGCTGTGGGCACCATATAGGGCTTGTACAACGTGTATAGAGTAGTTATAACTTAGATGAACGGTGAGAGAACAGCGTTGCCATTCGGAATTCAAATGGTATGGCGACAACCTACAGATCACAGTACTGACTGCTACTTCTGTTCTGTTAATGTGAAGGGTTTTAAGAGCAAGAACAAAAGTATTATTGTGTATCCAAACAATATTCCATCAGCAATTATACCAGTTTCCTCATGGTTCTGATGTACCAGTCCCATAGCGTCCGAAAAATTTGCGAGACTGTCCTTCCTCTGAATCTGATGCAGAAATGGTCGATTCTACCTCTGTGATTTCTCGATTGAAGATTTTTGAAAAGGAACTTAAACTATTTAAGTAAAGTGCATTAAATGATTATGTTCGAAATCTTAGACTTACAAAGGAATCTGCCGAGATACTCGAGTCTTCATTTCTCAAAAGGAACATGTTGGCACCAGGAACGACGTACTATTGGTATACAGATATAACACATGACTTTCCAGATATTGCAAACAAGACTTTTCAAACTTGTTTTCTGAAGAGGGAACTTTGGTTACTGCAACACTATCCCGGAGGCTATGCTAAAACTAGAATTACCACAGTATGATTATATACAACGGAGTCTTTAGCGATGCCTCTAAGCTTAGTTTGAAGTACGCCCTTCTTCTTAATGAAAAAAGTTCATCTATTCCCATTGTTGTTATTATTCGAAAAACATGGAAATCCTGAGATGATGTGTAAACTGAAGTACCAGAAACAAGAGGAGAGTTTGCGGTGATTTGAAAGCTATAGGTATTCTGTTAGGTTTTACACGCAGGTTACACAAAGTATCCCTGCTTTCTGTGTGAATGTGACAATCGAGCAAGGTTACACCACTGAACCCAAAAAGAATGGCCACGTAGGCAGTGGGTTGTAGGCTCGAAAAAGTACAAGCTCTTGTTGACGCGTCCGTCATAGTGTTAACTCCGCTTCTTATGAAACTTGGGCTTATCAAGCAGTTTGCTAAAGGTCTAAACAATGAAGTTAAATGCTTTCAGTACCTGTGTCATCGATTCCCTGGCATCAATAATGTCAAAATCAAAGAGGGTATCTTCACAGGTCCAGATATCAGGAAACTTCCATTTGATGCTAATTTTGAAGATGTTATGTACGCTGCAGAACAATCGGCACGGAATTCATTCCGAGATGCGGTCAAAACTTTTCTTAGTAACAGAAAGATATCAGACTACAAACAAGTGGATAATGTAACATACAATGCAGGCTTTCACGGCTAGTTTCTACATTATTTGACATTTTCGGGTTTGTAGGCCGTGGTCTAACGGAGACTTGTCCAGACGTTTCGCCTGCAACTTGCAGTCGTTATCTTCACAAGTTAGACCACGGCCTACAAACCCGAAAATGTCAAATAAAGTGGATAATGTGTTTGTTTCTTTCCAAGATTTGGCCTGCAAAATTACCTCAAAAGAGCACATATTACATTCACATCTGGACTATTTTCCGGAGAATATAGGAATGCTGCGCGAAGAGCAATGAGAAAGATTTCACCAGGATCTAAAGGAATTGGAACGCAGATATCAAGGGAAATGGAACAAACACATGCTTGCAGATACTGTCGGTTACTAAAGACAGAAGATCCAACTACATCTCACACGCGAAAAGCAAGACTAAGAAGTTTCTTAAATTAAGTTAAGACGTTATAAAATTGTCTTACCATTATCAACATATTATGAGTCATTTGGTCCATGGTCCAGAGAAGACCACAGATATTTGTTATCAAGCCAGAATTTAAAGAAAGTTAAAATGTTCGATACAACAGGGATAATTCGTTTACATTTTTCTAGGAAGAATAACAAAACCAACAAAACTAACTTTTGGAAATCAGTTATCAGCATCGGAAATGAAAACCTGCTCTGAAAATTTACTGCCTTATAGACTAATATTTTATTCCGCCGGGAACTGAACGCGGGTTATTTCAGCGACCGGACGGATGCTCTTACCGTCTGGGCTATGGAGTCAAAGATAACTCCCGCTACCGTTTTTTGCACTACCTAGATCAGGGGTGTCCATTTTGCTCAAGGGCTCAATTAGAGGGCCACAGCTAAAGTTTTTAATGCGGTTGCGAGCCGTACCATGCATATCGCAGTGAAACACATTGGGATGATTTTGAATTTACTATAAAATAAATTTGAAATACAAACTTAGCCTGAAGTCGTAGGCTTCCGCGGCCGGAGTCATGTGGATGATCTTGGCTGTCCGGGTGACGCCACGTCGAAGACTGTGTTGCCAACGTTTCGACCATCATTTCGTGGTCTTCCTCAGGGCAGACAGGGCAGCCCTGAGGAAGACCACGAAATGATGGTCGAAATGTTGGCAACACAGCCTTCGACGCGGCGTCACCCGGACAGCCAACATCATCCACAAACGTAACCTATTTTTACATCGAGGAAGTGTTGACCCCTACAGGGTGCGTGCGCTAGGGGGCAATGTTCTCGCTCAACATGAATGCAAGGGATAACCATTTTCACCAATAACTTTTCGCAGGCCACAATGAATGGCACCTCGGGTCGCATGCAGCCCGCGGGCCGTCAGTTGGACAACCCTGAACCAAATCATATTAAACACGTAGAAAGTTTATGATGGATAAAAGGGGCGCCGTAAAAATAAAATGGAGAACCTATTTTAGCTAACCATAGAGTCAAACGGACTGGTTTGTATTACCAATGACTGACAATGTGGTGAAAACTATCACAGGAATAAGTTTCTCTCCATAACTCGCATAGTAAGAGGATCTAGCTCGTCAATAGAATGCATCGGGTTCAGTTTCCAGTGAAGTGAAAAACTGTTCGTGGCAGTACACTTTCATTAATTACTAGACTTCGGATTTTTAGTCTCTAAAAGAACGGCAGATATTGATGCGCATATTTTATCTCCAATTTATGACAAGATATTCTAAATAATTTTCGACGATATTTCGAATAATTACAGTTAAAATTCATACAAAAAACAAACAAACAGAAAGAATGAAAGAGAAAGCAACTTGAGTTTTGTCAATACATTGGTCTTCGCAAGTATATGATTTGAGTGAAACTTGTACAGTGGTAATTATAATTACCGCATAAAAGGAAACAAATGAAATAAAGTTTATATTTTAAACTATAATGCTCTAGTGAAACGAGCTTATATCTACAAAAGTTTTGGAGCATATTCTGCCAACAAACATCCCCGGCGTGAGCATTGCTGAAGCTTCCTACAAAGTGGAATATTTCCTCGCAAACAAATTGTCTTGTTATTTCATGAATTCGATATTTCGTTGTTGAAAAGGTGCCTCACGCGACTTCTCCTCGCGCCCCGTGCTCGGAAGCGGGGGTTGGGGTGGAGAGGGGGAGAGGAGACACGAGGCAGAGCACCTTGTGCGCTGCAAAAGATGCCAGCAATGCAGCTCGACATCAAAGCGCGCGCCGGCGTGTGCGCCGGGGAGAAAAGCGGTGACGGCGGCGGCGGCGACAGCTATTTACCTAGCTACAATGGACGTCTTGCCCACGCGGGAGGAGCCGAGCAGCACAAGACGGAAGCAGTTGCGCAGCGGGGGCTTGCAACTGTCTTCGCAGGAAGAGGAGGAGCCCGGGCTGGGGCCGGGGCCCGACTGCTGGGTGGCCTGCGCGGCGGTGAGGGCGTCGGCGCTGGAGTCGCGGCCGAAGGCGGCGGCTGGCGCGTGGGCGGGGGAGGTGCACAGGCGGAAGACGGTGCCTCGCAGGCAGGCGGCCGCGGCGCTCAGGGCCACGTGCATGGCGCTGCACGCGCTGCCCCTGCCCGCGGCCCCGCCTTCCGACACGGCGCCGCCCCCCGCTCCCGCTCCCATCCCCGCGGCCACCGGCGTCGTCGTGGCCGCCGCCGCCGCCGCCGCCGCCGCCCTGCCACGGCCGCCGGGCCTCGCCCGCCGCCGCCGCCGCCGCCCGGGGCTGTCGTCAGCCGACGACAGCTCGCCGCCGCCGCCCCCCGCCGCCCCCGCCTCCTCGTCGGCCGGCAGCGCTGCAACACAACGCGCACCCTGCCACGAGTCTCGCCCCTGCGCTATGGACCACCAGTAGACCCGGCAATGCTTCGCTATTGCACACATCACACATTACTGCTCACGTGATTGTTAATCCTTTTACATGCTGTGTAATAATTCTAATCGATGAAAGACGTTCTCGCAAGTATGGGTTTGTTGTATGTTCTGGTTTGGACACGGTTGTCAAGTATCCTATTGTTAAAACGTTCTCTCTGAAATCTGGGCGTGCGTTCGCTATGACACTACCCTGGAAAAAAATGATTTACTTGAGCGAGATTCAAGTAATAATTCCGGTCGATATTTCACAATCGCAGGGGCAGAATACTTGGAAGCAGTGAAGACGCGCTTAATCGTTGGCTGTGCGGCGGGTTGCGTCGAATTCACGGGGCGCATGAGTCGTCATAAACGAATAAATCATCATCAAAATGCCTCCACATGTCCGATTTAATTCATACCTATCTTTAAACACTCCCATTACTAATAAGAACAAAGTGTGGAAATTTCAGAGAAATAGGTTGAGTAGTTTTTGCGACTATGTGCGACACTCACACGCGCATTCCCTTTCATGGACATATAGATTCTCAACCGTAAGGTCTCTCCACCCTTTCGTTATTCGTCTAGTAGCAAGCTACCGTTCGCTGAAACCCAAGTAGTGTGGATGAGTTGCTTGCTATTTGCCGAGATATGAACATTTGGTGCTCGCTTTGCCACCGCGTGTTGGTCTTTTGGACACGTGAAAGGAAGCGACCATTTGCCGAACACATCAGCATTCGGAATTGGGCGAGCAGTAGGTCGCTGATCGGCAATTTCTGCTCGCCCAATTCCGAACAGCTGATGTGTGGAGTCGCCTTGAGGAACAAACGCCTATGACGCGGCGTCTCTAGGAAGCCAAATAGACCTTGACACCGGCCGCAGAAGGTTACGCTTCCATCGTAGCGTACTTTCTGTGCCGCGCTACATTCGAATCCAAAATTTTGCACTTGGATTTAAACGACCGTTCATAGTGTGGCATTTTAAGCACTTAAATTTCAAAAAAATTACAAAAGCTTTATAAGAGTCAAATAACGTCCTAATTATAAATTTAGCTTTGTAGGAGTCCAATCTACAGCGCCGGATGGCACCGGCCGGATGGCGCCGGCCTACGGTCTGTTTTGTAGAGTAGGTTGCATCGAAAAAGCTATACAGGCGAAACGCCTAAGACCTCCAGAGAATTTAGGTACTGCCAAGCGGCTAACATCTTTTCTCATCTCTATTTTAATTTGTGACAGATCAGCCCAAGATGCCCGCGAGGATAGGATAGGATTGATTTCGTAATTCCGAGTGCGCCAACTGCTATGGTCATTAGTTCAGTAAGTGTAGTGCGTGTTTTTCACGGGAAGTGCCTGTGTTCTTCCGTAGCTGGATAATGATATTCGGCACCGACCAACACGGCGGGTTGCGGGTTTCCCCAACCAGGTATCTCCCACCAGCGTGGCACTACCCCAACCTGATTAAGCTCTCAACTCCCGACATATGTGATAGTGTAGTGCATATAAGTGTAAGTGCGTGTAATTAAGGGGTTAAGATAAGAAAGAGGAGAGATCGCGCACTGTTCGGAATTGGGCGAGCAGTAGCACGCTGCTCGGTGAATGCCGAATGTGTGGAGTCGCATTGAGAAAGGCGAGTTTGGTCAGCTTGTCCGTGGGCAGTTTGTACTGCTCCGATATTCGCCTGTTATTGATTGGAGAAACCACGGAAAACTACCGATCAGAGCAGCCGGCCGATAGAGCCGGCAGGGAGAGGCTGAATTCGACATAGCTATGAAGTGTTGAAATCCCGCCATCGTTGGGACTCGAACCCTGGAGCTTCCCGGTCAGAGGCACTGCAGTGATATCACTTGATGCCCTAAGCCTCCAAAGTCGGTTCAAGGATATGAGTGGCTTCACAGCAGAGAAGGGTGGCAGCATTGCTTTAAATTATAACATGGAACTACGCTGAACATCGAAGCCCGGCCGCGCCGTCCGCCTATCAAAGGGCAGGATCCTCCAAAGCTGGCCGCAAGCTCAAAATGAAAGGACTATTCATTTATTTTCCCAAGATTTTTCGGAAACGTTTTCACCATCAAGTGTTACATGTTTGTTTGGAGAGCCTCCTGAAAGAAAATTATGGCTAGGAAATGGCTTGATGTTTTGATACCCAGAATGTCAACCACCACAAATAGAATGCATTCTATATCTACGCTTAAAATTTTCTCTATTGGTGGAAGTCGTACTGGTAAGATCTAGTAGCGAATGCTTTTAAGGTGTCGTGTCTAAAGTTCTGGAGGGATTTGGAATGCAATTTGATGGAAGAAAGATCATGTCGTACCTAATAAAATAAACGAACTGTCTGCGGGAGGACTCACTCTGGTTTTGGAAGCTAGGTTCCTAAGGTATCGAGTAACAATTCACATTTAAAGGAACTTTACAAAAGACATTGTCTGTATTTAACTATAACAACAATATAGTTGTAAAAATTGTTTCTATTATGACAGAAACCAGTTATACTAATAATCAATATAGAGAAATCAATCTTAGAGAACTTCATTTTCTTACAATATCCTTATAGGTACACTCCCATTACGTTTTAGGATGTAGATTGGTAAGATATTAAAGATAGAGTGTAGTAAACACAAGAGATATTGAACATTACCGTGTGACGAAACTTCTGTGTTGCAATACAGTAAGCCATGAGAATAATACGTACATTCCGACACATTCGCGGACTAACACAGTTTTTATTTACGAGATTAAGCAAACTATACCATTACGTCCCACACTTAATATTTATATGGAACTATTAGAGCAGTCTTTTATCTGTTTTATAATCGATGGTAAAGAGCTGAGCTGTAATGAACACTATTAGAAGTCGCATGTAACTCCAAGAGGTGCAATCTTTTAAAAGGTGGTCAACAAATAGATAGCCCTTTGAGAGTTTTTTCGCTAATAAGGGCACCAATTAATCGAGATCTTACCCCAAAATGTGGTTACTTTTCTACATTTGTAAAGTTCAGCTTGCCTCAGTGGAGCAACGTCCTCGCGAAGTCGAATGCTTTTGGTTCGAGTCCCACGCTCTTGCTTTTCCATCGTAAGAATGTGGCGCAATTGATTTTCTCAAACCACCACGTATCGTCTTTGAACGTCATTCTATTCATAATTATTTACTCACCATAAACACACAACCATTCTTCATGCAATGGAAGACAATTTCAATATTTTGTTTCCGTTGATTGGAAGAACATCTAAGGTTTAAACTTTCTTGAAAGGCAAAACTGGACGTGCCTTCCCTTTTACCAACATGAATAAGTACTTGATAAGTCCATGATGGTATGTACTCACGTCGCACAAGTAAACAAAATATTCTCTATCATACGTTCCCAGACTTTTAGATTACAAAAACGAATTGTACGAATAATAACCAAATCCCACCCACGTGATTCATGTAAGCCTCTCTTCATTAATCTAGGAATTCTACCATTACCGTATCTTTTTATTTACGAATCAGTGGTTTTTGTAAAAAATGACTTGCTCAAGGGCAGGAATATTTTTTCAGAAAATGCCGAAGTCTATTACTATAACACTCGACGTAGAAATCATATTCATCAGGTGACAGTATCAACAACTCACTACAAAAAATCCACATACAATACATGTACATTATTTTACAACACTTTGCCAGATGACATTAAACGATTAAATTCAATAGAAAAGTTTAAATCCCAAGTGAAATCGTTTCTGCTGCATAACTGTTTCTATACAATTAGAGACTATACTGAGCATCACAAGAAAAGTAACATTAATTTTAACAATGATACATAATGCATTATTTACCATTTGGACTGTATAAATGAGTATAAACAACCTGTAACAACTATTGTACTACAGCTTCCGGGTCAATGATCCCCATCTCGATCAGGTTTTTCGTCCAGTTTCCCTGATCCATTGAGCAAATGCTGAGATGGCCCCTTGTTTTGCTTCTGGATATAAATGTAACTTCATTTTCTGTGCACGTCTTCTAGAATTCAGTGGGAAATACAATTATTCAAATTATCGTTTCCATGTTGTCGCCGCAGGAAGTAATAAGAGCCAAAATTTATTGCTTATATATCTTTGAAAATAGATTTTATTACATGGGAGTTTTTTTGTTTTTTTTTCTCCCTTTCAAAATTCAAAATTTATTGCTTATTTATCCTTGAAAATAGATTTTATTACATGGGAGTTTTTTTTTTTCTCCCTTTCAAAATTCAAAATTTATTGCTTGTTTATCCTTGAAAACAGATTTTATTACATGGGAGTTTTTTTTTCTCCCTTTCAAAAATTCAAAATTTAAGTAGTATATGACTTAGTGTAGGGATCACAGAATTTTGAAAATGGGCACACAATTCACTTTTCCCCATAGCACGTCATACGCAGTTTTTAACTGTTTTTTGACGTAAAATAAATAAATAAATAAATAAATACGTTAGCTGCTTTACTTGAAAAGAATCACGCCAGGCTCACGATAAGGATTGTCAGGACGAGCAAGAGACTTGATTGTCTTCTTAAAATAGTTTGACCCCAGGTTTTGAAGTCTATGATGTTCTCAGTGTCTATAACTGTTGTCATGATGCATTTAGGCGCTACTTAGCTGATAAAACGAGGGGTATTGAATAATTGAAACAAATTAGCCTGGAGAAATAACAATGTGTTTTTACAAAACAGGACTTTTCCTACTTTTCAATATAATTCCCACCAACATTTATGCCCTTGTACCAACAGGTTTACAACAATTTTACACCGGCTGCAAAGAACTCTTATCTTGGTGTTTTAACCAATTTCCCACAAATTCTTTGACATCTTCGTTTTCCTAGAACTTCTTCCCACATAATACCTCCTTCAGTGAACCAAACAAATGGAAACCAGGTGGTGCTAAATCGGGGTTGTAATGGGGATAAGGCAGTACCTCCTAACCCATTTTATCGATGGTTTCACAGCTTTGCTGAGCAGTGTCAGGACGTGCGCTGTTTTGCGGTAGAATCACACCTTTCCTCTGAGAACCACTAAGTTTCTCTCTTATGGCTGGATTCACCTTGTTCAAAAGCATATCTGTGTAATATAGGCTGTATATTGTACGCTGTTCATCGAGATAATACACATACAAAAAACGCACCTACAGCGTCCCCAAACACCGTCAACATGACTTTTATTACCCATGCGGTCAGAACGGCTTCATCAGTCACTGAGTCTCGACCACTTTTGAATTGTCACTTGCAAAAATTTTTGCGCTTCATACAACTTTCGCCATGCACTTTAGTCATTCTAGAGAATATATGAGCATTTTTTTCACATTCAGCAAGTAAAAAACGAACCACAGAACGTTGTTAAACCAACATGGAATTTTCAGGCCGACTCGCCGTCGTTCAACTTAATTTTGAGGTTATGAACACAATAATGGTGATCATCCACATGGTCAGAACACATCCCAGTGATGCCAACTTAAAGTCCTAAAATTACCAAACTTCTCCTACCAACTGTTTTTTCTCCATACCAATTTGTTCTTTAATTATTGAATGACCTACGTACTAGTTCTCCTGTGCGAGGATCAGCAACTGGTCCTGAACTTCTTTCTCTTTTCCAGATATTAGAATTTTTGGTTTGCAATAGAACACATACTTTCAATTGGACAAATTTCATTTTTTGTGCATGACCTTATCTGTCTTTGAAGAACACATTTCTTTAAGAAAAAAAAATCTTTCTTCAATATTATAGTTGTAGGCTGGCACTGAAAAACGTTTAGTTTTACAGATTTCGAAAATTTAGAGATTTCTACAAAAATGGGTCACTTCTTTCATTCATTCACACATTTTTTAAGCATTCTAGATTATCCTAAGTCAAAATGTAATCATAGGATTTGGAGTCATTTTTGGGAAAATTAAAAAAATGTCGAGTTTTTATGTAAAGTTTCTAAAGAATCAAAATTATCTTTACAAACTTGCAGGGATCGTTCGCAAGATCGTTCGCGATCGTTATGATCGATCGCAGAATATCAATTTTGGAGAAAATTGCCTGAAAACGCCAGCGTTGATCACAGACAGAAACAGGCGGAGAGAGAGATGTTTTGCAGTCAATGGATTTTTTGTTTTCAATGGACTCATAAAACATAATTTCTAACTACACAACGTGTTAGATAAAGATATAAATTTCTAACTACACAACGTGTTAGATAAAAAAAATTACTACATATATGGAGAAGATTTATTTATTTTTTCGTTTCCAGGATTCGGCAATATGAGTTTTTCTGTCGAAAATCGCCGATTTCCGGCGCACAATTACTTTATCTTCTTACAAAATAACCTAAGAAATTAAAAATGTGAGGAAAATTTCTCAAAAAAAATATTGTTGTGTATTTGCTATTATATTTAAAATATATCAAGCATAATTAAAATGTCACTAGTAAAACTCCTTTCCCACGCTCGAACTAGTAATAAAGATAAAGCGTGGAATTTATTCAAGACTATTATGGTCGCGCCATCGAGAACTCTTTTTCGTTACTAATTTTGGTTTTTAAGATGAATCGTTTACAATACCATTAGACGCAACCTGGATGGCCGATGTGGCTACAGCGTGTGCCGACTCAGTGCCTCACTTAGAGACGTCGCGGGCTCGAATCCGACGTTGGGCATGGTTGTTTTTCCCCGTCTTTCATGTATGTGTGTTGTGGCGGAAGGCCTTCTGAGTCTGCTGACCATAGATGGAGGAGCCCGCAAGCGTGTCAGTGCCTAGTGTAAAGGGTAATGTATCCCCATGAGAAACAGTGGGTACCCAGGCCGGATAGTCGATAAATCGGCATCCCCTGAAGCTGGAAAAAGCCCCCGGAAGAAACAAATTACGATGCTATTAGCCAGCTCTTGTGTTCGTGAAAATAAGTTTTATAAGAATATATATTTTTATGATTTTTGCAGTAGCGAATTTAATCGTACTTCGTAGGACATTAAATTGTATGTGAACATTGAAAGTGAAATGTCTTCAAATACAGCTAATTGTGTGAAAATGACGTATTGTTGAATATAATCGTAACTCATGAATTATGAATCGTTTACTCATGAATTCAAATTATTCAGCAAAGACTCGCTATTATTTTCCATCGCATTAGTTTGAATTTTCATTTTTAGTTTCTATCGTTTTAATTTCTTAGCTTCAATTATTTCTAAGTAATTTTGTATCGAATTATTTTGTAGTCCGATCTGCAGTCTAGGATAGAGGAATGGAAATAGTTCATGTTTTAATATTTTATTAACCGGAAAGAAGATAATGCTTGCAGCTCGTTAAGGGCAACAACCTCAGGCAGCTTGGGTTTCGTTGCAGGGGTCGCCGTCAGGATTTTTCCCTCGCAACGATGGCACCTCGGGAGGGAGGGAGCGATCGTTAAGTGAGCTTTCGGAGAAGAGACGCCCTCCATACGTGCTGATGATGCAGGTTTCTTTCGCCATCGAGGGCTCTGCTATACGTGGGCAGAGACCAAACGGTTATTATGGACTCTTCGTGATTTCGCATCTGCATCGATTCTGAAAGTGATTTTACATTCTCGCATAATACATAGTATCATTACAATAGTATCATCATAATAGCATTACATATAATTTTCCGTAACATAACAATTTTACATCATATGATACATATTATGTAATGTTCCAAACCCCAATGTCGATTGGTTGGTGATTCCGAGCACGTCAACAGCTTGAGTCATTAGTCCCGTAAGAATAGTGCATGTTTTTTTCTCGAGAAATGGCGGTGATCTTCCCCGCTGGATTGCGGACCTATCGTCGGCTTGCGGGTTTCCCCCTAACTAGGACTCTCCCACCAGCGAGGCACCGCCCCAGCCGGAACAAGCTCTAAGCTTCCGAACGGTCTCCCGGAATATGTGGTACTGTAGTGCATGTGGGTTTAAGTGTGAGTATAGGGGGAGAGGATAGGAGAAGGGAGGAAGGAAATATCGCGCGCGGTCCGTGGCCCGTTTGGTAGGGTACTGCTCCGGCATTCGCCAGTTGTTGATCGAAGAAACCACAGAAAATGACCAATCAGATCACCCGGCCGCTAGCATTCTCCTCCAGACAACGACTGAATTCGACCTAGCTGAAAAGCTAGTGTCGAAATTCCTGCCGCCGTCAGAAATCGAACCTAGGACCTCCCGGTCAGAGGCGCTGCAGTGGCATCAGTTGATGCACTGAGCTACCGCTCCCGGTGCACGATGTCGACATTTTGACGGAAATACCGCTACCTATACGTGCCGCTACTTATTTTACATACTCTTTACAAATAATAAGAGAAATGCTGTGCTGCATTGCAGCGCTAATAATTTGGATATATTTGAACTGAAGGTGATTAAACGTATTGCGGTGAACGGGTACTGTTACAAGACAGTGCAAAATGGAATAAATTTAATATGTTTACATCTATATATTTAAAAAATAAGATACTCTGCCATGGCTTCATTTAGAGCTTTTACTGAACCGATTGTTGTATTTTTTTATGAAAGAATATGATCCCTAGATGTGTTATCAGGTATTGTGTGTGTTCACCAACATTTATGGTGTAAATTAATTAAATCATTCTTTATAGATATATTCCGAATCGTTGTCCACGCGCCCGAAAAGACGCAAAGTTACATTAACTGGACGCAGGGAAAGAGAAAGTCAAATTAGGTGTCGTGTTAGTGCGGTCATTTTGTTTTCTGTTGGGCCGTTGTCTATGAAATGTCAGTTTTGTTCTGCTTTGTACTTTCCATGTGAGAGAAATTCTGCAAACGAGTTTACTCTGTGTTGCTTAAATGGGAAAATAAGTATACCTTCGAACAATATGCCGGAAGAAATCAAACAGTTGTTTATAGGAGTTGATGAAACATCAAAAAACTTTAGAAATAATATTCCTTCAGTATAATAATGCTATATCTTTTGTGCCGATATTGCATTGCCACCTGGTCATGGGCCATACGTGTTCTTCAAACTTTAGGGAACTCCACATCACAGAATATCTTCGTTATACCCTGAAGATCCAAAAAATGCAACATATTGTGAACATTAGTCTGGGTACAGTATTTTACATTTATCTCAGATCTTACCGTCAAATTTTGACGGGTTCTCACTAGTTTCAATTAATACGGGATAGCTACACTACGTTCATGATCCATGTAATTAGATCCACAGGTAGAAATTTATTGATTAGGTCTACGATGAATGTAAGTGATATGTTCTAGATTGGCTTCTCAAACCACGGTACACTTATGTCCAGGGGAACGCGGTGAGCTTTTTTTAAAAAAATGTTTGCGTCTGTAAATGACCCAAACCCCTAGAAGGGCGTTGAGCACGTCCTTTTTACTTCAGGCGTCATCAGTTACCATTTATTACTATATTAATAGTCTACCGTCCAGTCTCGTCGCAATCAGTTGGCAAGAGGTGCGCCAGGTCCGCGTACGCGCCTCTCTCATACGCGCTCCTGCGTCACTACCCAGTGGCCAGAATTGGGAAGGAATTAGCAGATGGGTAGAGTTTAGGACCCTTTAAGGGGTTGGACTAGCCCTTGTAAAGCAGTCAAACTGGTTTTGTCGGAACAAATTTCACATGAGATTGTCCGGGAATCGACGGGAATCAAACACGGACCTCCTTGGTGAAAGTCGAGCACCTTCGCTCTGAGCCTGGGAACAGCCATTTTTAGACAGCTTTTAGGAATGCGAAATACTCCCATGGGAAGCTTAAAAAAATCAATTAACTGAACAGTCCGATCATACTCTGAATTTTCAAGATATTCTAGTATCAGAGCACGGACAAGATCTGTGTATTGACAGAAGAGTTGTCAAATATTATTGAGATTCTTCCTTGTAATCGTAATTCTTTGCTGAGATGTTTAATATTTTTTCTCACAATTGACTTCTTTCGCGGTAATGTAATTATTTATCACGTAAATTTAAAAAATACTTTCAGTAAATTAAAGATGCATTATTATTTTAGACTGATAATATTTCTTAAAATTCGTCATATTGAATGCCACACCTTTCAAATTACAAAGTTGTAACTAACATTTCAGTCGTTTCGAGAAAATTGATGGGAAAGTTTCATCTCTCCACCTTTTCTATCTGCCTACATTATTCCCCATTTTTGTTCAGAGACTGCAGCACAAGTATGATCTGCTTGTAGCAGAATCCAGTAGAACCGTTTGTCAGTTCGAACCATGTCATTCCAAAGAACCGATATAGGGAATCATCTTGTTAAACCTTTGTGTGATGAGTACAATCTTTAGAAAATTGTAAACATGTAGCCCTCAAACAACGAGAATGAAATAACTTTAATAAATCAATTAAAAATTAATTATTTTATTCATTTTACGTAAAAAACTGTTAAATTAATAAATACAACTGAAGTTGAACTATTTACAGAGTTGCCAGATGGTTTGGAGAGTCTCTTCTCCAAGTGTAAACAATTCCTCAAATTGTCAGCTTAGGAAAGTGGGACATCAACAATTGTTCATATTTACAGAAATAAAATGTTTTATTAGGTGGGAATACAGAACCACTGTCGAAATTTTTAGGTGAGCCACCTGTTCAGTTATCTATGATTAATATGATACATTCGATCTTTTTATAATCGATAATGAATACACTGTCACAGTCTGAAATTAAGAACACATTTATTTATTCATATTTCACACGTACATTATTCAAAATAATCCGCAAACATACGTATAATAGTGGCTTAATTTCTGGCGGAATGCGGGGGAACCGGGTTCTGGTACCTCGGAAACTAAGTAGAAAAACAAACAAACAAACAGCAAAGACAAAAACATGGCTACATTGATTTTTAGATCGACAAGCTTTCGTAAACTCAAAATTAAATATTTCCCACTTAACTGTATAATTTCTACGAATGTAATAAAATTATTAATAAAAAAAGATAAAATGTCATTACAAATCCTATTTTTATTTCCTATAATAATAATAATAATAATAATAATAATAATAATAATAATAATAATAATAATTACATTCATATAAAACCAGTACTACTACAGTTACGAAGTGTTATTAATTTTGTTTTGTAATTATTAAATTATATAATATATAACTATTTCAATTAAATTAATAGTTAATTCGAGCGCCTTTCTGGACCTAAAATTTTATCAAGCAAGCACTGCGTGTAACCTATTACGTTCTGTAGTTCATGACCTATATTTGCTTCTGGCGTGTTTGCGCAACTTCCTGAAAACACACCTGTTGCGTTGGATCGCTGCCAAACGCTTCTCCTTTTCCGTACTGAAGGAAATATGTTTTATCGGTGTTTGAATTGTTCTACCTCCAGATGTTTACAACTTCTAAAGCGATATTTCTGATTGTCTAGAACACGAAAATCTCAATTAAAGGAACATTCGAAGGATATTAATTGAAAACTAGTGTGATGAAGAACGAAATGCGACATTTCAATTAGATAATTTATTAATATTATTTTTATTTTTTATTTATTTTTTTTATTTATTTATTTTACGTCAAAAAACAGTTAAAACTACGTATGAAGTGCTATGGGGAAAAGTGAATTGTGTGCACATTTTCAAAATTCTGTGATCCCTACACTAAGTCATATACCACTTAAATTTTGAAAAAAAAAGCTCCCATGTAATAAAATCTATTTTCAAGGATAAAAAGGCAATAAATTTTGGCTCTCATCCATGTTGTCCTTCGGAATAATACTTCCTGCCGCGACACTATGGAAACGATAATTTGAATAATTGTATTTCCCACTGAATTCTAAAAGACGTGCACAGAAAATGAAGTTACATTTATGTCCAGAAGCAAATTATTTCTAAAGAGGAGCACAATGGAAGATATGAGTTTCCTTATTTTCTATAAAATGGCAGCATAAATATTAATTCGAGTATATTCTTTTGTTAATCGACTTTTCTAAAGAAATGAACTATCGTTGATTATTTACATATCTTTCGCGTCATCGTTTGAAATGCATCTTTATCATTTCAGTGGTCTATCCCCACAAACTCTAATATTCAGATTATAATAGGTGGAAACTATATTCGAATGTATCAGAGAGGATTAAATGATATTCATGACTTCAGGCATTTACAAACATCATACGACGTTCTGTAGCCCCTTTTAGTTCCGTTGCATATGAGGTGTGAAGTCGCGAACTGCTTCGGAACTGAGGCGGGCTTCAACACAGGGGGGGGGGGGCTGGAGCAACGGAGCGATGTGGCGGTCGCGTCAGCCGCGCTTCCTTCAACTCAAATAAGGCGAGGCCAGCGGTGCTTTGCGATCCTCTCAAGTGAACTGCGTTACGTCCACTAGACAACAAAGGCCTCTGAGCCTCGTGCAAAAGGAGGTAAACGTAGGATATGAATGTCGAACCCTGCTCTTGAGATGCGGAGTGAGACGCCGATAGATATAGGTATATTTAACAACAACAACAACAACAACAATAATAATAATAATAATAATAATAATAATAATAACAACAACAACAAGAACAAGAACTAGAAACCAATTACAGCAAAAGTGCTCATCAATTGAGCGACACATTAAAACACCAATAAAAATATTTTCTAAATATGGCGCTACAGTCCATTTCGGATCTTGGTGTAACACTTGAGTAGCCTACTTGCAGTCTGTTCAATAGTTCGTCACACATAAAAGGATCAGTCTATTATTGTTCTCCAAAATATAGAAGCACCATCAAGAATCAATTTCATTTGACAATGAGGCAGACATCTTTTCTGAAATTCTAGTACATGCACATCTTTTCCTTATATTTTCTTCTTTCAATGCTATATTGACATTCTTTTAATTTTGAGGTGAAAACTCTTAAAGCTGAGTCTGTAAAATAGCAGGAATTTTGTCCGGTTGCTGGGATGACGGCAAAGCCCTGCAGCCCTTGAAATTGTTTAATCCATGTCTAGTGGATAATTCTAGGGGCGACTGCGCTAATCAGTTGTTTTCCTTGATTGCTACGATCAACTCCAAGCGAATTCCGGAGCAGTACGCCAAACGTCCACTGACCGTGCGCGATTTTTCCTTCCATTTCCTTGTCCTCCCTTCTCCCCTCACTTACACACATATACACTTACGAACACTTCACGACAACATATATCGGAAGACCAGCCCGGAGCTAGAAGCTTGACTCGGCTAGGGCAGTGCCCCGTTGGGAGAGATACCAAGACCACCGACGCCGAATTTCAGCATCCAACAGAGAAGGTTGGTTGGTTGGTTGGTTGGTTGGTTGTTAGTGATTCCGGGCATGTCCACTACGGAGGTCATTAGTCCCGTAAGTGTAGTGCACGTTTTCCTCGGGAGATGGCGGTCATCTTCTCCCACTTGATGGCGAGATCCAGAGACGACCTACTGTCAGCTAGCGGGGTTTCCCCCAATCAGGTATCTCGCACCAGCGGGGCACCGCCCCAACCAGGACAAGTTCTAAGCTCCCAACCGGTCTCCCGGCATGTGTGGCAGTGTAGTTAATGTTAGTGTAACTGTGTGTAAGGGGTGAGGATAGAACAAGGAAGAGGAAAGAATGATCACGTGCGGTCCGTAGGCCCGTTTGTTAGAGTACTGCTCCAGCAGTACCAACCGTAGCCTGATGTTGATCGGAGAAACCACAGAAAACTTACGATCAAAGTAGCCGGCCTCTAGAATTCTCCTCCAGATAGCGATTGACTCCTCCAGCAGCGAAACCGAGAGCGGTAGCTCAGTGCATCTACTGATGTCACTGCAGCGCCTCTGACCGGGAGGTCCTCGGTTCAAGTCCTGACGGCGGCAGGATTTTCGCCACTAGCTTTTCAGCTAGCTCGAATTCAGTCGCTGTATGGAGAAGAATTCTAGCGGCCGACTGCTCTGATCGGTAGTTTTCCGTGGTTTCTCCGATCAACACCAGGCGAATGCTGGAGCAGTACCCTACCAAACGGGCCACGGACCGCGCGCGATCTGTCTTTCCTCGTCCTTGTCCTATCCTCTCCCCTTACACACTCACTTACAATAACATGCACTACGCTACCACATACTCCGGGAGACCGGTCGGGAGCTTAGAACTTGTCCCGGCTGGGGCGGTGCCCCGCTGGTGGGAGAGTCCTGGTCAGGGGAAACCCCACTAGCCGACGGTAAGTCGACGCCGGATCTCGCCATCCAGCGGGGGAAGATCACCGCCATCTCCCGAGAAAACCATGCACTACACTAACGGGACTAATGACCAAAGCAGTTGACGCGCCCGGAAACACGAAAAAATCAATCAATCAATCCAGCAGCGAACCTAGCTTACAAGCTAGTATCGAACATCTTCCCACTCTCGGGACTCGAACGTAGGACCTCCCGGTCAGAGGTACTGCAGTGACATCACTTGATACTTAAATACGCTCTCCGCGCAGCCCATTTGTTACGCATATCACTTCTCGAACGAGCTTGCGTTCTGAATGTCGAACTATCCCGAAAGCTATATCTGGACCCTCGGAACGTCTTGTAGAAACAGACCATTTCTTAACTCCAATTTTCACAACTTTTATTTGCACGATTATATCGAAAAACAAATGTCTTGTTATCTTGAAAACACAACATTCACTGTTTACGAGTATTGATTCACCGTAAAACGAAACCGAATCGAAGTGAAAGAAAAGCCAGTGTCAGAAAGTTGGAAAGAAAACGAATAATAAAATTGCGGTAGTAAATTTATACGATTATCTTCATGTTTGCATTCTTCTTAGATTAATAACGAACCGAATACGACCTTTCCAATTTTCGTAGATTCTATAGTTTAGTGGCCATTTTCCGTATGCGAAATGCTACAATTATTATTACTATTAAGCTATAATGTTTTGCATATATAATTCTGTATAACTGTAACATTATAGATTATGAAGATATAATATTCCGAGGGATCATATATCAGATTAAATTTATTGTAAACTCTCTGCATCAATACATTTAATGGATTGATTGATTATTTTGTGATTCCGGACTGGATGAGGTTACTCAGGACATCAACTGATGTCACTGCATGCCTGAGACCGTGACGTCTTAGGTTCGAGTCCCGACGGTCGTAGGATTTTCCACACTAGCTACAGAACTAGGTCGAATTCAGCTGTTATCTGAGAAAGAATTCTAGCGGACGGGTGCTCTAATCGGTAGCTTTCTGTGGTTTCGCCGATTAACACGAGATAACTTAGAGCTTGTCCCGGATGGGGCGTTGCCCCGCGGGTAGAAGATATCTGGATGGGGAATGCCCCCGCAAGCATTATTATTATTATTATTATTATTATTATTATTATTATTATTGACTTAAATCATGGAAATCATTTGGTTTTCTCAGGTGTGTGGGGCCAACACTGGCAGACCACATACTTGGTTACAGCTCATGATAAATTCAGCGCGGTGTGTACTATTCGACACGTTTCTAACAAGACCGATTTTTGAGTTTTAAGGATTATTGCATTGGGGTTTAATTGAAATTTTTGTATATACTTTTTCAGGTTTTTATTGGCCAGACCAGTTGCTGCGATAACAAATGGCATAACTTCAAGAAAATGAAGACGATATATTTCTCTGTATTTTATGGCCAAGGGTAATTTTTTTCTTTCTGCCTTATCAATATACTGATCCAACGGATGTGTGCTATCAATGAAAAAAGCCTTTTGGCTGTGAAGTCGTGAATTACAATATCTGGTCTACCAGCTGCAATGGTTTTGTCTTGTGTATTTGGATATAATAGTACATCCTGTAATATTTGTTTTACAATACTGGCTTGACTTTATCCACATAGGGGCATGTGGTGTCAGGTGATATTAGACCATATTTCACTGCAAGGGCTTGATGGATAATTTTTGCTGTTAGATTGGGCTTAGGTATTCTGTGTTTTCCAAGTTTGTGCATGGCGTTATAACGTGGTCTATTTTTTGCGATGCTTGTAGGCATACCCTACATTCACCTCGGAAGTGTATTTTTTTCAAAATTATTGTTTGTAGTTGTTGGTAGCAATGCAGTAATGTCTTGCCCACACCGCGTTGCTATATAATATGCCCGTAGATCATATTCTTTTTTTCTTATTGCTGTTGTCGTTGTTACTACTTTCTCAATATATTTCGCGGCTAATTAACTGGGAAATTTTTGCTGAGCCTCGTTATTGGATTTTTGGAAAGATATTTTATGAGGTTTTGCCCAACAACATTTTTTTTTCTGCAAGCCCCTACTTTACATTTAAGTGATTTTAGAGTATCACAAGGACAACATTTCCAACAAAAATAAATTCTTTAGAATCTCGAACCAACAGGGCGCTGTAACGCGAACGCTCGTCTCTCTTCCAATGGAATTTCGAATTAACCTTGCCAGTTTTCCAGATGGAGAGGGTAGAACAGCTGAAGGTTCTGGTTTAAAGAAAGCACTCTTTTCTGTTTCGCTTTTTTTTCGCGATGTGAAGATTTGCTGCGATTGGCGTCCCGTGAACCGGCGCGTTTTGCAGCCAAATTGCACGCCTGTGGCGCGTACGGCGCGGTCTGAATGGTCTGCAATTCCCCTCTGCATCAAGTTAGCAGCGCTTGTTGGGCCGTCGCGTCACTGGAGCGAAATGGGCGGTAGGGCTTGGCGAGGGGGCAACGGGCGACGGGGTGAAGGGGCGACGGGGCGGCGGGCGGCGGGGCGTGCGTCCACGCGAGCGGAACGCCGACTCCTGCGGTCGCCCGGCCGCCCGCCACGCCACGCCACGCCACGGCTTCCCCACGTAGAACTCGCTTCGCCCGGGGCCATTCGGACCCACGCAGCATGCACGCACACTGGGCGAGGGGATCGCTAATGCGGTTCCAAATGGCAGCGGAACCGCCTGCCATTGAGAGGAGCGCGCAGTATTTTCTGTATTATTATTTTCTTGTTTGTTCGTTCGTTTATTCATTTGGGCATACGAAAGTTTTCTTTTAGTTTGATTCACCGAATTTCACACCTCTGAATTCCCACGACCACACAGCCAGCACATCTGCAATCCTTGATAGTTGCAGGAGCACTGCTCAGGAGAACGCCCGACGGTTTGTGATACAACGCGCACCAACTATCATTTATGGTCATGATATGATTGTGTAGGTAGATACGCTTGGGTTCGCCATCCGTGTTGCCTAGTAAAATTTTGAATATAATATGTCTACGTTTGACACTCTTCGGCTTTGATTAATGGTCTTGTCTGATAATTATAATTTTTTGTAAACTTTAATTGGTCATTAAAATAAGTTCAAATGAAATCAGTCATATTGTTAGTGTTTTCTCTGTTTTGGACATATATACGTACCAATGCTGGCATGTTTCCGTAGATGTTTTTCACGTAGTCTTTAGTAATTTTAACGACGATTTCCGTGAATTTTGGATATATATATATATATATATATATATATATATATATATATATATATATATATATATATATATATGTGTGTGTGTGTGTGTGTGTGTGTGTGTGTGTGTGTATACACACACCAGTATAGAGAAAGTTATGTAATGCTGCGAAAAATAGATTTCGAGATACGGAAATACACGTATCCCGAAAAAGGTTTTTTTTTTCAAAACGGCCGTCCGTCCGTATGCCTGTCTGTCCGTCTGTCTGTGAACACCACTAGCGCCTAAACCATACATACCATTTCTTCCAAAATGGATATTCCCCGATCAATCTGGTTCGACTCGAGATGCTGCGATTTTGAAAAAAAATTCTTCAAAATGTGGGGTCTGGATGAAGCCCCAGCGACGTTTTCAATTGTTTTCAAAAACGGTTCCACATTTTTCTTTAAATTTCTTTTAAGAATACAGTAAAATACGCTTATAGTGGTGGCATAAGTCCGATTTTCACGGTTATTCTGAACTTTTTTAAATTGCAGAAGTTTGAATTTTCCCGGTGTCTTCATACAACTACAAAATTGAAGATATAGATTTTTCCTTCAAATGAAATTGGTTTTCCATAATTTGTTCTTTCAGGACATACACATTTTTTTGAATTTTTTAATAGTTTTCGCCCAGTATTGTTAGCAATATGTGCAACTTTAATAATAAAAAGAAGATAGTGCCTAATGTATTCTATTAGATGACATAAACAGCTCTATTTTTTTGTTTTCTCCTTTGACTGGCCTCTCACGCCGTTAATAATTACGTTAGCGGAGATTTGTTCACATTATTGCATTAAAGAGTATAAGTGCTTTAAATAATGTCGTATAGAACTTCATATCGAAAATTCTCAAGTTTGCTGTGAAAACGAGTTCAAAATTCCTGATTTTCAGAACCGCTTAAAAGTCAATTTCTCAAAAACAGTTCCAGTTTTTTCTTCAAACATTTCATACAGATAATGCTAATTGTTTTAGATGACACACAATTAATTTTGCTATAGTATTTTATTTTTTCAAATATTTCGAAAACAAATGTAATTTTTCACAAATATCTCTCATGCCTTTAATATGCACATTTCCAGCAATTTGTATGCATTAGTGCATTTGTGAGTAGAGGCGCTTCAAATAACTTCCAATTAATTTTTTTCGAAAACTCAATATTTTTCTGTGAAAAAAAAAGCTTCATATTTCGCATTTATAGTAACTCTTAAACGCCATTTTCGTAAAAACGTCTCCAAATTTTTCAACGAAAATTTCCACAGAGGACGAGGTTTTACTTTTCTATTATATTCTTAAAGTACTTTTTGGTTTCTGTCATTAGGAAACCGAAAAATTGAGCAAATGTGAAAAAATGTTCGGGCGGCGATAAATGGCAGCTGGCAAAAGGATGGGGCACGACCGAAAGGCTAGACCCGGCCAAAGAAATTAGGAAACTAACTAGTACAAAAATCTTTGTGCCATTCTGTAGCACCACTAGTCCAGAATTGCTTGGGCAATCAGCGTATCCCTCGCGGGCATCAGTGTAACTTGTTACTTGTGATTGTTATGTTCAATGCTGACGCTCTCTAACTCTGCATTCTCCCTACACACCTTTTCTACGGAATGACGGCGGTGATAAACAATTTCTTCAGAATTGTATTTATCGTTATCCAAGATTTCACTGACTCGTGGTGCTGCTTAGCAACACTAACGTCAGACTGTAACTTCAACTGTAAAGCGGGAGATGTATTGAATAGGAACCGGATGTATCGTCTCTCAGTAAACATTATATCTCGGATTGCAAAGAGCCTTTCTGCATTGAAGTGGTGATATTGCGAAGTTTTTCTTCATTACAGTGAGTTCATTGCAGATCGTCTGGTAAAGCAGACACCATACGTATCTGGCAACGTAGTTCAAGACCACACACAGTATGATCTGGTTTCTGATGTGGATATCTTGTGTCCACATTAGAGATTCGCAGGAAGTGATATAACTAATCATGGAGTAAACAATGACAAATATTTCTTTAAAAAAATGACCATATATTGAAGATAGACGTCAATCCAGCGAATCGCTTGAGCCGTTTACTATATTTCTGTACCTTTTTTTCTTTGGCTTTGAGTAATAGTTATAATTTTTTATAATTATATATTTTTATTTCTTGCTTAAAATTTTCTCTTTAGTTTAGTTTTGTTTGTCATAAATTGGCACATATTGACAGAATATATTGTTGATACAAATATATTAACAAATTATATTGTACAAAACGTATCGTCTTTTTCTCTTTTCTATTGTTTCCGTCACATTTTGGTTATATAATGCTGGAGTACACAAATACCCTCGCGAGTAAGAACGATCGAACTGGCTTCGCCAATAGAGGAATGCTTATCATTTAACAATGCAAGTAAATCGGTTAACGGAAAATGTAAAATTAAAATTTATTATATTTTCCAAATTACAAATGTTAATTGTGATCCCTACACTAAGTCATATACTACTTAAATTTTGAATTTTGAAAGGGAGAAAAAAAAACAAAAACTCCCATGTAGTAAAATCTATTTTCAAAAATAAATAAGCAATAAATTTTGAATTTTGAAAGGGAGAAAAAAACAAAAACTCCCATGTAGTAAAATCTATTTTCAAAAATAAATAAGCAATAAATTTTGAATTTTGAAAGGGAGAAAAAAACAAAAAACTCCCATGTAATAAAATCTATTTTCAAGGATAAATAAGCAATAAATTTTGGCTCTTATTACTTCCTGCCGCGACAACATGGAAACGATAATTTGAATAATTGTATTTCCCACTGAATTCTAGAAGACGTGCACAGGAAATGAAGTTACATTTATGTCCAGAAGCAAAACAAGGGCCCATCTCAGCATTTGCTCAATGGATCAGGGAAACTGGACGAAAAACATGATCGAGATCGGGGTCATTGACTCGAAGCTGTAGTACAATAGTTGTTACAGGTTGTTTATACTCATTTACACAGTTCAAATGGTAAATAAAGCATTATGTATCATTGTTAAAATTAATGTTACTTTTCTTGTGATGCTCAGTATAGTCTCTAATTGTATAGAAACAGTTATGCAGCAGAAACGATTTCACTTGGGATTTAAACTTTTCTATTGAATTTAATCGTTTAATGTCATCTGGCAAAGTGGTGTAAAATAATGTACATGTATTGTATGTGAATTTTTGTAATGAGCTGTTGATACTGTCACCTGATGAATATGATTTCTACGTCGAGTGTTATAGTAATAGACTTCGGCATTTTCTGAAAATATATTCCCGCCCTTGAGCAAGTCATTTTTACAAAACCACTGATTCGTAAATAGAAGACACGGTAATGGTAGAATTCTAGATTAATGAAGAGAGCTTACATGAATCACGTGGGTGGGATTTGGTTATTATTCGTACAATTCGTTTTGTAATGTAAAAGTCTGGGAGCTATAAGATGTATTTCCCAGAATATTATGCCATATCTCAGGCGGGAATGAACATTCCGAAGTATACACAACGAGCAGTATGAAGGCTGACTGGATTTGCAACAATTCTGAACGCGTAGCATAATGAACATAATTTTGTGTTCAATTCATTTAAATGGACGTTCCATTTAAGGTTTGACTGAATTGAGAGACCTAAAAGTTTGTTGCCTTAACATCAGTCAATGGTACACTGTTCATTTTCAATGGGGCACTGAATTGTTTATTTGAAATGGAAAACTGCATTAAAACCGTTTTCTTTTCGTTCACTATTAATTTGTTATTTCGGAACCAATTTGAAACATCTGATATTGCACTATTTACTGTTTCTTTATTGCAAAGGATGTTCGTATCATCCGCAAAGAGAACCGTTCTTCCGTTTCGAATCGTCGAGGGCATATCGTTTACGTAAAGTAGGAACAGAGTAGGGCCTAAAATCGATCCTTGAGGTACTCCACATGCAACGGGCAAAGAGTCGGAAAGGTGCGTACGTAATGTTCCATCATTCCAGTAAGGTATTTCAACTCTCTGAGATCGTTGTTTAAGGTACGAACATAACCAATCTAGAGCAATACCACGAATTCCATATGAAGGTAGTTTTGAAAGTAAAATGTCATGATCAATGACGTCAAAAGCTTTTGAGAGATCTAAAATAATCCAATAGGTGCCTCGTTTTGATCCAATGATGAGGCGACATTTTTAAGAAAAGAAAATATAGCTGTTTCCGTAGATTTTTATTTTCTAAATCCATGTTGGCAATCTGAAAGCGCGTCGTGTTTTACTGAGAAAGGTTTTCCATTCGTATGAAAAAAGTCTCTCTAATATTTTTGAAAAAACTGACAGAAGAGAAATAGGCCGATAATTTTCAATTTCATTTGTATTCCCTTTTTTGAAAAGCAGCTTAATCTTAGTTGTTTTAAAAATATCTGAAACGTTCCCAGTGCATAAAGATGCATTAAATATGTGAGTTAACGGGTGTATAATGGCATACGCACAAGTCTTTAACAAAGAATCCGGAATTCATCTAAACCGGACGAATATTTATTTTTTAGTTTACCGATTATTTTGAGAATTTCATAGGAAGAAGTTTCGGAAAATAACATTCTATGTTTTTTTTATTTTTTTTTTGGGTGAACTGCTGTTTTTGAATTTTGTGCCTGAAGACCCTTAGTGAGATCGGCAGCAATTCTCGAAAAGTATTGGTTAAAGAGACTAGCCACTTTGCCGGATCGTTCACATTTATATCGTTATATTTTAAAACAACATTCTCTACGGGTTTTCTAGTTGATTTGGTAGTATTTTTATTATATTCCACATTGCTTTTGTTTTATTATTTGAATTCAAAATATCCTGATCGTTTTTCATGATTTTAGCCTGCCTTATGACTTTTCGTAACAATGTTTTGTATTTTTTAAAGTAGATAAGGAAATCTTGAGATACGTCATGACGTTTAGAAATGAAAGAAAGAATTCGCTTGTTTTTACAAGATGTCCTAATCCTTGTGTTATCCAAGAATTGCTTTTCCGTGAAATATTTAATTTTCGTTTTTGAAGAGGAAAGCAAGTGTTAAAATGAAATGAAAGAGTTGAAAAAAAAAAGAATTATATTTGTCGTTTGTATCAGCAGTATTATAAACCGTTTCCCATGACTCCTGCATCAAGTAATCAATGAATAATTTAATTTTACTTTTAGTAAACAATCTAGTCATACGTGTATTATTTATTGTGTCAGTGATGGCATTTCTTATAATGGTAAGAATTTGTGCATCGTGGTCACTGTATCCTAAATCTTTTGTTTCAACTTCATATCGAGTAGTAGTTTTGTTAATTATAATTTGATCAATTGCCTTCATGGAATGTTGTGTGATCCGTGTAGGTACATTAATTGTAATGTCTAAATTGAAGGAATTAATTAAATTGAGAAACTTTTCTTTCTCGCAAGATTCGACCAGAAAATCAATGTTAAAATCTCCGCATACAACAATGGATTCAAAAGAGCGATTGCTGACTTCGTTAAGTGTTATCTCCAGGTTTTCTAATTTATTATTTCGTTATTCAGTAAACGAGTATCATGACTGACTCAGATCATGGTACTCCGAGATCATGCAGGCCTATGATTTTAACCAACGAAAAACTTTATCAAACTTCGTAGTCAAGAAAATAGACTCGAGAATTATCACAATAAGCGAGTAAGATATGTAGTATCACGTAGATCAGTAAAGAAAGAAATTCATTTATACCCCGATAAAATTTCCCCTTTTCAGGAAAAATAAACAAATTGAACACAAGAACAGGTCACTGTGCTATCATTGGTTCTAAAGATTCATAAATAGAAATGGACTACAAATCCTTACAAAGTAATCGAGTAATGTGAGTGCGTCCGTCCGTTCGTCTGTCCGTCACTCACGAACCAAATGGGGTGTAATTCGATGCGTCTCGGTCTCTTGATGGGGAAGTGATCATTATTTTGCAGATCGGAAGATTCTGAAAAATTTCTCTAAAGACGTGTCTTTTTTTTTTTTAATAATGAATTATTAGACGGTTCTCTCCAGGATATTTTGGAAAAACTCTAGAAAACATCCGTTTTTGATGGTTTCAATGCACCTAAGAGTACAGTAATGAAAATATGTAAATTACTGTTCGCTTTTTTTGACATTTACATGAACCGCTACGACTTGATTCATCCGATTGATGATAATTAAATTTAATTTTGTAATGAAACAAAAATTTAATCAAGGATTGTAATGGACACGATTCATGTTACTTTTTGTGTCCGGAAATAAACGAGCGGGCAACTGTAGTATGACTCTAATTTACGTTTTGAAAAGCACAAATTAAACGTTTAAACATGAAAACACATGTCGGGGATGCCACGCTAAGCTAGTTTTAAATAAGATGTTCTCTTCGGATGAGGCATGGTTTCATTTCACCGGTTATATCATCGCCTAATTCACGGATTTGGTCTTCAAACAATCTCAATACAAGGAGATAAATGCTATTTTATTCCAAGAAAATGGCCGTGTGGGTTTGCCATTTCATGAAAACATATAATAGGACCAATCTTCTTTCACACTTCCATGGCTTCTGCTTTATATGTCACCATCCCAACCGAGTGGGTGTTCGCTCGCCAACAGAAAACGCCGTACGCGATATTCGAATCAGTAGCCTCGGGCTTTGTGGTGGTTTACCGACTTTCCAATCTGCTACGTCATCTGGGATTACTGAGCAGCAAACAAATGGCAATAAAACAAACTCGGGCTGCCACGAAAGAGTCTGATTGTTAGAAAACGTTTTTCATCACGGTATTTGTACTTTCTAGTATACTAGTGTATATGGGGTAATGTATACGCAATATAGAGAAAATTTCGTAATGTTGCAAAAAATGGATGTCGAGATTTCAATCGAAATTGACGTTGTGGGGGTCCTTGATGCCGACTTGTTTCACCGAAAACTTTTGTCGGCCTTGCCGTCCATTGAGTGAGTATTGTGTGAGCACGTATTGATTCAGGACACAACTACTGCGGTCATTATTTTCGTAAGTGTAGTGCATGCTATAGACGATATGTGGCGGTGTTCCACTCTCGCCGGAATGTAAAATCCGATGACGACTTGGACGTCGGCGACTGGGTTTTTCTTCCATCAGGTATCTTCTCCAGCGGAGTACGGCCCTAGCCAGGACAATCTTCCAACTGTTGTCGCGGCATCTTGGTGTGAGCATATAGTGCATATATTTGAGTGTAAGGGGAGAGATGGGGATAAGAAAGCGAAAAGAATGATCGCGCATGGTTCATGGCACTTATGGTACTGCTCCGACATTAGTCTAATATTGATCGAAGTAACCAGGGGAAACTACTGATGAGCGCCCGACCGCTAAAATTTTTCTCCAGACATTGGTTGAATTCGAAGCAGCTATCCAGCTAGTATAGAAAATCTCCAACTGTCGGGATTAAAACCCTACTCTTTCCGTACGTTTGTACGGACAACTCTTGTTCCCAAACCCTATACAAAATTTTTTCCAAAATGGATATTCCTGGACAGACCTGGACAATCTCGAGCCCATATTTTACATCAAGCCCCTAAACTATTGCAACTATGCAAAAAATATTTTCTTTGAAGTTTTCGTATGGATAGAGCAGAATCCATTATATCTCACGACATAAGTGCTATTTGATGAAAACTTATGAATTTTCAAAAATTCCTCAATAGCTCACATTTTCATTATATGTTTTACATTGAACGAGTAATTAAAGGCATTTTTGTGGACCCAAATAGTTCCAATAATTTCTTAAAAAGTTCGTCGAAATCTCGACAATTTTTGAGAGTAAACATTTCCTTCTTTCAATAAGAGTATATCGCTTAGTGCGAGGTAGCTCAGCGATTAAGGATGTGTTTTGCTGAAGAGAAGGATAGCGGTGCAACTCCCGAGACATGGATGTTCTTTTAACTCATTTGTAATAATCTAGCACATACATTAAACAAAAGTGTGGTGGTATAAGTTGAACTAAATTAAACATTTCATTAAGCATTTAAATTCTCAAAAATCATGATACATTTTTTTCGAATATCTCGGAATTCGTTTGCTGATGTTTTTCACGAAATGGGGGAAATCTTAGAAGGATAGAAATTGTAAAATTATTATAATATGTAATAATCCTCAGAGGTAATACGAGAAATGTTGTTATAGTACTCGTGGTTTAATATCCTTTTTCAAATAACCAGAGGCTAGTTGAATAATTTTAGAGAAAAATAAAGTCGCGTTTATTGCTCCTTGATATTATTCTGCTATCTAAGATTATTTACATAACATTTATAAAAGTACAAAATGTTTGATCAATTATTTTTTATTTAAAAGCTACAAACATGTTTTCTGAACAACTATATTTGATATTTCATAAATTTTCTCACATTCATATTTTTATAAACATATTGAAGTATTAAATTGTGTAGTACATTATTTGAATTTAGAAGGGTTGGAAGTGACGAAAAACTTATTCCCGTAGGCTTGTTTATTTCCTTTCTTTTATATACCGATATGATTTGTATACATTTTCTAAAGTACTTATACGTTCCCAATAACCTATTTCGTAGACCTAAACACTTTTGCGCGTAACGAAAGGAAGGGAAAGCCAAGGAAACGGAGGAAGGAGGAAGAAAAGAAGTAAGACCGAAAACGAAAAAATTCGCCGTGTTCTGGCGCACGATTACGATTTTTTTTTCTTACGGAGTAAGGGAGTGATAGTAGAAATGAAAAAAAGACAATGCACGAATATAAAACAGATTATTCTTAACATTTGCGGTTCCAATTTCTGCAATAAAATCATGCATCATTAAGGGCTGTGTTGTGAATAGCTGATGTAACTTGCGACTTATGTTTAAGTCACGAGATTAGTAAGAGTGACTGAAGAAACGTTGCGAATGATTGAATAGACTCTTCTCTTCCTCATCATTACGAAACATTATTACTCACCCACAACCAGATTAGAGATAGACCCGCTTTCAGCATTGGGAAATTATTATCCTTGTTATAGAGATACAATATTTTTAGTTGTGTTTGTATTTGGCTTACAATTCTGGGGTTTTATCGTGACTGGAGCAATTTGTAGGACAGTTCAAGAACAAGTTCAATTTGATAAGGAATTAGATCAGAATTTATTTTACTTTTGAAGCGATTGTTACGTAAGTATAGTATAATTTTCAAATTAATTTATTAAAAATTGTAAGCATCTTTAATTCACTAGTACAACATTTTTATTTCAGCTAAGTTGTATTTTAACCTTGCTAATAACAAACTTAAAAAACGACTTAGAGGACTGTAAACAAAAGAAGTCTATGAAATATTAAGATTTAAAAATAATATTTTGTTAATACTTCACAAATCTTTTGACTTTTGTGTCTTACTAGCTGAAGTAACTCGGCGTTGTCCGTACAATTATTTATATCATTCATCTATTAGTCGGGAAAAGGAATTGATTATATATTCAGCGTAAAAAGGAAGCAGTTTTATTTGCACCCCCCTCCGCTCCATTCCGCTCCTCCACAGCCCCCTTCCACCTGCTACTGCTCCAAAACACCTCACTGGGAGAGGTGGCTCAGGGCATCAACTGATATCACTGCAGTGACTATAACCGGGAGGTCCTAGGTTCGAGTCCCGACGGTGGCAGATAGCTATTTTCGGCACTGGCTAGATAGGTAGGTTGCTCTGAGCGGTAGTTTTCGTTGGTTTCTTCGATCAATACCAGGCGAATGCCGAAGCAGTACCCTAACAAACGTACCATGGACCGCGCGTGATCTTTCCTTCCCCTTCTTGTACTTACCCCTTACACACGCCTACATGCACTATACTACCACACACATCCCGGGAGAACGGCCAGGAGCTTAGAACTTGTCCCGACGTGGACAGTGCCCCACTGGTGAGAGATGCCTGGTTGGGGAATCCCCGATAACCGACAGGTACGTTGACGCCGGATCTTTCCATCTAGCGGGGGAATATAACTGCCCTCCCCCCGAGGAAAAAACACTCACTACACTAACGCGACTAATGATCTTAGCAACTGACGTGTCCAAAATCGTGCCCACTGGTGAGAGATAGCTGGTTGGAGAAACACCGCTAGCCGAATAGGTACGTCGACGCCGGATCTCACCATCTAGGGGGAATATAACTGCCACCTCCCGAAGAAAAAACACGTCCTACACATACGCGACTAATGACCTTAGCATTTGACGTGTTAGAAAATGCAATACCATTTTCGGCCATATGCTTACCGTTTTTTGATTTACGCAAGCTATTGAATGCGTGCGCTCTCAAATTCTGTTGTGGGAAGGGGGGAAGTTATTTTTCAAAATCTCAAGGTAGTGATCTTGTTTTGATGATCAGGTATGCAAAATGTCACAATCAACACTCAATATTGGATTATCGGTTGAAAATGTTTTACAGGATAGACAAAGAAACAACCGCATCCAGGGAGCAGGAGGGCTCAAGGGCTTCAACCTCCCTCAGAAGTTGATGATTCATTCTTTCAAATATAATTTTTTCTAATTTTCTGTAGTATCGAAGTCATTCAATATTTCAATAGAATGTGTAATAAATAAATATAAATCAACAAACAAAAACATTTGGACTCTGCATAAATGAAAAAAATTAATGAGAAAACACAAAGCATAAAATTCGCTGGACACGACACATACAGCAGCCACCATAGAAAAATTCTGGTTGAGGTAATGGACATAGTGCATTTACATTGATTTTTAGAGAAACATATTTGAGTGCCAGTGAGCTGAAAAAAATATTTGAATTCTTGTTTTGGAGTTCAATTGGAATTAAACAATGGATAATAAATTAAATAATTTTTTAAAAATACTTTACTTTTAAGTTCCATTTGTTGCTAGATCTTAAGTGGTTTTTATTCGTTAACAATTTCCCTGTTTTCTTTGTCCCCGTTACGGGAACCTCTGCGAACTCGGGACCTCATCGATCCAATCTTCTAAAGAACGTGACAGGCCGCACACCATCCCCCATCTCAACCTCTCCCCGGAGCTCTTCTCCGCTCTCCGGCCTCGGCACTATTGGAATACCTAATACCTCGAGCGGTAGTGGGATTCAATGACCTGCCGCAAGTGGACGATCTATCCGCAATAATTTTGCAAAACTTTCAAGTTTCCTTATATATTTTCTAACAAAGCAACGTTTACAAAACTGGAACCAGTGGTAGAAAAGAAGACAGGAAAAACCTACGTGAACTCTTCTCAAACTTTCGGTTTTAAAAATAAAAGAGAAAACAAATCACTCCATTTTTTTCCTTTCTCCGGGAGTTTCGAATAACTGAATTAATTAGGAAAGAGACTGAAATACAATGCGTTCAAATAAATGAAACCTGTATTAAATACATTTTTTAAATACATAAAAATTGTAATATTTCGAAAGTAGGTAATAATGTTAAAAATATTACAACAAACTCCCAACGAAACTTGGATAGCGCGTCAACGGCTAAGATCCTTAGTCCCGTGTGTGGGGCACGATTTTGTTCGGGAGGTGGTGGTGATTTTGCTCCGCTGGAAGATGCAATCCGGCGCCAACCTGCCCTCCGGATAGCGGGGCTTTCTCCAACCAGGTATCCACCAGCAGGGCACCGCCTCCTCCGCGACAAGCTCTAAACTCCCGACCGGCCTCGCGGCATGTGTCGTAGTGTAGTGCATGTAAGTATAAGTATGTGTAATTAAGGGGAAGGAGAGAACAAGAAAGAGGAAGGAAACCCGTGGCCCGTTTGTTGGGGGTACTGCTGTGGCATTAGTATTGATCGGAGAAACCACGGAAAACTAACAATCAGAGCAGCCGTCCGCTAGAATTCTCCTTCAGACAGCGATCGAATTTGACCTAGCTATGTAGCCAGTGTCGAAAATCCAGTGACAGTCGGGACTTGAATCTAAGATCTCCCGGTCCGAGGCACTGCAGTGACATCAGTTGATGCTCTGAGCCATCTCTTCCAGTTCCAAAGGGTTACTAACTACAACCTTTTCAAAGATATCTATTTGCCAATTTTAAAGTCAATCGTTTGAACGAGAACATGAGCGAATACACATTCTTTAATTAAAAGGTCAACGACACTTAATGAAATCCATACTCAATAACAGTTTTAAAACACTTTCTTAATCTTTTCCGGATATCCCATTACACGAATATCACTTACGTAACCATCTAGAACTGCTAAATTAGTACTTATAATTGAATCAGTTAATTACTAAATAACCATCATTAATTGAATCACTAAATTATTAAAAATCAATAAATTCTTCAGACATTTTACTTTATCGCATACACCTTACGTAGAATAGAGAAAATATTGTAAAGCTTCGGGGAAAACCGACAAATTTTCGAACGAAGAACTATTATTTCCGGGTCATGGGAACGAAATTAATTCCCTTCTTCCGATATGTAGTAAATTATATTAAATAATGTAGTAAATATGATTTGCCTCCTATATCCAGTAAATTCAGTCCTCTAACACTTCTGTAGTTAGAATCCACGTTTTACGGGTCCTTGATACCGATAAATCTATTGAGGGCATTACGTCTCTTTGTCTGCCCGTCCGTCCGCCTCTCAGTGGACAACGCTAGCGCATAAAACATGAAAACGATTTTCTTCAAAATTGCTATTCCTCGATCGATCTTATCGAACACAAGGCTCTGTGAGTTTGAAACCCAGATGAGTTTTGAGGGTACTAAATATGAACCCCCAACAACATTTTCGTAATTTTTTCAAAAATTAGCTCAATTTTTTTATTAAATTTGGTCCTCAGATAACGTAAAGAACTCTTAAAAATGGCGTAGGTCTCATTTTCGTTGAAATCCCTAATATTTCGAAAATCGCAAGGTTGAAATTTTTTCGGCATTTTTCTAGAACTACACTATTGGAGATAAATATTTTTTTCGTACTAAAATCTGTTGTTCAATGACAAATCTTTAAATAATCTAATGTACTAATTTTCGAATATATGAGTAGTTTCTACGTAATTTCGCGTGAAATATAGGCAATTTGAAGTTTTAAACAATTTTCTCAAAAAAGGCTCCATTATTTTTCTTTGAATTTTCTTCTCGTATGTATCAAAGAACGGTATGAAAAGTGCTGCTGGTTCCATTTTCGAGGAACACTCTGTATTTTTTTAAAACTGTGAAAAATTAAAATGGCAAAAGTATTGAGGATAAAGATTCTTGTCTTAAATGAAACTTGTTTTAAAAAATTAGATCTTTAAAAAAGGTGATGTACCCTTTTTTAAAGTAGTTTCGCGTAATTTCGGCTCGGTGTTAATGAAATGTATAAAAGAACTTTTACTAAAAATGGCTCCAAATCTTTTTCGATACTTTATTTTCGTGTGTATCAAAGCACAGTAGTGAAAATGGCGCAGTTCTTATTTTTGTCGCACTCTCTGTATGGGCTGCGATTGATTATGATTTTTTAAAAATGGTGGCAGAGATGTATTAACATGGACAGAAATTGTGGACTAATAATTTTACGAAACCGTAACTGACGTGAGACTCAGGTGAATTATAACATTTTTCACTTTCCCGCCGGATTACGTGCTATCATAGTAAAGAGAAAATATTTTAATGGTGCGGTAAAAATCTGCAATTTTTCGACAGAATAACTCGGTAATTGGGCCAAAAAGAACAGAATATCTCATTAAGTGGGTTGAAAAAGTGGAGAAATCATCTTCCTATCATATGTAAATTTCTTCCTTTACATGTTATGTCGCCCGAATCCACGTTTTGCGGCCCATTAATGCAGAAAAAATGGTCAACTGTAGAATTTTCGATTCCCTACGAATTTGAGGAGGATATTTTGATCTTGGCGAAATATAGAGCTTAAACGACGTTCAAAATATTCTTAATAATGGAGTGCCTCAGTGTAGACGAGGGAAAATGATAGTGATGGTGTTGGAATAAATGAGCGCGCGCGGTCCCCGACCCATTTTACAGCGTGCAGCCCCAGCATTCCCCTGAATTTGTTCAGTGCAATATCGGAAAACACAGATCAGAGCAGCTTGAACCAACTGAGGTGGCTCCAGGCTCCAGCTGATATCACTACAGTGCGTCTGACCGAGATGCCCAAGGAGTCGAGTTCTGATGGTCGCGGTGGCAGTACTTTCAACACAACTATGTCGAGCTGCTGTATGATGATGAATTATAGCGGTCGGCAGCTCTGCTCGGTAGTTTTCGCGGTTTTACCTGATCAATACCAGGCGAATTCTGGAACAGTACCCTAACAAATGGGCCACAGACAGAGTGCGATCTTTCCTTCCTTTTCCTTGTCCTATCCTCACCTCCTAATTACACACATACTTAAATGCACTACACTTCTACACATGTCAGGAGACCAGTGTAGAGCTTAGAATCCGTCTCTTCTGGAGCGCTACGTGACCCCGCTGCTGGGAGATATCTGAATGGGGAATATCACGCACGCCGACGTGTAGTTGGTTGATTTGTGATTCCGGGTGCGTCAACAGCTTAGGTCATTAGTCCCGTTAGTGTGCTTTTTCCTCGGGAGATGGCGGTGATCTTCCCCCGCTGGATGGCGAGATCCGGCGCCGACCTTCCGTCGGCTAGCGGGGTTTTCTCCTAACCAGGGCTCTCCCACCAGCGAGGCACCGCTTCAGCCGGGACAAGCTCGAATCTCCCGACCGGTCTCTCGGAATGCGTGGTAGTGTAGTGCATGTAAGTTTAAGTGTGTGTATAAGGGGAGAGGATAGGACAAGGAAGAGGAAGGAAAGATCGCGCGCGGTCCGTGGCCCGTTTGGTAGGGTACTGCTCCAGCATTCGCCAGTTGTTGATCGAAGAGACCACAGAAAATTACCAATCAGAGCAGCCGGCCGCTAGAATTCTCCTCCAGACAGCGACTGAATTCGACCTAGCTGAAAAGCTAGTGCCGAAATTCCTGCCGCCATCAGGATTCGAACCTAGGACCTCCCGGTCAGAGGCACTGCAGTGACATCGGTTGATGCACTGAGCTACCGCTCCCACTCCGACGTGTAGGTCAGCTCCAGAGCGCACATCTATGAAGGGAAGGACATGACCATCTCCCGTGATAAGACAGTCATTACACTTACGGAAATAATGACCATAGCAGATGACGGGTCCCGATACACGAAATAATCAATCTGAGCAACGTCACAACGATTTTGATTCCGGCAATCGCGGCAAATTCATCGAATGAATATTATAGGTCACTAAGGCTGAAGGGCCATAGCTGTCTTGGCTTGAAGGGTAACAGGTTCCGGGCATGGATGATTGTGTATGATGTTAGTATGCGTTCCCTCACCGTTGCCCCAAAGTTAAACGTTAAAATAGTGTAACGTGTTGTCTTGCCATGGAAACTCGTGGGAAGGAAGGTCGGCGCCAGGCAGGCGCTGCGTGGCAGGATTAGTGCAGGCAGAGATACCTGTAGAAGAAAGTAAGGAGAGTTTGAATAGACGGTAGCTAGGGGGTGGAGGCACGCTGAGGTTGGGAACTTTCAGAAATCCATAGCATGGGATGCCCAAGCTGTGTGTCGGCGCGGCAGTCACGTGGTGTGAATCGCTGCGCGAACGCAAGATGATGTTGCGTGTCACGTGGTTTGAAGGTATATAAGCGAGAGCGCACAGCGCAGGGGTGGGTTTTGAGCTGTATGAAAACCGTGCGAATGCACAAAACTCGCGCCCAGAGCGGTGCGGAGGCGAGCGATGCTCTTAGGTCAACCCAGGTGTTGGAACGCCGCGGTGGATCGTTTCCACGGGTGACATCGGTCACGCAGCACCACGCTGTATGCGTAAGCTCGCTGAGGAATGGAGAGGGCCACGAGTCACGCAGATCTTGAATCATTTCAGGATTGCTCCTGCGATCAGGGGATAGGGCCTATCAGAGCTATAAATAACTGTTCAAACTATCTATTGTATTTATTTAAACTATTATTTGTATTTATTTTATTATTAATAAAGCTAAATATATGAAACTCTTATCTGTGATTGAAGTTGTGTTTCCACGACGCCACAGTGGTCGCTATATGTCTGGGTAGTTGAAAAACGACCATAAAAATCATCCAAGTTCAAACACATAAGGTTGGCACTTAGCAGGGGTTGAACCCACGACCCTCCAATCGCTTGAGGGTTAATGCTTTACGCTCGCCGCTACTGCAAATCACTTATGTCGAAAACTATCATTTTCGCCCACGAACTCCTTTCTGGACTGTAATCTTTGCGACATGTCACCTCGCTATATCCTTGTGTTTTGCAGCACGAGGTGTGTCAATAGACAACTCGTTTATCGCGGTGTGATATACAAGTAAAACAACGTTATTGAGCTTAGAGTGGAGGTCGCAAAATAGTGATGCGTACTTGGCATTATTTAATCGTTTTGTCGGCTATTGCTTTTCTATTCAAACGCATTAAATGCAAATAATTATTGATTGATTATAATCACTAAAATGTATGGAAATATTTTATAATATGCATTTATTGGTTAAAAATGTATTTATTTGTGAAATATATTAATACTACAATAAATTCAACATTTTTAGTCCTGAAATTAAAAGATGAGATTAACATCAATCCAAAAATTGCACTGACAATTCCGTAAGAAGAAGAAGAAGAGTGAAAAAAAATTAAAATTTAAAATAAACATTTCTCAAGGGAGAATAATTGTGGTTCTTATTAATTATGGACGTATCTTTTCTAATAATGCTGGATTTCCAGTGTTGTGGATGCTAGTTGGATGCTGATATTTGTAGTACTTCATCTTACTGCTGGATAATGGTGATAATTTGTTAAAAAAAGGTTTTATATAAGAATGGCAGAGAAATAATTGGAAATGCCATAGTATCACAAATACAAACATTGAGATCCACTGAATTGCCATTAAATACTGAAATGGCGATTATAATTGCTTTGATTTCCATGTTCAAGACGTCAATGTAAACTTGATTCGTTCGTTTTAATGAGGGCGTTTGAAGTTGAATTTTTTTAGGTAATATTTCTTAGACGGCAAGAACATATTTCGTCATGGCACGAAGAAGCAGGAGTTTCCAAAGTTCATTCCGAGGGAAAAGTGAAAAAATAGTTACGGAACTTCATTCGCCCACAAGAGTTTGAGTAGAAAACGAAACCGAATACAAACCTATTCACTGATTGTGACAAACCAAATTAAAAATAATAATCATAATTATCTTAGTTTCGTTATATTAATTACATTAGGTGAGTTTTTTCATGGTAAAAGTATTTAATAGATGATAGGTGTCACAGCATGATCTCAGAGAATACCAAAACACACGCGGTTTCGTGATCGCCAGATTTCTTCCTGGCGGCAATCTATTTATGACTTATCTTGAAACGATAACGCGTAACATTTCCTGAGTGTCGCGTTAAGTGCTTTCGATGCCGTCTGAAGAAAGCGAGTACTGATACGGACACACTCGCGTTGCACAAAACACGTTCACTCTCCCGCGCGAACGGAGAAACCAGCGAGAGTAAACAACAAAAGCCTCACGAATCGCAATCTCGCCGACGGGGTTTTCGTGAATAAAACATTTTGTTCGTAGTCCATATCGAAGGTGCGCACGAAACCACTCCAGCGAGAACACGATCAATTTTGTGCAGTACTTGTCGAAAAGTTTCACGTCGTCCCGAGAACAAAGTCCATACAGGTGCAGGGCAGCCAAAAAGTCGAGTGCGCTTAACGAAGTTCCACGGGGAATACCGCGCGTGCCTCTCCCCCGTGGACGTCCCCCCACCCCCGCGTGCCCGACTACCCCTTGCGACACGCCGGCGTGCCGATCGACCGGCAGATACAGCGGGGAGTCGATGCTGCTGGGAGCGGCGAAGTTCACTCGGCAGCGGGGCCTCGCGCGGCACGCCCGCGCCCGGGCCCGGGCCCGCGCACGCTGCCACCTGGCCTTGCCAGCGACGGGCGCCCCGCGGCTCACGGGGCTAGAGGTGGGAGAAAGCATGGAGGGATACAGTACGTATTCTTCCATGGAAAGGGATTCATTCCTTTATCTCCCTTGCTGATAGCGTGTTAGTTCCTGCAACTCTCACCACAGGCGGTTCAAGCGGTAACGTACCAACATAACGACCCCAAATACAGACTTGAAAGGCGGCATCTAAAGACCAAATTTGGTTACTTTCTGTTTCCGGCACTGATAACGTTTTAGAAACACCTCGTGAACCAGCTTGGGTGTGTTATTGTCGTCTCTAGCTTTTTTGTTCTTAGTCGGCTCATGCTACACACTCGCAACTGGGCCAGTGGGTCTTCTCATCAGCTTTATTCACTATACTGTGGTTTTTACTTTGCTGCCTGTGACATTTCATCAGCTGTTACGGTGCCTTCTTATCGGGAACTTATACGTCACTCTGACGTCACGACAGTGGCGTTCAACCTTCCGATTGGTTGACACCGATACAGCTGATGGAGGGTAAAGTAACTGGTAGACATTTTGTTATAAAAGCAATGGGAAAAAGAGGCAAATTATTCAACTTGCCTCTTTTTTATTTATTTATTGTACGTCAGAAAAACAGTTAAAACTGCGTATGATGTGCTATGGGGAAAAGTGAATTGTGTGCACATTTTCAAAATTCTGTGATCCCTACACTAAGTCATTTACTACTTGAATTTTGAAAAAAAGAAAAAAAGCTCCCATGTAATAAAATCTATTTTCAAGGATCAATAAGCAATAAATTTTGGGTTCTTATCCATGTTGCCCTTCGGAATAATACTTCCTGCCGCGAAAACATGGAAACAATAACTTCAATAATTATATTTCCCACTGAATTCTAAAAGACGTGCACAGAAAATGAAGTTACATTTATGTCCAGAAGCAACACAAGGGGCCATCTCAGCATTTGCTCAATGGATCAGGAAAACTGGACGAAAAACCTGATCGAGATGGGGTCATTGACCCAGAAGCTGCGATACAATACTTGTTACATATTGTTTATAATTATACAGTCCAACGGTAAATAATACATTAAATATCACTGTTAAAATTAATGTTACTTTCCTTGTGATGCTCAGTATAGTCTCTAATTGTATAGAAACAGTTATGCAGCAGAAACGATTTCACTTTGGACTTAAACTTTTCTATCGAATTTAATCGTTTAATGTCATTGGCAAAGTGTTGTAAAATAATGTACATGCACTTTGTCACACTTTCCGTTACCTAGCAGAAACAGCTATTTGCATCTATTTCAAAATAAAGAATTTAAAGAGTTTTCTTCTTCCTTCATTAGACTAAAAGTCGTATCTCAGAAAATTAAAAGTTTTATCTATGAGTATTTTAGTAAATGCACATCCATTTATGAATGTGAAACACCTATTCTTTTAGTAATTTTAGACTATTTCTAAATAAGATAGTACGGGCTTCTTCGTTACCAATAATGTTCGGTACTTTACTAGATAGAATGATGTTCGGTACCTAAGCAAGAAAAAATGTAAAAATGTACAAACTTAGATAGCCATTTTAGACTGAAGAGAGAGACCTCCAAGGATCAGAGGATTGATGTGGTGGCATTTCTGCGACGCCTAATTACACATACTATAGTAGGAGACGGACACTGCCATGCGAGGGACAAATATTTCTTAGGCTATTTGATGAGAAACGCATCGTTGCCGCTCAGCACTTTGTTGGCATAGTTCCATGACATTTGAAAGTTTCTCCATTTGACGCATCCAATCGGTAAGTACAGAATGAAATATCATTGAAGAGAAAAATCTTCTTTATTTTGATACAAACAAAGAAACGCATGAATTCTTGAATATATAAAATTGCGGGATCGTAAATAATGGCCTTATATCAAATCGCAACTCGAGAATTTTGTGTGAATGTCTCTCGAGAGCAAAGTTTGGGGCGTGCAACGTGTATTTTGCGGGTACACGATCTCCCGAGTCTGCCAGCGGTATTTTGTGTCTCGGAAAAGTAGACCTTTTTGCGAGCGGTGTTTTGATGAGATTCAGGTTGTGACGGAATTCGAAAACCTGGCAAAACACCTTCAAGTGATATCCGTGAAAATACAGTGTAGGGAAATATTTACTATATTAATAAGAGGAACACGATGGAGTGTTTATTTTCTCGTCTTACTACATAAGAAGATAATATATTGGCATAGTGCGCCGGTAATCGGCGATTTTTCGACAGAAAAAATCATTGTCGTACCCTGGTAACGAAAAAGAGAATAAATCCTGTTCCCACATATAAAGTAAATTAACACATGGTGTAACCAGAATGCTCGAACACGTGGTGTGACCAGAATACATGTTTTACGAATCCTTGACACCGAAAAATCGATTGATGACAAAATGTCCGTCTGTCTACCTGTAGGTCTATAGCACCGAAACTGTTCCGACGATTTTCTCTAAAATTGATATTCCCTTACACGAAATCAAGACTAGGCGATTTTGAAACGGATATTTTGATTTTTGGGGGTTCTTTACATAAAGCCCCTAATTCATTTTCAAAATTTTCTACAAAGGCAACAATTTTTTCATTAAACTTTCTCCTTGGATAGCATAAAGAACGCTTAAAAGAATGGCACATGTTCTGAAGTTCTTTAAAATCCCTGATTTTTTGAAAATTGCAAAAGTTCAAAATTGTTTCGGTGCCTTCCTACAACTACATAATTGAAGGAAGAGGCCCTTTTCCCTTAATAAATTATGTTGTACAATGACTGGAAATAATAGATTTTAGCAATTGCTAAAAATGCGAAATTTTGTCAAACGCTGAAAAGAATAGTAATTGTCTGTTTAATGGTCGGTGCAGTATATTTTTGAAGGTTCTTAATCTGCGATAAAATGCAAAATTGATCGCAAAATTCGAAATCACGTGCAAAGTGCGAGATGTAAACCAATATCAACCAATGCAAACCTCTGTTTACTTGTTCCATCATTTGTTTCGGAGTTTTTGGCTCTTTGTGTTTTTTTTTTTTGTATTTTGTTTTTTTTGTTTGTTGTCGTTCTTTTTTTCTTGTGTACCGTATCTTTTATTTCACTCTTTTCTAGTTGTATTTTTCATTTTTTATCGTATTCTTCGTATTTTTTCAGTATAATTCAAAATTCAAAATTTATTGCTTATTTATCCTTGAAAATAGATTTTACTACATGGGAGTTTTTGTTTTTTTTTCTCCCTTTCAAAATTCAAAATTTAAGTAGTATATGGCTTAGTGTAGGGATCACAGAATTTTGAAAATGTGCACACAATTCACTTTTCCCCATAGCACGTCATACGCAGTTTTTAACTGTTTTTTTGACGTAAAATAAATAAAATAAATAAATAATAAATTACCTCCCAAAAAAGTTCGTATTGTAATTTTAGTTCTTTCCTCATTTTTATTAGTTTACTTTTCTATTTATATTAGTGTAGCTCTCTATAAACTAAATTATATATCTATATTAGTGTAGTTACATTAGTGTATCTCTCTATAAACAATTATTTATTTTTCTATATTCCATAATTTCCCCAAAAGTGTAATTTTAGTATATTCTTTCATCTTTTTTATTAGTTAATTTCTAAACATCAAAAGATGTCTCAAGGATTCTCTGAAAAGCGCCAGAGAAGCCCAAATTGGCATGCTTCTGAAAAGGAATTACTTGTTTCCCTTGTGGAAGAATTTATATCTTTAGTTGAAAATAAGAAGACGGATGGGTCCACAAAAGTACAAAGAGCTGACGTTTGGCCGAAGATTGCGACAATTTATAATTCGTGCACATCTTTGGCCCACAGGGATGCCGAGACCCTGAAAAAAGTGGTAAAAAAAAAAGCAAACAGCAAAAAGCAAAGAAGCTCTTGTGAACATTGAGGATGGAAGCCAATACAGGACCAATACAGGAGGCCAATACAGGAGGATGGAAGCCAGAACAGGTAACAGGTAAAAATAAGATTCATGTATATTAAATTAGCATTGATAATAACCTAATAACTGATGTATTTTGATATGAATAGGTGGTGGACCCTCAACAATGAGAACCCTCCCTCCACTGAGTGCCAAAATAAACCAACTGATTGGTAGTGCTGCTGTTGGATTTCATAATCCATATGATGCAGATGCTGGAATGGTTCAGCCTACATCAGGTTTGTAATTCATTCGTTTTTTTAACTTTTTCATTATTATTTTATATATTTTTTTATGTGCACAATTTCTTAAGTAAAGTGTTACTCTGATGTGTTATCCAATGAGTAATATTTACAAGGCGTAACAGAAAGAATAGTATAATATGATGTGCACCTTAAAGCAAATAAATCTTCTAGATAAATATACTTTTTCATATAAGCATTCAAAAGGTTGAGAAGTGAAGTAGAATGAATCCCTGTGCCTACTTCCAATAACTCAGCACTATGTGTATTGAAATGACTGTTCCTGCACTTTCAAACTTTGTATTCTTTTTAAGCAACTGAGACCTTGGGGCATGCGGAGCAGCAGCAGCAGCAGCAGCTGCACCACCACCACCACCACCACCACCACCACCAACACAACAACAACAACAACAACAACAACAACAACAAGTCTCCAGAAAGAAGTGAAACTGAGGTGAAGTGCTTTTTGGAAGTTTTTTCTATCTTCAGTTATTGTATTGTGTTTTTCTTCCCATTACACACAAATGATCAGAAGGGCAAAATGTGTTGTCCACTAGTTAATGAAATAATATATAACTAGTTGTTTACTAGTTATATATTATTTCATTTACTAATGATTCTATTTTTATTTATTTTATGAAGGTTTACAACTGGGGATCATACAATCCGCAGATGCTGCGCACCCTGGTGTCTACTTCCTTAATGGTAGAAGACATGTTGTTGTTGAAGTAGTAGAGACGGGCGCAAGTGAAACTCCCAATTCGGTCCCAAAAAGGCCAGAAATGTAAGCAGGAGGAGGCCCACGTTGCCAAAGACTTCGATGGAGCGCTGCATGAAAAAAAATTGAAGCGATAGAGCTTCAAATGAAGCTCCAAAAGAGGAGAGAGAGGCAGCAAAAGAAGCTCATATCTTGGACATGGAGCTGAAGAGAGAAAAGCTGCGACAAGAAAAAATAAGGACAAAAATGTTAATGAAAATGCATGATCGTTACTACATAAAAAATAATGTCACTTAGAAATGTTAGAAATTTTGTTGTTCTGTAAAGCAGTGGCTTGGAGTTTGACTACCATTCTACTCTATTCCTGAAAAATAACCGTATGGTTAGTTTTAAATTCTAGGGAAAATGTTCTTGTCTTTGTATAATTTGGAAAGCAAGCTAAAAATAGTTCATAATCTAAAAAATTTCCAAGTATTAAAATTTAAAATGGATGAAAAAGAAATTGAGTCATCCGTAGTTATGTACCTGATGAAGTGATCATACTTTACAAAGAAAATGCATTGTTCTGCTATATAAATGATTTTTAAGATTTGTGTTGATCTGGACACTGAACCAAATGTCATTAATCTTACAATACCTGCAATTAAGAAAAAGTTTATGAATATATTCTAGTATTTATTCTGTTTTTAATTTCAAAATTAGTATGAAAGTTCATTGGTCACAATTCAGACTGCATGCAGCAAAGATAAGAGGCATATTAATTCAAACTCATAATAATGGTAACAAATAAAATTTATTGCTGGAATTCAAAGGGTAAACATTACATGTGGTGTAGGAAGGCAAGAGAACTATTTCATCTGGTGGCAAGCAAATGACCATCCCATTATTTACTCAAAGTACCCTGGAACACCAGTCAGGAATGTGCTATAGGTACAAGACCCATAACATATCACGATGAGGCAACAAAAATGTTGAGATAGCACCTCATAACAAACTGAAAATAATACAGTGTATTATTGAACCAGATCATTGAAAATAGACTTTATACACTTTCAAAATCATTTGAATAAGACAATTACATTTATCTTTCAAAATAGTTTGTTCTTATATAAACTTATGGACAAATAAGAATGCGAGTGATAAGAATGAGAAGGTAGACAAAAATGAAAACCTTTTTGAAGACAACGTAGACCAGATAGAATTTGAGGAACTGGAAGAGACATTAGCTAAAATGAAAAATAGGAAAGCTAGTGGTAATGATGGCATTAAGGCAGAAATGCTTAAATGTGCAACTAAAGAATTTAAAATAAGGCTTCTCCACTACTTCAACCTATGCTGGAATAGAAGAAAAATACCAACTGATTGGAAACTTGCTGTAGTTCTGCCTATTTTTGAAAAGGGATACCGAACAATATGTGACAAGTACAGAGGTATGTCTCCTAAATGTTGCGTATAAGGTATACTAAAAAATTGTGACCTCTAGATTAAGGAAAATTGCAGAAACAATGCTGATGGAAGAGCAAAGTGGCTTTCGCCAAGGAAGGTCTTGCATAGACAATATATTTGTCTTAAAACAAATTCTAGAGAAACACAGAGAATATAACAAAGAAACCCACATCTTCTTTGTAGATTACAAGAAAGCTTTTGACACTGTAGCCAGGCATACCCTCTTTGAAGTACTAAGAAAGAAAGGAATCCCTGAACATCTGATTCTTGTAATTGAAAGTATGTATAATGAATCTGAAATATGTATTACTTGGAAACCAGATCGAAAAGCGAAAGTGGACCAAGGCTTACGACAAGGATGCAGTCTTTCACCGATTCTGTTTGATATCTACGTAGACGAAGCTCTTCGCGAGTGGAAGACCAGATTAAAATTTTATAGTTTAGACTTAACGAGAACAAAATTATGGACAATACTTTTTGCAGATAACCAAGCAATAATAGCAGATGGAGAAGATGTATTACAAAAAGCAACTCATGAACTGCAGCGGATAATGTCAGAATATAATCTGGAAATATCGGACACCAAAACGAAAGTGATGGCATTCCAAGGACGATACCCGGTACGCTCAAAAATTGTAGTAAATAATAAAACTGTAGAACAGATACAGCACTTCACGTTCCTGGGAGCAGACATATCATTTTATGGTGAAATCGACATAAATAAGAAAATAGAACGATTCAATCAAATGAATGGTACCATAAGAAGAACACTCAGTTCAAAAGTGAGAAGAGACACTCTCATCAAATTTTATAAAGTTATGTCAATACCAACTTGCTTATATGGGAGTGAAGTGTGGACAATGACAAAAAAAGATATCTCAAGACTGCAAGCAGCAGAAATGAGATTTCTTAGAGCGGTAGCGGGATATAGTCTCCTAGATAGACAAAGGAACACAAAAATCCGAAATGAGCTAAATGTAGAATGTCTCATAGAGAAAGTCACTAGCTACAGACTCTCTTGGCAAGAACATCTGTTGCGAGTAAACAACGACCGCATTCCTAAACAAATGGCAAATTATCAACCAACAGGAAAGAGAAACATAGGACGTCCAAAAATGCTTTGGAAGGACCAGTACTAAGCGGCGTAACAGGCATCATGCCTAAATACTTTGAAGATAAGAAGAAGAAGAAATAGTTTGTTATGAGAGACTGCCGAGCAGCATCATTTGCAGCTCCTCTCCTATCTCCATGAACAGTTATTTGTCCTTCCAATAGAAGTTGGGGCCAAGGGACAGGCAGAATAAGGTCTGGGTCATCAGGTGGATCTTGTTCTCCCTGCTGGCGTAGGATGTTGTGGACTACTGCAGTAACCACAATTACAGGAAAAATATTTTTTAATTTTAATCTTATGCCTAGAGCGAGAAGAGGAAATCGCCTCTTCCAAATACCAAACAGGCGCTCCACTACATTTCGGGAGCGAATCTGGAACTCATTATACAAATTTTCAGCTGGGCTACGAAGATTTTCAAGAGGGGCCATCATGTAAGGGGTTGATGCATATTCTCCATCAACCAACAAAACACCATCCCCATGTTCTCCACTCTCAAATATTGATCGCCGTGAACAATTACTGAAAATCGTGCTGTCGTGAGCAGACCCAAGCCATCGGGCTACAATGTCTATGAACTCTATATTCGAATTACATATGGCCTGCACGTTCAACGAAAAATAATTCTTCCTATTTCGGAAGAGCTCAGCATTTTCTCCCCTGCACATAAAAATCAAACCCATGGGTTTTAGTGAAAACAGCACAGTAATATAAATTATTGGAATATATATTAGCAAAGACCTTCATTTACCAGGAGAAGAAATCCTAACGTGAGTGCAGTTCATTGCACCAATAGCTTTGGGAAATCTTGCTATTTTAAAAAATTAAGCTGTTCCCGATTTATTTCCTCCACTCCGTGAGGGAAAGTAATGAATTCCTCTCGTAAGGAGGCAATGGCAACACTAACTCTCTGGATGAACCTGTGAATTTTTTTTTTAAATTTGTTGCGTCTCGTTTTGACGCAACGCGTCTCCAAGCCCCTTGGGGGGCGTTGAGCGCTTTGCGCTTCTGGGAGTAATCCTCCGTTAATATTGTCGCGTCTCGTCGCAGTCGATTGTCAAGAGGACCGCCAGGTAGCATCTCCGCGTACGCGCCTCCTACGTCACTACCCAGCGGCCAGAATTAGGAAGGAATAAGGATAGGGGTAGGGTTTAGGACACTGCACAGGAGTTGGACTAGCCCTTGTGAAGCAGCAGAACTCGTTTTGTTGGAACAAATTCCACATGAGATTCGACGGGAATCGAACCCGGATCTCAGTGGTGAAAGGCTTGCGACTTTGCAATGAGCCACGAGTTCAGCCTGATTGTTGATTTGCTTGCTCCCATGTAGTCACCCATGGTTAGTTGAGAACATCCAGTGGCATAAAACCTTAGGGTAGTCAGCAGCTGGACCATCGGCGATACAGAAGCATTCCTAGAAGAGAAATGGTAACAAGTCAATAAAAAAACTACAAATGTCTACATGGAAATCAAATTTGCGTGTTTGTAACCTTATTATTACTTACATAACCACATTTTCTAAGCATGTTCCTTCAAAATCTTTTACATAATTACATTACTTTAACAATAATAATAATAATAATAATAATAATAATAATAATGCAATTATAAAACAAAATTGGTACATTTTATGTCAATAGTCACTAGCATATACATAATTACTAGCATATTATATAACTTATAATAAGTTTTATTTGATTTGCAATGATCATACCTATCAGAAGAATATTCCAAATCACTTTCAATTCGTCCAAGTAGGAACAGTGCTGACGCTTTGGACAAACGGAACCTCGTGACAAAATCCCGATGATCATAGTTCGAAAACCAATCCATTCTCTCCCTTATCCATCTTGGTCTTCGCACAGGATGATAATATTCATCGTCGCTGGAATCATCTTCAATTGCCATCATTTGCAATCGTCGCGCCATAACACTTCGCTGGTATAACACACGCACGTCGGAAACTGAACTTACTCTGCAGATAAATACTGTTACTCGACAGAGCTAGGCGGGGTAAAATTACTCTCGAAATTACTCTGGAGTAAGGACTTTAATCTCGAGTAAAGTGTTTGTGAAACGCTCCAACAAGTTACTCTGGAGTAAACAGAGTTTACTCCAGAGTAAACTCTTACTCCTTGTTTGGTGAAACCGGGCCGAGATGCAACATCGACAACACATCAATATTTGAAAACATTTAATTTGAGAGCAGTGTTTATTAATTTATAATTAAGATTTAACTGACAACACAGAGTAAAAATAGGAAAAGAACAATTCAAAAAAAGATCTTGAAAGACTGTGCTCAGGATCGGGTGTCACATTCCGCAGTTCGCTGTACGGAGAAGGTCACGGGAAGAAGACGCCTACAGCGCACGCATCATTTCCTACGCCTTTCACGCCTCTTACGCATTTACATTTGTTGAGGTTCGCAAATGGCGAAATATTAAATTAGTTCCCTTATTTTCTGCTTTTAATGCGAAAGTCTAAAAAGCGTAAAAGTATTTTTTTTTATCTCAAAATGTTCTCCCTTAATAATAATTTTCTCCACAAATGCTACAAAATTCTAATTCTTAATTTTTATAGTGCTATAGCCTTGTTCTCAAAATGCGAGTTTTTAAAATTTAAAGTGCTAAATTCTACCGTTAATAACTAGACTGATTCTGAAATAAGAAAATGTACAATTTTTCAAAAATACGAGTAGTTTTCGATTCGAAGTTGAGTAAAATATAGGCAATTTTTAAACAATTATTTTTTTTAAAAATACTCCAATTTTTTTCTTTAAATTTTCGCCACTTATGTATGAAAGGACAGTAAAAAATGGTGCTGGTCATATTTTCGGCGAATTCTTTGTTTTCGAAAATTATAAATAAATAACATTGCAAAAGTACAATACTGAAGATAGATTTTGTCTTAAATGAAATACGTTCTAGTTAGAGTTAGATCTTTAAATAAAGTCATGTACAATTGTTTTACAAAAATGAGAAGTTTCTGCGTAATTTCTGCATGAAATTAAAGCAATTCATAAGAAAATATTATCTCAAAACTGCTCCAACTTTTTCTTTAAATTTTCTCCTCATAAGTATCAAAGGATGATATGAAAAGCGTGCTGGACACATTTTTGGTGCATTCTCTGAATTTTCATAAATTCTAAAAGTTATATATAATGAGAGAGATGGTGTGTTGTTTTAGCACCACTAGTCAATACTTGCCATCGGTAATTTCGATCGTTGGCTTTGCCTGGACGGTCAATTGTTGGCTCTTAGCGTTGAGTTAATACTCGCAGTTATTGAGTGTGTGTAAATATATGTGTGTGTGTGTTTGTTGTATGCGTTTCCGTGTATCTACGTGCCGCAATATTTAATTTCAATAAATTTCTGGCTAATTAATTGCAATGCTACATTAAGAGGGGATGAAACGTGATTCTTCGCTACCTTACAGATCCGTCTGGCAACTCTTGAGATTTTGAGAAAGTGTAGTGAGTTAACTTTATTAAAGTGTCGTGTAATTGTTTTAAATTAACTTGAAAACATGTTTGCCAAAGCTTTTCCCCCAAGAAAGTGATATAACCGAGTAGAGCTGTTAGGGGCTATAATCCTACCCCATTGTACAGTCAAAATGATAATAAATAATCAACTAAGTAAATGTTTAACAGTCGAGATAATGACGATTTTGGACAATGATTATTGTCGCGTTGATTGCAGACGGGGAATTCAGTATGGAGATGACTCAGTGTCATCATCGGTTTCTTCGTAGTTCTAGATGCGGCGAGATGACCACCTCCCCGTCCTTTCTTTCCTCGTCTTACTTGTCGATCTTAGCTATGCTATTGCCCAAAGAAAGCTCAGTAATGATTCACCTCGATTTATTAAGTTCAAAAGTACAATTAAATCTTCTTCACTTTCAAACTACTCTCAGGGATTCATTCTCCCAAACATTTTGAGGCTTTTTGACTCTTTGGGCGAGTTTGTCCAGAGCAGCCAAAGGGATTATATTCAAATCTCCTCTTTCCATAACGGATAGTTCGTTCACCTATATCTCTCTTCCACAACCTCATTTCTAATTCTCATGTGACATAAACGGTTTCTAGTAGTAGCTGTGTCATGAAATATATTTTTTCACGTCTTAAATCGACATCCTGAAAAATCCACATGTACTGTACAACTGAATTTAGAACTCGTTCCTACAAATCAAGATTTTCATTTTGCGGGGGAGAGTTTGGATAGAGGAGGAACTAAATTAGGCTTCATTGATTAATATTATACAAATCAGTATTTATCTTGACCAACGGAGAACTCTGGTGACGAAATTACTGTTCTTATTATACAGTATCAGAGAGCGTGTAACATAATATTATTTCATGTAGATATATCAAAGAACAAAGTCGAGGAAGATTGAAGTTACTGACAGGAAATTTTGTTGTAGATACAAAGTATAACTAGCGTACACGTGCGAAAACGCTCGCATGTAAAACCCCACCCTCTTCTTTTTTCCCATTTCCATATTGAGTCTGTAATATATCTTTTTCTTCAAGACCTTCTTATCCTCCTTCTTATTTTATACGTCTCCTTGTAATTGATAATAATACAATACACTCTTGTCAATACAAACTATTCTTATTTAACGTAATTACCAAGCAGAGAGGTGCACCCGTATAAGTCAATCACGTAATTATCAAGTAATTTAATTTCACATACAGTTGCATATTCTACAGGCTCTGAACAGATGGGGTAGAATCGAGAAGCGTCGAACCAGCAAAAATATAAGAGAATGTTCAATTCTTATTCAGATCTTATTCAGTTGATTACTGTGTAAGGAGTGTTTCTTTGAGGCGTTTAGATTCAATATTTTAGTTTTTTCAAGATCCTAAAGCGCTTCATTTAGAAGTTATTGAATGACATAGGTTCAGAAATGCGACCGAGTTTCGTGGGTTGCATTTCCATGAAAATTTAGATGCATTTTTTTAAACAAATCCTTCGTATTTTTAAAGTCAAAGTGGTATTCGTCACGTCTGCGTGAAATTATGTTTAGAGACCTCATTTATAACAATAGGCTGCGTGCGAGAGGTGAAAAGGTATTATTCTACTGAATTAATATAGGAGACGATTACACCTCAGTTCTTTTAAAGCGACGGTACTTTATTTTTCTGATCGATTCCCTTGAATCCAATTTTTAAATCGAAATTCTTCGAATCGGTTTGCCACTCACTTTCTTTTATAGTCATACTTGTGTGTTGTTTTCTGCACACTACTCTTTACTGGCAAAACTTTGTTGGAATGAATAATGAATTCAAACAATATAGAATGTAGCAATTTGTAATAGCAATTTGTAGATTCAAAAGGATTGAGACTCTTTCGTTCAGAAACACACAGTTCTGGCTAATTCAGATTAAATTGCGTCCAGGATTGAATAAAGTGGATTCTGAAAATTATTCGCTGGGGGAGCTAGTATTTCCTTTTTGTATCGTAAAACCTTACCAATGACTGTTCAGCCTTTAGCTTTGCTGAAACGTATCGTAATTTGAAAAGTCTATCGGCATACACATTGCAGATACACGAGTACAGTCAGGGGTGGCTCTGAGTAAAAGTGACATGGCTATGTCACTACACAGTAATAAAAAATAAGTAAATAAATGAAAACGTGCATTTAAAAATACCGCATTTTAATCAGAGTACGTGGGAACTTTTGAGCACCATCTGTTAACCGTGACGAATTATTTGCTGAAAGAGGTGTCAACTTGAAACGATCACCATAGAATTGAATCGCGCATGCGCAATGGCGTTCTCGTAGAGAATCGTTCGGGAGTGGGGAGAGAGTTACACTGCGCGAAAACTGATAAGACTTTCGAAGCATCGTGAATACTCTAGCAATTTAAGAAAAGTCCGCTAGGTAGCGTTGCAGGATAGCAAGAGTTCATATGAAATATCTACACACTTCGCGATCGTTATACTTCGATTTATTTATAGTGGTGCCTCAAGATCACGAGCTGGAAGGAGAAGGGGAAATTGTCATCCAATCGGTAGCTCCAATACCAAAAATTTAAATCGTAACAAAGCTCGTTTGGATGACAGTGCCTCCTCTCCGTCCAAATCGTGGGCTTGAGGCGACATTATCTTTAAATCGGAGTATAGTGTGAGCGAGACACGCGAGAAGAGAGACCCAGTGCAGACGCCGAAGAGCTATGTTCGCATGGCTGTACAGAAAACATCGAGTAGCTCAATGTGAACAAGGGATTCTAATTGCATGGAAATTCGTTGTGCCTATGTTCGTAATTTATTCATTGGTTTACTTGTGTACTTTCTTACGCGAAATGTAAATGTATTTTTGTGTGCGGAGGCTGCCTTACGAAAAGCTAGGAAGTCGATGTTTTTGGAGATGGCTCTCAGTGAAGCCGACGCCTTCATCTGTGAAGTTAGTTGGCTGCACAGATGCCATGAGACCTACCACGATCCCTCATTTCGGGGCCTTTGCGGCAGTAGAGGCGATTTTTCAACAGAAAAAGATATATTTTCGGGCACTGGTAACGGAACTGGTGGTGCTGCAACAGCACATACTTTCTCGCGTTATTTCTTGGCGTTACGTTTGCAATTTTCGAAATTCCAGAAAGTGCAACGAAAGTGGGATCTGTGCCATTTTTAAGTACCCTTTACTCTAACCTAAGAAAAAAGTTGAAAGAAAAAATCGGGAGCCATTTCTGCGAAAAAATAATAAATTGCATTAACTAGAGGCAGAAAGGATGCAAAAACTAATCGTTTTCTCAAAAAATTGTCCATGACCTTAAATATCTAATATTTCGAACAGATTTCATGTAATAAAATCTCTATCGTCAATATTGTAATTTTGCTATGTTAATTATTTTGCAATTTTCAAACAATGTTATTTGGTGTACCCCGCCTGCTGTTCCAGCACTAAACACAATACTTTGGAATACCACGATGTTTTGATTTTGGTAAACTACTTTCTTGAGTACTAACTCTAAGTTTTCGTAAGTCTCCTTCACGTACACCGAATGAGCAACAGGAATGGACGCATAACGGCCACCATTGTGTAGTAAAACTGCATTTAAGCTTCTTTGGGAAGAGTCAATGAAAAGCCTACATTCAAACGAATCATACTGAATGTAGAATTGTGTCGCAAACTCTTCTAAATCAGAGCAAAACACCAAACCTCATGAGAAAAGTAAGACAGAAAGTCTTTTTCCCAATGTCTGTACCATGCAAAAGGTGTACCTTCCATCAGCAAAATTTCGGTCGGGCACAGGGTCAGGACCATGGAGAATGGAATGAATAGCAGAAGCAAGATTGGGATACGTGATGGTGCTCTTTCATTTTCAGTTGTACCCCTTCACATTACAGGAACAGACATAACAATCATCACTACGATTATTTCGCTCCGCAACATAGGGATTTCAAATCGTAAAGCTTTTGTCTTGCCTTTTGACCAATTAAGATCTTCGACGCACCGCTTACATACTTTATGAGGAGCCCAAACTTTATTTTGGTCACAAGGTTTTAATTTAAAACAAACGACATAATCTAAACAAAATCCATAATATTCAACTGCTACTTTTTCACTATGAATTCTCCACTTATGAAACCAAAACTGTCAAGCGAATTTACACCCTTTCTTGAAAACATTGCACTAATTTCGAACCACGCAAAAAATAGCTGGATGACGACTGAAATGAAATACAGGATTGTGGAGGAACCAGAGAGGAAGTTAATGCATGCATACACATCCGGGCAGACCCTAGTAAGCCCACTCAACAATGCAGTGATCTTCATCAGGACCAATACGCATGTATATTCATATTTTGGGAGCACTGGCAGGGAAGATAAGTTTTTTCCATGTTGGGTTTTTTTATCTCAAGTGTGATGAATTGGAAATTTAGCCATTCTCAGCTACATATTTGAACGAGTCACATTTCGATTGTGAAAAACCTGATGTCCCAGGAAGATACGGTGGTCGTTTTCGAATTCGGCGCACCCAAAACCATAAGAATCGGATAAAATTATGAGAAAAAGTTTTTTGGTTATTTTAATGTTATTTTTATGTTAAAAATGTATACGTGTTTTTGTGCGGAAAAAAGTTTTATTCTGATCTTAATGAACTTTTGTATATATGACTTTAAAAATTTGATAAAACTTACTGTTTACTGGTTACTGTTTTGGTACCAACATCATACCGCCTTAGGTGGCTCAAAGCATCAACTGATATCACTGCGGTGCCTATGACTGGGAAGTCCTAGGGTTCGATTCCCGCCAATGGCACTACCTAGTTGGCTAGGTCAAATTCAGCCGTTGACATGAGAATTCTAGCGGCCCGCTGCTCCGATTGGTAGTTTTCCATGGTTTCGCCGATCAACACCATGCGAATTCGAGAGTCTACACTAACAAACGTGCCACGGACCGCGCGCGATCTTTTCTTCCCTTTTCTTGTCCTATTCTCACCACGTACTTACACACACTTACACATACATGCAATACACTACTAAACAGTCGGGACCTCAGAACTTGTCCCGGCTGGGAAGGTACCCCGCTGGTGGGAGATACCTGGTTATGGAAAACCCTGCAAGTCGACGTATAGGTCGGCTCCAGAGCTCACCATCCAACGGGGGTAGAACACCAGAAATATGATTACGTCAAATAATTTAAGGTTATTGAAAATGGTTAACAAGTCATATTTTTTAATGTATTAACAGTAATACATATATAGATGTAAGCTTTATTCTACAATTGGACACATGTTGCCCGATGGCAGAATATAAAAAATCAGTATAAAAAACGAATTATTGATCATTATCTAGACATGCAGATGGCATTTACATTCGTATACTCCAAATGAAAATGCATATTAACAAACATTTACATAAATAAACTTACATATTACACAAATATACATACACAGACCAAGGTATCCTCGCATACACACCAGCCCGCACATCTTCACTCATATTCAGACAAACATGGATAAACATTTTACCTAACACCACAACACAATAATATTCAAAACTTATAATACTTATTACATTTTAACACGTAGAACGCTCGTTATCATAAATCAATTAATACCAACGTTTGACAGAATAGCCTGTAAAAAGACGTTTTCGACTAGCGAAACAAACAGAAAGAAATGAAATCACTGCACCGCATATCACTTAACCTAAATATTAACTGCGCAATACCTTTTAACTGTAGACTACTCATAATCACACCTTTCACTTCACTTTACGTTTTCAACCTATAGACTAATTTCCTATATTTTTTTCTGAGCAAGAAAATGGCTCAAAAACTGCCGCAGGAAAATCGTTCCAATCTACTATTGTTCTGTTTGCAAAGGAGAATTTGCCTACGTCCGTTATTTGTATTCTTGTTCTAATTTTATATTTGTGATCAAATCTATTTAAATAATCTGGTTTATCTAGCCTTCCTCGAATTTCCTGACATGCAGAGCCACCAATGTAAGATTTATACAGTGCACAAAGCCGTGCCCTTTTCATCTGGTGTTCTAATAATTCCCAATGCGCGGGTACGTACTTTCCAAATGCATATTTCGCTGCTCTGTTTTGTATCCTCTCTAAGCTCTTTTTAAGTTCTATTCTGTACGGATCCCAACAACTAGCTCCGTATTCCATTACCGGTCTAACAAGCGAAATATACGCGATTTCTTTTGCTTTCGTATTGAATTTTTAAACATTTCTCATGACGAAATGCAAAGACCTCCAAACTTTACCCACTACATAGTTTGTTTCTTCCATCCCAACTTGCTATCCAGGAGGATGCTAAGGTATTTACAGTTCGAGACTCGCGGAACTACGTAATTACCTAGCTGATAAGGAAAGCTGGTATGGAAAGCTCTGGCCCTACAAAATGTGATCGCTTTACTTTTCTTTCTATATATAGTCATTTTATTAGCTATTGCCCAATCATAAATTTTATTTAAATTGTCCTGTAGTTGAATCATATCGTACTATTCTGCAATTTCCCTATATAATATACAGTCGTAGGCGATGAGTCGAATTTTTGACGACGTTATATTTCGCGATAAGTCATTTACAAACAGCAGAGGGCTTATGACACTGCACTGAGGGACACCGGAAGTAATGTTACCCTTTTCCGATAAATGCTGTCCAATTCGAACTTTTTTATTTCTATTGCGAAGAAATTCACTTATCTATGCTATTACCCGCCTGTCTATTTTAGCATCAATAAATTTCAATATCACTATGTCATGCGGCCGTACATCAAACGGTTTAGCAAAATCAATAACTATTGCATCTACGCTTCCCCCTAAATCAATTACTTCAGACAAGTCTTGAGTAAGGGAAATAATCTGACATTGACAAGAAAAGCCATTTCTAAAGCAATGCTGTCCATGAAATAACCATTGTGTTTGATCCAAATGATTTTTAATCGAATTAGATAATATTTTTTCAAACAATTTACAGACTACTTACGTAAGACTAACTGGCCTATAATTTTGCACTTCAAATTTTTGTCCACTTTTGAAAATTGACACTAAGAAAGTGTACCGGATGATTGGAAATCTGCTTTAATTGTTGATCGATGTATTAAAAAGTCTGACCAAATATGATATTATTGTTTCCCCAGTTATCTTTAAAATGTCGATTGTAATCGCAACCGGATCGTAAGACACAGTTTTTCATTTTATTCAATTGTGAACGTACTTCTGATTAATCAATTTTGAATACATGATCCACGTTGTTGTGCTCTATAATAATTTGGTTAGCTTTTTGTTTGTATACAGAACAGTAATAATTATGAATTATATTAGCTTTCTCTTCATCACCTACGAGATCTACATTATGTCATCTTGTAGGAGGTGTGTCCTATTATATGCCTCATAAATCATTGCTGATGTACCTTAAGATGAGGTGACACAGCGTCTCGAAACGTTGAACCGTAACAGGTTATTAATAAAGATAATTTATGAACATGGATGACTTGAAATAAATAGTTGCTTAAAGTGGTATGTATAAAAAAGGCGTACTTAAAAACATTCTGAATGTATAAAAAAGTGACAGACAATAATTTTCGAAATATTTCAAAACAATATTTCTCGTTGGCACTAAGTGGAGCTCTTTTTTGTAATGCTTATACGAAGTCGAAAACGATCTCCAACACTAGACTGGAATTGGAAGTCATACGACTTGGCGGCTTTCAACACTATAGGAGGTATTGGTCTCCATGCTTTTGGGAACGTCACTGGAGTCCACAAGAGCGTGCAAGGAATTCAAGATATATGTCCCATTTATTGTAGTTCATCATTTGCAGCCAGAAAAAAAATCCATCTTACTCTAAAGGTAATGACTTGAGAGATAAATAATTTATCTACTTTTTTGAAAAAAACAAACAAACAAACAACAACAACAACAAAAAAACAACAAAAAACCGAAAAAATCAATACATAGTAAGAGAATGTATCTGAAATTTCATGGAAAATTCCACTACTAGTCGCCATTGTTTATTAAATTGTGTTCTGCCTTACTTTTTCGCTAAATGGCAGAAATAAAATCGAAAACTTCTTCTTACATCGGAAATTTCAATTTTGCCCGACTAACATTGCACATTTATAATCTGCACGGCGGTGGATAACCCAGAGGCTTTCCTGTCGGATGAAACGTGAAGTTCTAAATACCTAGCGCACTCTGAAGAGTGGAAATTTCAAAAATGTAATTGAAGGGCCTTAAAGGTTTTTCGCAAAACATTGCAATCTTCCCCACCAAAACAATCACTTCTTAGATTCACATTGGAACCCAACTTTCAGTATTTCTTTCAACCTATGAAACGGGGAGAAGGAAATAAACATAAATTGTAAAAGAACGTTTAAAACGTATTGTTTTGTATATCATGGCTTACAAAGCTAAACTCGTGTCGCTATGGACACGAAAACCTACTTTGAAGGCTCTGGCACCCATCGTTTTCGAATGATGAACATGATAATGGGTGTTGCAGCGTTCTGTGTGTTGTGGATAGCACCAGCGCCTGAGTTTTCAAATATGCCGGAATTTACGAACTTAAAATTTTTTTGTTGACAGTCTCTTTGTGGCAGGTCAGCAGGGGGGGATAATTCCCTATCCGACAGTAATACACTTTTGGGATTTTTGTGTTAATGGTTTCTTGTTCGAAGCTGTCATATTTCTTAGCGTATTATGTATATACATGAATAACAACAATAAAAACAATAATAATAACAATTACAACAACAAAGGCAGAACGGCCGGCCCCGTGGCGCAGACGGTTGCGGCAGACGTTGTCTGCGCCGAGGAGGCCTGCGTAGGGATGGTCGTATTTGTGATTGTCCCTTCACCCCCATTATCATCCTATCACCTCATTAGTCATAACTCAAGCCGAAATAACCTTATCTTATCAAGGGATACAGCCAGAGGCGGGATTCAAGGGGGGGGGAGGGGCAAGGGGAGGCAATTTTCTTCTCCCCAATGTTATTTTAAAAGCATTTCGTTTCGCGGATCTTCAAATTTATATTATAAATGATTTACTTTTTTTGAGAAGAAATTTAATAATAATTTAAGCGAACAATAATTTTAGTAAGCTGAGCTAAAAAGATACAATAATAAATGGTGAAATTTAACTCCATATTATAAAACGCGCAGGATAATGTTAGACGTTATTGTGAGTATCCCGTACTAATAAATCTTCTTTCAATTATATTGCTTTTAAACGTTATCTATTTAGAAATTTAGCCTAAAATCACGAGGCATAACACTCGAATTAACATATATTATGATTAAATAAATTCTTTCCTTTAAAATTTCCTAGCGTTCTTATATATTTCAAATGCAGACAAATAAGTGCTAAATTATCACTAAACAACGTTTCGTGGGTTCGCGGTGCGATCACAATCGTGTTTTTACCAGCATTCTTTGTAATCTATTGAAGCATAGTCGTCAAACTGAAAATTTTAGGCAGTTCTCCATGTAATAAAACGAGTTTTATAAAGATAAAAAAACGAAATTTGTCAACGCTGTGGATTCAAAAAATGCGCCAACTGACTAACCTTCCAGGCTAAAATATCCGGCAGTTCTAGCGTGAACATAAATTGTGTTAAGAGACCAAAAATGCGTGTTTACAATTAACATTACAATTAAAATTACAATTACTAGCGCTTAAACCATAAGTAGGATATTTTAAAAATTGAAGAAATCTCTGTCCGTCTGGCTCTAGTTGAAGGGTTGAAATTTTGAAAATTCTTTAAATTTTGGGGGTGCTTTACATGAAACCCCCCGGACAATTTCAAAATTTTCTCAAATACGGCTCCAAATGTTTCTTTAAATTTCTTGTAAGAATAGAGTAATATACACTTATAAAGGTGGCATAGTTCCGATTTTCACGGTTAATTCTGAATTTTCGAAAATTTCAAAAGTTCGAATTTTTTCGGCATCTTCCTACAACTATAAAATTGAGGACAGAGATGTTTCCTGCAAATGAAATTTTTTGTCTATAAATAGTTCTTTCATTAAGGTCATGTAGATTTTTTAAAATTTAGTAGTTTTCGTGAAATAGTGCGTGCAATATTTACAATTTTAAAAAATAACTAAAACAAGATTTTCTAAAAAAGGCTCAACATTTTTTCTTTAAACTTTTGTAATGAGTAGTGACAAGTGTACCATATACGATGACATACAAGCCATATTGCTCTATTATTATTTTTAATTAAAAAAATGTAATTTTTTTTACTTGTCTCTCATGTCGGCAATATTTACATTAGAGGCGATTTCTTTACTTTAGTATATTTATGAATGCAGGCGCTTTAAATAATGTCACATAAAGTTTCTCGAAAACTCGACAGTTACCTGTAAAAATGAGCTCAAAATTCCGCAATTTGAAAAACGCTCAAACGCCATTTTCTCAAAAATGGCTCCAAATTGTTTCTTGAAACTTTTCCAATGATTAGTACTAATTGCACATTTTAATATGACGTGAAGTTGATTTTGGTGAATTCTTTTGTTTTTTCAAAAATTACACAAATGTAACTTTTTTGAAATATCTCTCACGCCGTTAATATGCACACTTACACCGTTTTGTATATATTTATGCATTTGCGAATGATTTCAAATAGTTTTTCGAAGACTCAATATATTCCAGTGAATAAGAGCTTCAAATTTCGCATTTACATTAATACTTAATCATCATTTTCTTAAAAGGCTTAAAATTTTTCAATGAAAATTTCTATTTAGGACGAGGTTTTTCTCTCCTTTAGTATTCTTGAAGTAATATTTCGGTTCTACTATTAAGAAACCGAAAAGTTGAGAAAATGTAAAAAAAAAATTACTTAGGACGACGATAGATGGCAGCTGGCAAAAGGATGGGGCAAGACCGTAATGACAGTCCACGCCAAAGAAATTAGAAAACGTTACTACGTGAAAGTCTTTCCCATTCTGTAGCACCACTACTGTAAAATTGCACGCACATATTGTACGCAATGTTGTGTGAAAACTATTAAAAGTTTTAAAAAAATGTTCATGATCTTAATGAAAGAAGTAATTAAGAACAACAAATTTCATTTGAAGGAAAAATCTCTATCTTCAATTTTGGAGTTGTAGGAAGTCGCAGAAAAAATTCAAACTTAGCAATTATCGGAAATTCAGAGTTAACAGTGAAAATTGTACCTATGTCACCTTATTTTACTCTATTCTTACAAGAAATTTAAAGAAAGACATTGGAGCCATTTTTGAGAAATTTTTAAATGTGACAGGGACTTCGTGTAAAGTACCCCCAAAATTAATGTATGTTTTTTCAAAACTGCAGAGCTTCAACTCAGGCCAGATCGGCAGTGGTTTCTTCAATTTGAGAAAAATCCTATGCATAGTTTAGCTGCTAACGTTGTTCACATATACCAGATGAATTGGACAGGCAGACAGACAGACGTTTTATCGTCAATTTATTTTTCGGTATCAAGGACCATCAAAATATCTGCAATATCTGCAAACATTAATTTTAGCTACACCACGTGTTAGACGATATTTTCTAAATTTAGCAACTGAATTTATTAACTTTTTTGCTATCAAGGCTCGGCAATAAGAGTTTTCTGCGAAAATTTCTCTCTACTTCGTAAATGGTAGCGAGAAAGTAAACATATTTTTTGATAGTTTAAATTATTTTCTTATTTTTCATATTTTTCCAATCAGATAAAATAGTGTAAAGTTGAAACAATTAAAATAACCAGTGTGTCTCACTGAAGAGGGCGTGGGGGTGGGTGGGTGGATGGGGGCTAGGAAAAACTCAAAATGTTAGAGTTATACTGTAACTACTCATATATCATTTGGTTTAGGACAACTTTTTGCCATCTTATTTGAGGGTACCTCGGATACCCGGATTGCCATCTTTATTTGAGGGTACCTCGGATAGCCGAGACTGCTGAGGCAGTAGTGCCGTGACGATCTTGGAAGGATCGCGGGTTGGAGTCCCGCCTCGGGCATGGGTGTGTTTGTGTATGTCTGTTTGTGTGTGCTGTCCATTCATCCTTCATTGCCATCGTTACATCTTCCATGCCTCCAGGACAAGCAACCCTGGGGAATAAAAACTGGATTCAGCGTAAGGCTGATTCCCCCCCCCCAAAAGGAGTCACATGCACTTGCCACAGGATAAATGTAACTGAGCCCTGGTAAGAGTAGATGTATGTCCTCGTGGTTCTAGACGGCCAATTCGCGACCATAAAAAAAAATAATAAACTTGGCTAAACTCCCAGGTTATTCAAAAGACTGAGAAGTGCTTTTTTGGAACAGTCCACATTTTGCTCAAAGTATTGTAGAGGCTCCGACAGTCTGCCCTTGAGGGAAGCTGGTTGGAACCTGGAGTTAATAATGTAAAAAATGGCATTTAGCAATATCATCTGCATGATATTTGCTCTCGACAAATGTGCCAAAGTCAATTTAAAGAGAGGCAATGTGACAACGTCAGAGAGCATGGAAGTTAATATGCACCCTGTGATTGTAAGTTTTACCTGGCCCAAGATCTTCAAAGATCTCTACATTGAAGAATGTGAGAACATATCGTACGATACAATGAAAAAGAGAATTTGCAGGGAGTATTACAGAAGAGTGAGACTTGTCCTGCAATTCGTTCTGAACCCCAGGACTAAAATATCTGCAATAGATAGTTTGGCGGTGGCTGTAACCGAGTACAGTTTCGGACTGGTAGACTGGGCTGAGCAAAAAAATTCCAATCGTGGATCTAAAAACCTGAAATCTGCTTACAATGCATTATGTCTCTTCAATACATACAGAATAACACTGAACTTCTGATGCTACTTAAATTTGTTGCGTCATAGACGCAACGCGTCTCTTAATCCCTTGTTGGGCGTTGAGTGCTTGCGTGAAGTAATCCTCCTTTACTTTTTTGTCAAGTCTCGTCACGTCGCAGTCAATCAGGGCCATTTATCGCGGTCGGTCAGGGGCTCGATGCCGTTAGATCCCGGGGTTCCTAAACGGCCAAACAACGAGGAACCCACTAGTTTCGATTTCGCTTAACCTCCGTGACTTCACGGAGCGCAGTAAACGAATTCGGCTAACGACGCCGGTTTAACATGAAACTTAATATGAAATTTGAGACACAAAAAAGTTAAAGAAATCGTGGAGAGACAAACCTCCCCATGGACAATATCTAAAAATAATGTACAAAGTGCAGATCAAAAAAGCTTAATTATTTATGTTGCTTAAAAGAGCAAAAATAAAGCCAGAACCCAATGCAGTTGTAACACTGCCCAAGATCAGGCGTTGAGAACACGTCATTATGGTAAAACGGTTGTCAAAATTTCCCAAAAGGATAAATGCATCATTTGCCAGGAACAAGTAGAAACCATTGAGCATATGGTCTCACCTTGTCGAATTCTAGCAAAGACCGAATGCTTGAAAGGAGACGTTGGAGTATGTGGTTACCTCCACTGGCAGATCTATAACCGTCTCGAAGTTCCTAACACAATCTCCAAGCGGTACGAACACTCACCAAAATCGGTAACGGCTGTTATGTACTGTGTATGTTGGGTACTGTTGTGGTCTGTAGACAAAATTGTACGACCAACAAATTCAAAATGATCGCACTATAGCAGCAAGCAAACCTGATATTGTTATCTGAGATTTGGAAGAAAACTAGTCTACTTGTAGATATTTTGGTGCCATGCGATCATAACGTCGTAACCGAGGAGGCAGAGAAACGTCGTTAATACAAGTGTTTGGAAATCGAGATCAGCTGAATGTGCGGCGTAAAAGCACAGGTCATCCCGATAATTATTGGAGCTCTGGGATTTGTTCCACAAAATTTGTGTAAGAATTTGGCTAAACTCCCAGGTCATTCAAAAGACTGGGAAGTGTAAGACATAGAGACATACAAGTTCAAATATTGCGAAGGAAATTGGGAACAGCCCACATTTTGCGTAAATTATTGTAGAGGTGCCGACAGTCCCTAGATCTTCTTCTGAGACGTCGGTTGCAGCCCGGAGTAGATTTTATATTCAACCTCTCACAACAGCTTTAGTTGTGATTTAGAGGAATAATAATTTGTTATTATTTTTATATAACTTATTAATATGCGCATACTATTATATATATATACATATATATATATATACATACATACACACACTCACATATATATATATATACATATATATATATATATATATATATATATATATATATATATATATATATATATATAGTGACGTCACGGGATTAGACAACCCCATCCATCAGCTAAGAAAAGAAGCCCACGAACAGAGAGGACTAGGGCACGCGGCGGAGCGATGGCTGGTAAACGCGCCATCTGCCCACAGCTTTTCGAACTATGACGCCCGAACTAGGAAATAATGTTTTTTCTGAGAGGTCACGAAAGGAGGAGAATATTCACCCCTCCAAAATTTCCCCAGGCGCGAGTGCCATAAGTATCGCGGCGCGCCTCGGAGGAACTCTCTTTGACTGCAGAAGCGACGGCGACTACACAGCTCTCTTCGATTTATTTATTTATTTATTTATTTATTTATTTATTTATTTATTTATTTATTTATTTATTTATTTATTTATTTATTTATTTATTTATTTATTTATTTATTTATTTATTTATTTATTTATTTATTTATTTATTTATTTATTTATTTATTTATTCCTTCGGACTAATACTTCCTGCCGCGACAACATGGAAACGATAATTTGAATAATTGTATTTCCAACTGAATTCTAGAAGACGTGCACAGAAAATGAAGTTACATTTATGTCCAGAAGCAAAACAAGGGCCATCTCAGCATTTACTCAATGGATCAGGAAACTGGACGGAAAACCTGATCGAGATGGGGTCATTGACCGGAGGCTGCAATACAATA
>CAXIVR010000001.1:218375124-218622624 GCA_964035755.1 Teleogryllus oceanicus | reverse complement strand
AGTTATTTCAAAAAGTAAATAGAATAAAATGTAAATAAAATGCTTTTTCTATTACATGGAAGTCATGTAAATGACAAAAGAAATATTTCACATAAATATTAACTGCTCAAGAAGTTCACTTCAGTTTTGTCAGATATAAAGATCTATTAATGACCAACTGAAATCCTGCCAGAGGACTCATTTAGATAAATTTGATTTCAATATGATAATTTTCTCACATCAAAAAAATGTTAAACAATGATAATAATACTAAAAATATTACAAGTATTCTAAGGAAAGGGAAATTTAATAAATATAAAACTCAAAGAAATTAATATGAGTCTTTGAACATCTTTCTATTGGTATATAAATTATTTCTTTTCCTATTTCTTAAATTTCAACACTGTTTCTATGTTGCCTTAATTTTCGGGAAGAACATATCAATAGGAAGAACATATTGAGATACATATCACAAAAATAAAAATAATTGCTGGAAGATAAATTTTGTTTGATATCTTTTTCTTTCTTCCATTTATAAGAAATTTTAAGCCATATATTTCTAAGTTTAACAACTGTTGAAAACCTGTTTTAACTGAAGTAGAGCAGTTAAAAGTGCTTTGAGGCCAGGTAAAATGGTCAAGGTGCCAAAATCATTTGCCTCCTAGATGCAAGATAATGGCACAAAAAACTTGTCATGCACGAAAACCAAACTGAATAAATTGTCTTAAGAATTGTGATAAGTCTAGTTTTCCAAATAAACTTGGATAATCCTCTTTGTTAAAACTACCTGTCTTTAAGTAGCATAATTTTAATGTTATTTTGGATTTTCATGGTAGGTAAAAGTGTTAGCAGCAACCATGGTAGGTAACTAAGAATTTTACATTCTCACCTACTACGTTCACATAGTAAAGACAAAGTATTATAATGCTGGGACGGAAACAGGTGATTTGTGAAAACATCTATCGAGAAAGTGGATAAATCTAGTTCCTGTATTTGTAATAAATTTCTTCCTTAACACGCTCTGTTGTCAGAATCCACGTTTTGTGGGTTCTTGATAACAAAAAATCGATTGACGACCAATAGTCGCCGGGAGCGGTAGCTCAGTGCCACTCCAGCGCCTCTGACCGGGAGGTCCTAGGTTCGAGTCCTGACGGCGGCAGGATTTTTGACACTAGCTTTTCAGCTAGGTCTAATTCAGTCGCTGTCTGGAGGAGAATTTTAGCGGCCGGCTGCTCTGCTCGGTAGTTTTCCATGGTTTCTCCGATAAACACCAGGCGAATGCCGGAGCAGTACCCTACCAAACGGGCCACGGACCGCGCGCGATCTGTCCTTCCCATTCCTTGTCCTATCCTCTCCCCCTTACACACACACTTACACTAACATGCACTACACTACCACATATTCCGGGAGACCGGTCGGGAACTTAGAGCTTGTCCCGGCTGGGGCGGTGCCCCGCTGGTGGGAGATTTCTGGTTGGGGGAAACCCCACTAGCCGACGGTAGGTCGGCGTCGGATCTCGCCATCCAGCGGGGGAAGATCACTGCCATCTCCCGAGAAAAACATGCACTACACTAACGGGACTAATGACCACGCCCGGAAACACGAAACAACCAAACCAAAACCAATCGTCTGTTGGGCCGTCCTACTGTCCGTCCATCCGTCCGTCGATCTGCGTTCAAGGCTACCGCCTAAAGCATTCAGACGATTTTCTCCAAAATTGGTGTACTCCGATTGAAATTCTCTGAAAGAACTCGAGGCCCAGCAAGTTAGAAACGAATATTTTGATTTTTGATGATACTTTACGGCAGGTGAACGACAAAGGCATGCTTAAGGCCGAGGTTAGAATTAATACACTTCTTTTACTTTAAGAAGTTTTGATTGCTGATTATGGTATTAATTTTTGGAAGCCCACTTTCGTGGAAACAAGGCAAATTTGTGTGAATTTATTCTTGTATAATGAACTGCATGTATTGTAACAGTTAAATTTATTCATATTTGTTTCATTTGTAAAAGTACGAAATTATTACTGTTCCTGACTGTCGAAATAAATGCCGATAGACCTATGCACCAATGGCGCTCCGTTTGAATTGGTTGAATGGGAATTTTGCGTGTTAGAGCTGAGGTGTTAGTACGCAGAAATTGCAATATTTTAAAATTACGTAACTGCTTCCAATAATACGAGAAACTATGTGCTGTTGTAGCACCTCTAGTTACAGAATGATTATGCCGAAAACGGCTTGTAAATGCTTTCCTTTACCCTTTTCCTCGTATGGTGTTGGTCCTATTTTCGGGGAACTCACTACTTTTACAACGTTGATTTTTTTTGGCAAATTTCGCTAATACAGAGTTTGTCGAAGATAGGATGTTTAAAAAGAGTTTATATAACACGCAGAATTATGCAAAAATTACTCATATTCTCGAAAAATTGTACACGAGCTTATTTAAAGAATTGTTTTTGAACAACAGATTTTATTGAGAAAGAAATCTCTATCTTCAATATTGTAACTATAGGAAGACGCTGAAAAAATTTGAAACTTTTTGCAATTTTCGAAAAACCAGGGAAACAAGACCTCCGCCATTGTTAAAGAATTTTTACACTATTCGAGAACAAAGTTTAATGAAAAAAATGAAACCACATTTGAAAAAAACGTTGTGTTAATGAAATGTTATGTGAAATACTCCCCAAAATCAAAATATCCAAATCGCAAGTCCTCGAGTCCGTTTAGCTCAATCAAGTTTTGAGAAAATCGGTGAAGGTGTAGGTGTTTTGTATTTTGTATACATCTACACAAAACAGTTTTAGTTATATTATACGGCGGTTCGTGCAAAAACCCGTTTTGAATATTGCTTATGTATTTCGTGTATACTGCTTGCTGCTCGTTGTGTATACTTCGCGAATGTTCATTCCCGTCTGAGATATGACATACTACTCTGCGGAAATACATCTTATAGCTCCCAGACTTTTAGATTACAAAAAAGAATTGTACGAATGATAAGCAAATCTCAATAACGTGATTCTTGTAAACTTCTCTTTATTAATCTAGGAATTTTACCATTACCTTGTTCCTTGATTTACGAATCAGTGTTTCTTTTTTGTAAGAAATGACTTACTAAATGGTAGGTATTTTCAGCAAACGCCGATGTCTATAACTACAACACTCGAAGTAGGATCGAGTGTCAACGTAGCGTCGACTCGACCACGATTCATCAGGTGTCAGTATCGATAGCTCAATACAAAAAAAATCACTCACAACACACGCACATTATTTTACAACGCACTGCCAGACAATATTAACGATTGAAATCGATACACACAAGTTCCAAGCAAAATCTTTTCTGCTACATTACTGTTTCTATACAATTAGAGTCTATACCGAACATCAAAAAGGATCCTGTAGCAAGTGTTGTGTTCGGAGTCAATTACCCACATCTCGATCAGTTTTTTTGTCCAGTTTCCCTGATCCTTTGAGCGAATGCCGAGATGGCACCTTGATTTGATTCTGAACGTAAATGTCACTTCACTTTCTGTGCACATCCTCTAGAGTTCAGTGGAAAATATAGTTATTCAAATTATCGTTCTCCAAATTTATTCTTTAAAATTGTTAATTAAATTAATTAAATTAAAATTATATTCTGTTGTCGCGGCGGGAATTCCATTCCTTCACGAAGGGCACGATGAGGAAGCCCAAATCTTGAGCCCTTTCTCTTTTCTAGTTTTTATTCACCGGAGCGAATATTTTCTTACGAATTCTTGTCATTTCTTTCTGTATTCAGAATTCAACTGGTATATAGTTTAGGGTAGGGATCCCAGAATTAAGAAAACGTGCACAGATTAAACTTTTTCCCGTAGCACGCCACACAAAGTTTTTAACTATTTTTGACGTAAAATAAATAAATAAAAACCCCTTTAACGTCATGCTAAAGAAAAAATCATGTGGCCAACATGCGACCTACTGGTTTTAATCCTCCACAAGATGCGAAGTATCAGCGCTGCTGACACTGACTGCTCTCTGACTACATTCAGGAATGATTGGATTTACTCCTTTATTAACTTTTCTTCAGAGGAACTTCTGTCGAAGCTTCTTCCTAACTTCATAACATCAAATAAGATTTCTCTTTGACCATACACTCTCTGATTTATTAAATTTACTTTGCCAACCCAAAACTCAAGCTCTTGGCCTATTCCTGTATTATATAAACACTGTCAACGTATATAAGATCGAAGATTGTGAAAGTGTACTTTATTTTTTATTTTAAAAATATCCTTAAAGGTTCTCTCCGAAAAATTGCATTTCTACTTCGAAAACAAAACTGGAACCTCGGCTACAATGGAGTTAGCTACGAAGTTAGTGCGTAAAGTTTCCATGCCAACTTTTTGCAGTAATAATTGAACCAAAACAATTGCAATGTTAGAGAGCGCCCCCTTTTATAGAATATGTAAGTCGGTGTATGTTTCAGTGACCAACTACTTTCGGTCGTTTAAAGGCAGAAATGTTGTGTCGTGTCACTTTACAAAATTTTCAATGTCAATGTTCAATGTTCAATTACGCAAGTTCTCTCTAAAAGTCTTTGATTAAATAGCAGCAAGTGCTATGAGTGATTTGTACTATGAATTTTCACCTTCATTTGCTATTGCAAAAATTGGAAAAATGAATTTTGAATGAGTGAAGGAAAGTGAAGTTGCTCAACCGTGTAAAAATACAATTAAACGCAAGGGGATATTGTTAAATTGATTTTAAATAAAGATGTTCATTAGTAAATGGAAAGTGCTACACCAGCAAAAGACATAACTTTCGTCACGCTGTAAAAACGAAAAAGAACAGAAAATTCATTCGAATCACCAGTGACTATTACCTATTTTAATTGTAGAAAGACTTTTGAAGTAGATACATTAACGATGAAGGGTTGCAGAATATTTTGGCGGTATTTTACAGAAGAAGTCCAGAGCTAAAGAATTTTGAAATGCCAATTTCAAGATATGTTTAAGTACAGAAAAATTGAGAAAGTTGGATACACTGAAAATGTTTTCATATATATCATTCAATGAATATTTCTGAACAGCTGTTCAGCTGAACAGGAAACTCTTAGTGCTTATATGTATCTTCATTTCTTCAATATTTCTTCATTCATTTTAATTATATTTGTTATCGCAACTACACAATCCGCAATATGTTTGATATGCGAGTATGACAAAATGCACTCGGCTAACGGAGAGTTTAATGAAATACGCACGTCATACGCAGTTTTTAACTGTTTTTTTGACGTAAAATAAAAAATAAATAAATAAATGAAATAGGGAATTCGAAATTAAAATGGAAAGTCTTAAAAGCAACACTCTCAGGTAAATACCACCGGGTTAGGTGGCACACAATTGATGTCACTGCAGTGGAGGTCCTAAGTGTCGAGCTCCGTCTGTGGCAGGATTTTCGACACTAGCTAGAAGGCTAGATCGAAATAGCCGCTGTCCGGAGGAGAATTCTAGTGGCGGGCTGCTTTGAACGGTAGTTCACTCGTTTTCTGGTGGTTTCTCAGATCAACAGCAGGCAAATACTGGAGCAGTACCCTAACAAAGGGTCCACGGACCGCGCTTCTCCCTTGTTCTATCTTCACCCCTTACTAGCACACACACTTATATGCATTACACTACCAAACATGTCGGGAGCTTAGAGTTTGTTTCAACTTGGGTGGTAGCTTAGTCGCGAAAGATACCTGATTCGGGAAAAAAAACCAAGTCGACGTGTAGGTCCGCGCCGGATCTTGTCATCCATCTGGGGAAGATCATCCCCACATAGCGCGATAAATATGTGCACTACATTTACGGTACCAATGACCTTAGCAGTTAACGCGCCAAATATAACATTTTTTAGACCTTTAATTTTCATTACCTACATTACAGTGAACAAAAATAGCAGAAAACTAGTGATTGTAAAACTGCATGTATTTTCTCGACCATATTTCCGTTCAAAATCACGCAAAAAGTTCTCAAATTTTCGAAAAATTGTACATGATCTTATTATATATTATACTATCCAACAACAAATTTTAATCGAGTTTTTAACTCGATGGAGCCATTTTTTTGAAAAGTTTGAAAATGTCCCAAAGGCTTCATGTAAAGTACCCCCAAAATTAAAATATCGGTTTCAAATTCAAGCGCCAGAGACATCAACTAGATCAATGGAGAAATATCATTTTTAGAGAAAATCGGCTGAACGGTTTAGCCGCTATCGTTGTTCACAGCCGGACAGACGTTTTGCCGTCATCCGATTTGTCGGTACATGGGACTCAGAAAACATGCATTCTGGCCACACTACGTGTTAGTTTTTTTTCTAAATTTAGCAACTGTGTTTATCCACTTTTTCGTACCAGGACCTTGTAATAAGTTTTTCTGCCAAAAATTCGCCGTGTTTTTCGCGCAGCATTACATACTTTTCACTCTACTCCGTAGCGAGAAAATAGACTCATTAAGTGTATGTTCAATGGAGTGGTGATATCTACGGAGCAAATGCATGGGTACTTCGGTGTGAGGAAAGAAGATTGGAGTCGCTTGAGTTTTGAAGTGGAGAAAAATCAAACAAATCAGTTGGCATGCTAGAGCTGAAATAAGGTAGGTATTGCTAGGAAGAAACAGTATTGTAAAGAAGATAATATTTGGTTTTTCTACGGGGCAAAAGTAATTTGCTGTGTCTCTGTTTGAGAAGAAAGGAAGAAGTAACTGCAATGTCTGACGGTAGGGAAGGAAGAAGAGGGTACGGAAACGGTGCTAACTGTAGGACAAGTGCAAAAGAAGCTACTGGAGGACAATGGGAACTGGTGATGAGAGGACAACATGGTAAATGAATGATTAAAATTGCCAGAGTGCAGAAAAGATCTGTTTGATTGATTACTTTTCTCGTACAATCATTCATATTTTGAGACCACCTGTTTGTGCTAGTGACAATACAGAAATGGTGCCATAGGCTTTTCGAAGTGCATTCCTATGGGTTTTTTCATGAAGCTCTTCTTCGAGGTAATCATAAAATGTTAACGTATTCAGCTTACTGGAAAATGCATTATTGCATTATGCATATTAATGCATGCATTATGGAATCTTGCTGGTTTATCACTAAGAACAGTAAACATTATAGATGCGGCTTTCGTATTTTCGGTGTGACTCGCCCCTCTGCGTCTCCAGTAGCATTGTATTGTCCATGTTCTAATTTTGCTTCGTAACATTCGCTACGTCAGAGGTTGGGAAGATGCTTCTGTCAGCTGAAAAGTACACTTGTGATTATTTGTCTTTATAATAAGAAAAAAAACTCTAATACTGTGAGATATTGATTACAAGACAGCAGACAGTTTCTGATAGTCAGTTTATGGTTTCTGGACAGTTCTAAATCAGGTTGAAAGGCTATATGAATCTCCTGTCTGTACCGTATTTTGTCATGTTTTTGAAAATGTTATAATTATACGGCCCCACGCGTTTTACTGAGAAAATCTTTTACATTGTGTCATAAAGATTGAAAAGACTTTCTAAAAAGTGATTAACCTGTGGCATATATGGACGTAATGTTGCGAATTGACCTCACACTGCCGGTATGCGAGAATTGAAAACATCATGATATAATCATTATGACTTTTTGTGGGTGTGAAAATTTAAAAATAAAATTTTTTAGTTTTGAATGACTATGATGTGTGGGATGTGAAATATGATGACGATATCATTCCACTTTTCGTTTCAATAATGGTAAAATTTAGCCATAATTAGAATTTCTTCCTTCCAATCTTGTTCACACGCTGTTGATTGTTTTAGAAAGCAGTGGATTTGCCGACTTTCTATTGCCTGTTATTGAACTCCCGAACCATTAGCATATGCCTTGACTAGAATTCTCTCGACACTTGTGAACATGGTATTTTTTATTTCCGTGACGGACCGGGATTGATTAGTGATTCCGAGCTCGTCAATTTCATTAATTTCCTACGTGTAGTGGTGGTAATTTCCTGAGAGAGTGGCACAGCCGCAGCCGGGAGAAGCTCTAAGCGCGCGCGCGTGTGTAAGTGAAGGGTGAGGAGATGACAAGGAAGAGGAAAGAAATATCGCGTGAGGTCCGTGACCCGTTTGTTAGGGTACTCCTCCGGCATTTGCATAGTGTTGATCGGAGAAACCACGGAGATCAGCCGGCCATTAGAATTCTCCTTCAGAGAGCGACTGAGAGACTCGAAACCTAGGACCTCCCAGTCAGAGGCTCTGCAGCGACATTGAATTGAATTTGCCTTATTTTACGTGGCGAGACTCAGGCCATGAGGCCTGCTCTTCCGTCTGACCACGCAAATTTTGTTACACTCCTTTCACCAATCATGGTTGAAAGAAGGTATTACTTGGGCGACGAAACAGGCGATTTGAATTTAGCTCATTTGCACGCTAACCGCTACACCATCGCTGCCGACATCACTTGATACTCTGAGCCTCCTTTGCCGGTTTTCTGACCGGGAGCTCCAAGGGTTCGTGTTTTGACGATTGCGTATTTTCCGCACTAACTAGATAGCTAGGTCGATTTCAGCTGCTGACTGAAGGAGAATTTTAGCATCAGGTTGCTCTAATAGGTAGTTTTCTGTGGTTTTGTGGTGAAGTCACGAGCACGAGGCGCTCCCGCCCGGGCGCTAGAGCCCCACCCCCTCCCCCACCTCTAATTTTTTTCTCTTCAAAAAGCCGATGACTCGGAAAACACTCTCGCTTCATACCAACCCGACAAATCGGCGAAGTTTAAGCGACGTAAGCACTTGCTGGAGTAAGGAAACTAAAACAGCACAATGAGACTTGAAACATGAGCTTACTATTTCTGCACACGCTGCGCTCCGGTTGACTAAAGTCATACTAACCCTCTGTTTTTTTATGTAACAGGAATAGCCATAGATGCCCGTGAAGCGTAAGAGAGGTCTCACCACGGTGGCGTGAACATGCATTACACTTTCCGTGCTTCCACAAAGCAACATATATGAGGTCACTCTGAACAGTCGCTCAAACCCACAGAGAGTTCTCCTAGCGTAGGATCCGGCCGGTCCTCGACTCTATCATGAGCCAGGGGGGTGCGTTCGCCGATGGTTCCCGTGATGGCGGGAAATTTCGATCCACTCGGAACCACTTGGCGTAAATCCAAGCGATCGCCATTCAAGTCTCGTCTCTAGCCTACCGCTGGTGTTGACCAGGACCAGTTGACACAGCCGTCCGACAGTGGGGTTTACCCCGGCTTCGATGGATGACGAGATGCTCTTTGGCGCAAGTTCGAGCGACCGTCGCACCGATGTGCCTGCCTGCTCGCCTGCCTGTCTGCCTGCCACCATCACTGCTGCCTATTCCCCACGTCCTTTCTTCGGAGCGACGGACAGAGCGCCGAGCTGGGTAACCGCTGGCCAAGAAACTTACATGTACAATAAGCAGCTTGTAATTATGAACCTGTGAGACTTTATGACTGCTCTCGCCTAAGCCATTGGTAGGGCACGGCCTAGAATGTCCCTCCCAATTACGACAGTTTCTCCGTCCAATACCAGGCAAATGCCGGAGCAGAACACTAGAAAATGGTCCATGGGCCACGCGCGATCTTTGCTACCTCTTCCTTGACCTCTGTTTCCTTACACACTTACATTCACTACGCTGTCGCACATGTCGGGAGACCAATCCAGAGCTCAGCGCTTGGCCTGGCAGGGCAGGTGACCCGCTGGGGAGATACCCGGAGGTTGCAACACCACGCAAGTCGGCTTGCCGGTTGGTGCCAAATCTCATCATCCATCGGGAAAGGAACACCGCCACCTCCCGCTAAAAACATCCACTAAAATATCGGGACTAATGACCATGCAGGTTAGCATGCCCGAAAACATCAATGAATCAATCTTATTTACATCCTTCCTAGTGTTGATTTTCCAACAGCCTATGAATAAGAGGTTAGAAAATGTGTTTCTTTTCGTTCACTTTCTCTTTTGTGCTCTCTGTTAGAGGTAATTTTCTGTTTGTTCGCTTCACAGGAGTTGGATTAAAACGTGGCGCTGCGAAGGTGGGTGCAATAAGTCGGCTCCCTCTGATCTGGAAGAAGTCACGAAGCGAGCTGCGATCCGCGCGCCGTAAGCACCTCCGGGAAGTGCGTGGCGCCCCTGCGGCAGAAAGCCGGTGTCGCCGGCGCAAAGGGCGCCCACGCCTCAGCGCCGGAAGGGCCAGCGCTGCCTTCGTTACTGCCCGGAAGTGGGCCACCTCTCAGCGCTCATTACGGAGGAAGCGCGCCCTCCGTTATTGCCCTCCTCCGCCTCGTAACGGACGCGCCCCGCCGCCCCGCGTTCGCTGCTGAATTCCGAGCGAGGCCGCCCGACCCCGCCAGGCCCGGCCCGGCTCGCGAAGCGCCGACGCTCACGACGTATCACAGGGCGCGCGATTGTGAGATGAGAGCAATTTCTTTTTTATTTTATTTTACGTCAAAAACAGTTAAAAACTGCGTGTGACGTGCTATGGGGAGAAGTGCATTCTGTGCACGCTTTTTTAATTCTGGGATCCCTACCCAAGCCATATACAAGTTGAATTCTGAATACAGAAAGAAATGAGCGTTTTTGGCAAGAATTGTTAAAATATTCGCTTTGATGTAATAAAATCTATTATCAGTGGTAATTCAGCTATATATTTGGGTTCTTATCCCTCATCACATCCTTCGTGAAGGAATAATACTTCCTGCCGCGACAATATGGGGAACGGTAATTTGAATAAATATATTTCCCACTGAATTGTAGACGTGCACAGATAATGAAGTTACATTTATGTACAGAAGCAAAACAAGGGGCCATCTCAGCATTTGTTCACGGAATCAGGGAAACTGAACGAAAAATCTGATCAAGATGCGGTCATTGACCCAGAAGCTGTAGTACAGAACTTCTTACAGATTCTTTAGAATTATACAGTCCAAGTGGTAAATAATGCATTAAATATCGTTGTTAAAATAAGTCTTACTTTCCTTTTTGATGCTCGGTATTGTCTGTAATTGTATAGAAACAGTTATACAGTAGAAAATATTTCAATAATAATTTCTAATGAAGGACTGCTCACCTCGACTCTTAAGAAACCATGAGAAGCATTTCGAGCCGTAGTGAGGATCATGACAGCTCTAGGATTTATCGCGACAACATCTGTTGCCGCTAAAGCGTCTCCAGCCAGGCGGTTCTAGGGTTCCAGTCTCGACGGTGGCGGATTTTCGTCACTAGCTAGATATCTACATCGAATTCAGCCGTTGTCAGGAGGAGAATTCTAGAGGTCGGTTGTTCTAATCGGTTGTTTTCCGTTGTATCTTCGTCGTTTCTCACGCGGCCGGGGCAGTACCCTGACAAAGAGGTCATGATCTACGCGCGATCTTCCCTTCCTCGTCCTTGTTCCCACCTCTCCTCTTACACAACACACACACACACACATACATATATGTATATATATGTATATATACATATATATACATATATATGTATATATACATATATATAATATATATATATATATATATATATATATATACACAATTACATTCACTAGCACGTATGTCGGGAGGCCATTCGGGAGCTCAGAGCTTGTCCCGCCAGGGGCAGTGCTCTGCTATGGACGATGTTTGCAAGCTGACGTGAACAAATGTATCTTCATTATCTGTGCACGTCTTCGAGCCTTCAGTGGGAAATAAAATTATTCAAATTATCGTTCTCCATGTTGTCGCGACAGGAAGTATTATTCCTTGACGAGGATCATGATGAGGGATGAGAGTCCAAATTTATTGCTGATTTGCCCTTGAAAATAGATTTTATTGCATCGGAGCGAACACTTTTCTTAACAATCTTTGCAAGAAACCCTCATTTTTCTGTATTCAAAACGTAAATAGAATATGGCTTAGGGTAGGGATCAGAGAATTTTGAAACCGTGCACAGAATTCACTTCTTTCCATAGCACGTCTTACACTGTTTTTAACTGTTTTTGATGTAAAATAAATACATAAATCGGCGTTGCATCTCAAAGTCCTGCTGGGGAGAAACACCTCCACCCCCTAGCAAGGACTTGTGCTACTCACGAGTCAAATTACTAAAGTAGTTGACGCGCATGGAAACACTAATTATTTACTCACCCTAAGTCTTGTGGAAAGACGTTTGCGGAAATATTCCCAACATGCTTATTATTTTGTTTGACTTGCTGAAATCAAAAATAAAACATTAAGGAATTTTGTTAAGTTAATTTAAATGGTTAAGTTAGTTTATTTGATTGGCTTGTTCATGTTTTTAATGTTGAGGATATAACCTTTGTAATTTTTAGTTTATAACACTAGCCTGCAATTTAAATTTTTTTTATTTAAGTTGATGTGCTGAATCCGAATTTTCAATTAGTTTACGTTATCACGTTTGGTTTTCTTGCGATATCACTTTTCATGTATTGTGTAAGTACGCGAATTTCATCACAAACGTTTTCATAACACTTTTTTTATTTTAAAGAAAAACAATATTTAATGAACACAACTTGCTGAAATTAATGTGTATATTTGTAAAGACATGCCACTAGAGTGTTTTTTTCACTATTGGAAAAACACATTTCACACTCATTGCGTCTTACTTGAGAAAGTACTCCTGTTCTTTCACTATTTCACACAATTTTTACACCCGCTACTTCTTACTTGAGAAAGTACTCCTGTTCCTTTTCTTTTATGGTTGTCTTCAGGTATTTCACGCTTTAATTTACAACATTAATCTGCACGCATACTGATGCTCCAGCGTCCGTGGCATCTCCTTTCGAACTCCAGCACATCTTTGTGAAATCGTTCGCCTTGTTCTTGGTTCAAAATTCCTCGATTTTAAGGGAAATAATCTAGATGAGGAAACAGGAAATACATTTTCATATTCATGTTAAAACCAAGTTGCTTGTTTTTAAATTTAACAAAAATTTTGAAACAACTTCACAGAAAGATATCCATGCTGCTTTCTTCTCTTCATGCTGCATATGACATCAATTTTATATCAGGACTATTAAATATACTTTCTTTTAATATTTGCTTCAGATAGCATTGGTAATTTCTCATATATGTACTTGAAACAGTCTCCTTCCTTATTTAAAGCCTTTACTAATTGTTTCATTAAGCCAAGCATAATGTAGAGAGATGACAGGAAAATTTTATAACTGACAAGGTTTTGGCGCACAACATTCTTACTACCGACTTGCAAACGTTCTCAAGGTGGCCAGTCTTTATTTTTTTTCAGTGGTCAACTCGTGCCCTTCTATCCCACAAGCATAGAAATCAAGGACATTTGGTAAAAACAGATTGTTGACCCAGCAGCTGTGACCGCCCGTTTTCTTAGATTCCGAAAACGTGTCACATACCGCCCTAGGAAAGAGAGGGAAAAGAATATTTTGAACGCGCGCCAACGCGGATGAATATTTGGAATGCTAATTAGAATTTAGAACAAGAGAGATCGCCACCATAGACCAAGGGCGAGACCGGAGGTCGGATGAAAGAAAAAGTTCTTTCTGAAGGTAGCAGCTGAACTGGGCGGACGTATGGAAAACGGTACGCCAGGAAGTGACATTGCAGCGGACTTCAGATTTGCAATTTTTTTGAGGAAAACTCTTCTAGAAGACCAGAAGAGGTAATTATTCTGTTATAAATTGATTTAAAACATAATCTTAGAAGAAAGATAATAAGAAACGTTATGTATTTATAATGGAAGAATTAGGGAGTGGAGTTTTGAATAGATGGCAGTAATTAATAGCTTGCATTCATTTCTCTTTCAGTTTTTTCTCTCTCACATGCTTTTCTTATATTTAAATACTCTCTTGAAGTTGGTGCTCATATAAAAAGGGGTGATCTCTGGATTCATTTTCACTCTGAATATCCAGTTGGTCATTAACCGTAATTAAATATAAAGTCAAATTCATATGAGAGCACGCAAGAATATAAAACTTGAACGAGAAGAAGAAGACGTTTTCTGGGAGCAACTGCGTTCTCAACCCAGGCCACGACGCTTCAGGCCGAAGCAGCTCGGTGAAAGGGGTAGTAGGAAGCACAGCGGACTGCTCTACGCATGGCCGAGAACACAGTAAGGTCGTTCCAAATAAACTGTTTTGTAGGGATAGGAGTGATTCAGTTTAATAAGAAAGCTTATTCTGTATCTGTCACGTAGAAAGAAAGGGAGGGTAACAGATTTACCATGCTTAAAAGATAAGAAAAGTAAAAGTACATTTGTTTCCGACTTCTAATACGTGAGAACAGAATCAATCTTTTCTTTCAAAAAGGATTTCAAGATCTAATATTGTAATATAGTGATTAAGGTTTGTGTAAGAGTATAATTATAATAATAGTCATTAGAGAAAGAGTTTCCTTTTTGTTGTAAAAGTAACGTTAAGTCAAAAGTATTAATTTTGATTTTCAATATGTGTTTCTTTCACATTTTTGTAAAGTAATATTTTAACGATTCTTTCAAATTTCTGAAAGTGTGTTTGTTAAACAATTGGGTTGTAGATGAAAGTAGGAAATTGTGTATTGAGTTATTAGTGTGTGTGTTTTTTTTCAGTCAAAGAGTATTCTGTATTTGATTTTTTCTGTGTGCCATTGTATGTATTTGTCATAGCAGCAAATATTTTTAGAATATATTCTGAATTTAGTGAAAAGTGATTCTCACCCGGTTGTTTGTAATTTTTGCATCAATCCATAAACGATCTTCGACCCTGCCCCCTATTTTTTATTTATTGTGTCCACACTGGGACGTCTATACTGAGCTAGTCGACCATCTGGTGAATTGTGTTCGCCACCCCCCCAAGACGTCTCAGGTCGGGTGCTGGCCTTACGGCTTGTACCGGACGGTACTGTGGCTCGCAATTGGCGCCCAACGTGGGCTCGATTATTGGATGCATTTACGACAAACTCGATTTAGGGAATAACTGGACCAAAATTTGGTGTAACTAAAATTACTAGTACAATTGAATCACAGTTCACTAAATTTCTGACCAGGTTGCAGTACAAGTGTGTTGAGTAAAGTGTGTTATTTCAGGAGGGTTTTTTCGAAAGGATATTTATTATATAGAGTTTTATCAGTTTCAAATTGTGTCTGGTATTTCTGTGTGAAATATTTTGTAGAGGTGTATGGTGTCTGGGAAAGAATTGATTGATTCTAGGCAGTTAATAGATTCAAAATGGCAGATAAGTATAACGTGGCTAGGATTTACCCACCGTGGAAGGAACTTCTGATGAATCAGATAGCGATAGAAACTGGGGACAAGCACCAGGTACGATGATCGGGGAGGAAACGACACGAGTAGAACTAGGAGTGACAGGAGAAACTAGTGTGACGTCGCCGACAGAATCACAGCCAACGCCAACACGAGATCAGGATGAGGAAGAACGAAACCTCGAGAGGGCTAATTCAATGATGCAACAGGGTTTAAAAGGTCAATTTATGCAACAATTAAATGTGAGGTTAGTCATGCAGGATGAAAAACAAGGAAACAATAAAAAAATTAGGTTACATTGGAAACTAAACTAGAGGAGAATAACTCGGCAATAAATACTTTGGAAACCAAATTGAGGAGAATAACTCGGCAATAAATGCATTGGGAAACTAAACTAGAGGAGAACAAGGCTACTTTGGAAACCAAATTAGAGGAAAATAACTCGGCAATAAATGCATTGGAAACAAAATTCACGGAATTCGACACGAAATTAGAAGAAAAAAATAGGAAGTTAGAAGAAAATTTAAAAGCACAGTTTACTGAATTAGCGGAGCAGTGGAAGGTCGAATTTAAGAACGAGGTTCAACAAGAATTAGCAAGGAACATGAGAACTTAGAGAAAAAAATTTACGGAGCTGGGACTTGAATTAGAAGAAAGGTTGATCAAGTAACGAAAGAATTTGAAACTAGGATCGAAACACAATCGGATCTTATAACCGCCGTATCCGACAGGCAGATTGAGGTAGAACAAGGGTAGAAAAGTTCGAAATTAGTTACTGAACAAGTTCAGGTTCAAGCTAATAAATTAGATAGTGGAATAAAGGCTCTTTCCGAAAGGATGGCGTTTCTACAACATCAAATTAATGCATATAAGAATAAAATAACCCAAAAACTAAAAAAATCAATTGGGAAAATTTCCCCCGAGTGGGGGAAGTGTTCAGCCCACGTATGTTTCATTGCCGTTACTCCTAATTTCAGTGAAAGCGGAGATGAAAACCCATTTTATTTATAAAAAGAAGTAGAAAACTTTTCTTTAAATTGTTTTCCCGACAGAAAAAACTCGAATCGTTTATCAGATGTTGCAGGGTAATCAAATCTGGGCAGATAGTTTGGGGATTTTCCCCAAAACTTTTGGCCCGAACTCAAAGAAAAATTTTTTTCCCGGGGATATTGGAATAACGAAACCCCAAATCAATTTTAAAGTTAACGTAATGTATGGTACGTGGAAAAAGGGTACGATGCCCAGCAGGGAAATGCAACGGAGAAATTGGCTTTTTTCAAATTATGTCCCCAAAAACGATCCCGGATGAAAAAATTGTCTGTTTATTAATACGCCTTTTTCCCTTCCTCGACGAAAAATTTTGGGCAAAAATCTTTTCCCAATTTCCCCTGAAAATTAATAACGCAGCTAGGATTGTATGATCCCCTTTTTCGTGTATAATGAAAGGTTAAAAAAGCAAAAAAAAATCCCCAATGGCCCGGGTAAATGGTCAAGATAGCAGACAGAAACAACATAATGTAAAACCCAAAAAAAACAGGAGAAACTTAAAAAACCGGAAACATTACCAAGAAAAAATTTTCCCCTAGACAAGACAGGACCTCGTCAAAGGGATAGAAATAGAAAAATTCTATTGATAGAGTTTTTTAAAACCCAAAGAAATACGGGCCCAAAAGTACATCTCGCGGACATGGTGGAAAATTAAAAAGGGTTTTTGTTTCGACACGCCATCCCGCCGCAAAAAAAATAGAACAATCTAGTGAAGAAGGGTGGCAAAATATTATCAATCGAATTAACCTAAATTTGATGATAAACCCGTGGAAGAAGAACAAATGCAGATGGGATCCAAGGCGGTGTCCGAGAATTAAAGTTAAATGTGGGGGTGTTGATACTTCGGTATTAGTAAACAGGTTGTCAACTTCCGTCATAGCTGAAAATTTGTTGCATGAATTAAAGAAAAAAGGGAAGGGGAAGGCCCCCTACATTGGGCTCGTAAAATTTTTTTCTGAAAAATTGCGAACCCGGAAAAAAATCAAAACCAATAACAAGACAAGTTTTTTTTGAAATAGAAAATAGGCAAAAGTTGTGTGTCTTGTGGCGTCAGAACTTTTTTTCCACCATACTGGGAGTCGTTTTCCCAGAAAAAACCGGAGTTTTATCAACTTAGAGAACAATATTTTTAACTTTGGGGAAACCGAATAATCAGCGGGATTTTTGGTTCGATTCATTCACGGGGGAATTATTGGGGGCTAATTTTTTGGGAGGAAGAAGAGGGAACCTACAAATTCGTTCAGGTGCAGAGAAAGAAAAACCCAATGCATATCAGAAAAAAGTTAATAAAGTATTATTGGGAATAAAAAGGTTTTTTAAAAACAAGAATCCAGTAAAAATTTTTTAATTGAAATGAAATTAACAGATAAAACACCATTCACGGGTTACCAATATGTCATTCCCGAAAACATAAGGAAGAGGTGGATAAGCTTTTTGCTACCATGGGCAAAGATATCATCATGAAGTCCAAAAACCCCTTATCTAAATCCGATAAGGGGCTCTGAAAAAAGTAATGGGAAGATAAAAAGGTTTTGTTTAGATTTCAAGGCGATTAATCAAAAACCACCGTACAGAGACAGACCGTTGCGTGTAGAGGATTTAACTAATCAATTATCCGGCATCAAGTGGTTGGGTTCAACCGACCCACTCCCTCATATTGGCAAAAGCGATAGCAAATTTAATGTAGACAATATAAAAGGGTTTATTCACCGGGAATTTCGGGTTTTCCCTTTTAAAAAAAATGCCATTTGGGCTCCCAAAAACAGTGCATCTGTTTGTACAATGTCTAGACAAACCCCTTGGAGAGAATGTCCGGAAAAGTTTTTTTCTATATTGTTTACGTCTTTTGTATTCTAAGACATTTGAAGAACAAATTTAAACAGATATTTTTGAAACTCTGATTGAAAATAATTTACAACTGAATTTGGAGAAAATAATTTCACTAAACAAGTTAAGTTCCCGGGTTATGATTTACAGTTAACGGGGTCAAAAAGAATATGGAAAAGATGCAAAAGATAGATAAAATTGCCCCCAAAAAAACCGAAACGGCAAAAGTTTGTTAGGTTTTCGTCAATTATTACGCCAGATTTATTCCTAATTTCGCCATGCACATTTAAATATTTCTTCCGTTGCTGCAAAACACACTAGATGAAAGTGGTAATACAATCAGAAAAAAAAAATTTTCCCGTTTGCGACCATTTTAAAAAAAATGAAAAAATGGCAAAAAGATGAAAAAAACAAAAAGATAAAGTAAAAGACAAGAATCATGTAAAAAAAAAAAAAACAAAGGGGGGAGAAAAAAATGAGGAGAAAGAAGAAGGAAGATGAGGAAAAAAGAAAAAGGGGTAAAAGTACAAGAGGAAGAAAAACAAGATTGCTCGACGTTTAGGGAAACAAAAAAAAAAGGAAATTTTAAAATTTTGTGAAAAAATTTTTTCGGCATATGAAATCAAATCCCCTTAAAAACTTTTTTTTTAAAAGAAGGGGACTGCCCGTTTTTTTTGAAATTTCCGAAAATGTCAAAATTGGGCCCTTTGGAAAGAGAGGGGGAAAAAAATATTTTGAAAAAGCGCCAAGCGGATGAATTTTGGGAAAGCTAATTAAATTTAGAACCAAAGAGATCGCCACCATAGACCAAGGGCGAGACCGGGGGTCGGATGAAAGAAAAGTTTTTCTGAAGGTAGGAACTGGGCGGACGATGGAAAACGGTACGCCAGGAAGTAATTTGCAAAAGGGGGCTTGGTTTCCCCCGAGGGGAAAAATCTTCTAGAAAACCAGAAGAGGGGAATTATTCCCGTTATAAATTGATTTAAAAATAATCTTGAAGAAAAATAATAAAAAAACGTTATGTATTTATAATGGAAAAAATTAGGGGGTGGAGTTTTTAATAGATGGCAGTAATTAATTTGCTTCTTCCCTTTTCTCTTTTTCCCGTTTTTTCTCTCCTTTCTTTTCTTTTTATTTTAAAAAACTCTCTTTAAGTTGGTGCTCATATAAAAAGGGTGATCTCTGGATTCATTTTTTTCCCCTGAATATCCCGTTGGTCATTAACCGTAAATTAAAAAATAAAAATAAAATTCAAGGGGAGCACGCAAGAATATAAAACTTGAAAAAGGGAAAAAGAAGACGTTTTCTGGGGGGCAACTGCGTTTCCCCAACCCCAAAGGGCCCCGACGCTTCCCAAAAACCAAAAGGGTCGGTGAAAAAGGGGGAAGGGGAAACACAGGGGCTGCTCTACGCGGCCGAGAACACAGTAAGGTCGTTCCAAATAAACTGTTTTTTTTAGGGATAGGAGTGATTCAGTTTTTAAAAAGAAAACATTCTGTATCTGTCACGTAGAAAGAAAGGAGAAAAAAAGATTTTTCCATGCTTAAAAGATAAGAAAAATAAAAGTACATTTGTTTCCGACTTCTAATACGTGAGAACAGAATCAATCTTTTCTTTCAAAAGGATTTCAAGATCTAATATTGTAATATAGTGATTAAGAGTTTGTGTAAGAGTAACGTTAAGTCAAAAGTATTAATTTTGATTTTCAATATGTGTTTCTTTCACATTTTTGTAAAGTAATATTTTAACGATTCTTTCAAATTTCTGAAAGTGTGTTTGTTAAACAATTGGGTTGTAGATGAAAGTAGGAAATTGTGTATTGAGTTATTAGTGTGTGTGTTTTTTTTTCAGTCAAGAGTATTCTGTATTTGATTTTTTTCTGTGTGCCATTGTATGTATTTGTCATAGCAGCAAATATTTTTAGAATATATTCTGAATTTAGTGAAAAGTGATTCTCACCCGAGTTGTTTGTAATTTTTGCATCCAATCCATAAACGATCTTCACGACCCTGCCCCCCCTATTTTTTTTATTTATTGTGTCCACACTGGGACGTCTATACTGAGCTAGTCGACCATCTGGTGAATTGTGTTCGCCACCCCCCCAAGACGTCTCAGGTCGGGTGCTGGCCTTACGGCTTGTACCGGACGGTACTGTGGCTCGCACAGCATCGTAAGAAGTTTAAAATCACCACAAATTTGTCAGTTGTGTTCACTGTAATTTATTAGCAATAACGTTAGTTGTAAAGAGTATTGCCGAAGAAGGGGGTGAAGAGTGCTCCCAAACCAAATCGATAATCGCGATGCTCATACAAAAGTTAATAAAAATGCCGTAGATTCTAAAAAAATCAGCCTCCTAGGGCAATCTGTTGCAGAGATACAAAAAGAAACGTGTTTTTCGTGTTTTATTTTGTTCTCAGCTTCTATTGCATTTACCAGTATGGGAAAAATTGAAGAGACGGAGAAAAGTAGTTGAAGTTTAAGTTATTTTTGGCAACCAATTCTAACGCCAAATTCAAATAGAATTTTTTTCTTTGAAATTTCAACGTGATCACGTGAATTTTTCAACGTGATAACGTTGAAGTGCTGTCTCATTTTCCCCCTAGAATGTGATTTTTTAACATTCTATAACATATATTTTTTCAGATTTTTAAAGAATGTGAACGATAGTGAAAAAAATTAAAACCAGTTTTATCAGTTCAAGAATTTGTGCTGGGTTCAAACATTTTGAGGCACTCTTCACTCTCTTATTCCGCTAGACCCTTGGCATATGATTCTTTGAGGATCTCTGAATAGGCATTGAATACATTGAATCAAACTACTTTCCATTATGAAGAACTTTAAACTTTGCTTGGAAGCATCAATAAGTATTCTCTACTCACTTGGATCATAGTTTGGAAGTCCAAGTTTTAGAATAATCATCAGGCCCATCAGGCCCTGTACATCACGCCCATGGGGAATAGGTAAAACGGCTGACCGAACAATTGGATACACAAATTTGCTTTTTAATTTTAGAATAGTACCCCTTCACATCACATCACTTCACAACACAGAAGTAGTAGTCATTACTATGGTTTGACAGCTCCATCTCTCCAAACCATAGGTATTCCAAAAGTAAGCGACGGTCTTTAGCCGTCAACCCAATGACAAAAATTATCTCGCAAAATATAACAAAATCTCAAATGCATCTTCTCTACATTCTTTGTGGGTTGCCCAATATTTACTTTGGTCTCCAAATTTGATTCCGAAATAGGCAAGATATGATTTTACAAAACCTGTAATATTACCCGTATTACCCCTTAGGCAATATATATTTTCCACATATGTAACAAAAGTGTTCTGGATCTTTTATACATGAGCAATGTGACATGGTAAATATACTTTCGTACTGAACTAAATATTTAACAACATTTTACTCCACAATACAGCTTAAAACGAATTTATTTTCCAGATGACATATACTAAAGCACTGTAAGAGAAACTAAGACCACTGATGTAAGTTTTCATGAAGTTAAGATGAGAATGTGTCTGTCACCAAGGATTGGCTATCTACATAGGATAATGGTAAGGGTGCACTTTATTGTGCTCTACCTTCCTGAGGCGCTCACACTCCGTATCAGAAAAGAATCATCTTCGATGTTTACTACAAACACAACAAAATCATTCTAAATACATTTGGTTTTCAAATCCTTACGTTATAAAACTACACGTGCTAAAGTATTACAGTGCGTATAATTACTCTTTGAGCATAAGAAAATTAAGCTACAAGGAAAATAAAATAAAATTTGAAACAAAATTAAATGGTACGTGATAGGAACTATCTGGCTTCGAATTTGATTTCAGCATGCTAAAAATACCACAAAATTATTAAAACTTCGGAAGCAGCAATTTCATCGCAGATCAGTGCAATTAACTTCAGATGATTCATTATTATGTAAACGAGTTTTACTGGTTTCATATTTGCATTCAACATGGCAATTAACACACTGAGAACACTATTATTCTCCTTTTGATCAGAAATAAAGCAAAATAATCTACAAATCAAACTATTTTTGAATATTCTTTGCATTATCTCCCCCTGAACTTGGGACATTTTCAGTCACAGGAGAATTTACTTTTCAACACCATTAGCACTTGTTACATTTCCCAGAGAATCAATGTTCTTGATACGTGCTAAGTAAAGTTTCCACTTTCCGTAAACCGAAGTTTCTGGTACGATTAGGACCTGCAGAACTTCGCTCTGTGAAGAACGCTTCACAGAACTGAACTGGAGCAAGCGATCCATTTTACCACAGTAGTTAGCGACGCATGCGAAACCGGCTGCAGGTCAGCTTGCACTGAACTAACTAGCCAGGCCGTGGCCATGACAATAACACGAGATCGTGGTTGCGCATCTGGCAGCGCGGGGATGGCAACCGCGACCAAACCCCCATGAAGCAAAATGCGGCTACTTGAAGTCAAATGCAATAAATATTTTATGACTGATCGAGTACAAATATAACAATTCTACAATTCAGGTTAAGAGTGTTTTACATTTTAAAATGATGAACACAGAATATACATAACTTGAAAACATTATGGGGATAGCTTCTTCTTAAAATAATAGGCCGGTATAATACGAAAATATACATAAACAAACAAAGATGACAGCCTTTAAAAGAACTCCATGGTAGATCAAAAAGGTTATTAATGATAAACTCATCGAATCTGTAACACCTTTTCAATATTTAGAGTCGTATTACACGTGACAAAGATGCCGAGATGGAAAAAAAACAAAACAGAATGAATACCAAATTCTATGCAGAACGATTGGAAAAATATTGAAGTAAATACTCTCAGAAACTCAATAAAATTATAATAAAGTAATGGAAGTCTTCAACGTCCTGTATAAACTAAAACCTAAAACCCGAGGTGCACAATCAGCTTAAGGAGAATAAAGGCACCAGAAATGTAATTTTGAAAGTATGTCAAGCATTGAACAAAGGGAAGATAGAATCAGATGGAAAAATCCGAGAACTCCAAGATTTTTCTGTGATTGGCATAATCAGATCCTACAGAAATGCTTTGATACATGGCGTAATGTCGATGACAAAAAACTGCTCCCAAAGCGAGTCCTTAGGTACCCCTTATGATTGATCGGTTGATTGTTTAGTGATTCTGAGTGCGTCAACTGCTAAAGCCATTAGTCCAGTAAGTGTAGTGCTTGTTTTCATCGCCGGAGGTGGCAATGATCTTCCCCCGAGGTGGCTCCGACCTACCTTGGCCTGCGGGGATTTTCTTCAACCAGCGAGACACCGTCCCAGTCTGGACAAACTCTAATATCCCGGCTGCTCTCTCATGTGTGGTAGTGCAGTGAGAGTAAGTGTAAGTGTGTATCCTCACCCCTTAGGGTGAGGATAAGACAAAGAAAGGGAAAATATCGCGTGCGGTCTGTGGCACGTTTGTTAGGGTACTGCTCCGGCATTCACCTGTGTTCACCGTAATTCACACATCGGAGAAACCACGGGAAACTACCGATCACAGCCGCCATCCGCTAGAATTCTTCTCCAGACACCAGTTGAATTAGCCTCTATACAGCGGCAGATTTCATTAATTTCCTGCGCTTGGTTATTAGTAATATTGATATACGTATCTGTGAATTGGATTGAAGGCATCTAATGTTACAGGAATACATGCTGAAGAATTATTTCAGATGTGTAATCACACGTATGTGAGTAAACAACCTCTACATATTACGTAACTTCTACTATAACCTCTATATTAACCTCTACTATAACACCACTTATAACGTGGGAACACTACAAAGAAACTCACAAATGTCGGAATGCGGAAAAACACGGAGCGAATAGTTATCAGTTAACTAAGCAAGACATCACATCAAAAGCACAAAGATCGTACTAGATCATGTTAAGTACAAAGAGTTTATGAAACATCTAGGAAAAAACATTGGGTAAATTTTACTAAGTTTCTGTCACACTATACATTCAAAATATGCTTAGTGTCATCAGTTTCAGTGATACACGTTATAAATATTTTTAAAGCTTTTTATTATAATTTTTTTTATTTATTCTCCCAGAATATGTGGTAGTGTAGAGCGCGAAAGTGTAAGTGCGTGTAAGTATGGGGTGAGGATAGAAAAAGGAAGAGAAAGGAAAGTTCGCGCGCGGTGCGTAGGTCGTTTGTTAGGGTACTGCTCCGGCATTTGCCTGATGTTGATTGAAAAAACACGGAAAACTACCGATCAGAGCAGCCGATCGTAGTTACCCTCTCTGCTTCGCTCCTTGTCTCGCTGCTTGCATCCGCCATTGCGGTAAAATACTTTTAAGGTACGTGAAGCCGTGAGGTTTATGAACGTACGTATTTAGTACTTGAACGGCACTTTCTCGTCTTACTTCGTAAAATGAGAAATATTGTAATCGTGCGCCGGAAAACGGTAATATTTCAACAGAAAATTTCTTAATGCCGGGTCCTGGTAACGAATAAATGGCTAAATGAGGCTCATATTTATAGTAAATTACTTTCTCTAACACTTTGCGTAGTCAGAATCCATGATTTGTTGGTAGTTGATACCGAAAAATCTATAGGCGATAAAACACGTATGACTGTCCGACCATCTGTTTGTCTGTGGTCAATGTTAGATTCTAACCCATTTATACGATTTTCTTCAAAATTAGTATTCCCCCATCAAAAATAAAAACAAAACAAAAACTAGGGTATGCAAGTTTGAAACTGATGTTTTGATTAATTGAAGTACTTTACATGAAACCTTAAAAACACTTTCAAAATTTACTAAAAAAAGACTAAATTTTTTAAAATTTGATCTTGTCTTCGAATAGTGGAGAAAACACTTAATAGAATAGAGCTTTTCTTATTGATGTACAAATCCCTGACATTTCAAAAATTGTTAAAATTCAGAGTTTTGCGGCGTGTTCTTACAACTACTATATTGAAAACAGAGCGTTTTTCCCTTAATGAATTCTGTTATTGAAAGACAAGAAATTGAACATAACGTACTTGAAGGAAAGTAAACGTACAATTTTCGAAACTATGTGTATTCTCGCGTGAAAATTATGCAATTTTTAAACAATTATTTTCTCACAAACGGCTTCAAATTTTTTCTTCAAATTTTCTTCTCCTATGTGTCCAAGATCGATTCAGAAACTGGTGCTGGTCCCATTTCCAACAAACACTATATTTTCGAAAATTGCAAAAGGTTAACATTAAAAAGTACAGTGTTTAAAACAGAGATCTTTCTCTTACACTAAATCTGTTCTAAAAAATCAGGTCTTTATCAGTCTAAAACTATCAGTGTTTCAATATAGACTTTTATTTAACTTAGTTTTAATTGTTTTGAATTACGTTCATTTTTATTATTTATTCGTAGTTTGAATTTTGGAAATTATTTGTGATTGGATTTGTGAAGGGTGTGTAATTGTTTTGTTGTTTGTTTTGGTTATTTTATTTTCTTAGAGAGTTGCCACACTGGGTAGAGGATGTCACAAATCTAGCAGAATATCAGATACTCTCATGTCAATTTTCCTCCACTAGTGTCTCAGAATAATTATTTCATACAGTAGTATATGCATCTTCAATCTGTAGTGGGCGCAAAACTGAAAATTTATAGAAGTTACCTTGCAACCGACCCAAGCATTTGCAGGTTAGGTATTTAATAAAGACAACGAACTAATAGGCATTAATATGCCCTTTTAAAGAATATGGGCAGAAGATGGAACATGGTATTTTCTGAACATTAGCACTTTGTCATGAAATAAGATTTATTTAATTTTATTTTTTACATCTCTAGAAATGGAGTACAAACATTGTGCTTTACATCCTTTCACTAGTCATTACGCATTAATTTTAGTGGTTCCTAAAATTACCATAGATGGAAAATAAAATAGTACTCACACTTGTAAATAAGTGTTGTTTTCTAAGTAGTGTTTTGTAGTAAAATGACTTTTCCATACGCAACCAGCGCCTGAAAACACTGGCCTTCAAAAAATGAAATTAAAAAATGAAAATTGTTTCTGTCACGTAAGGTTTTTTGTGACTGTACAGTAAATATTTCAGCCGTTGAATTTCCACTAAAGAAATTTAAAATATTCCACACACCTAAAATGTGTTAATTGTAACTTCTGGGTCAATAACCCCCATCTCGATCATTTTTCGTCCAGTTTCCCTGATCCATTGAGCAAATACTGAGATGGCTCCTTGTTTTGCTTCTGGACATAAATGTAACTTCATTATCTGTGCACGTCTTCTAGAATTCAGTGGGAAATATAGTTATTAAAATTATCGTTTCCATGTTGTCGCGGCAGGAAGTATTATCCCGAAGGACAACATGGATAAGAGCCCAAAATTTATTGCTTATTTGTTCTTGAAAATAGTTTTTTATTACATGGGAGCTTGCCTTTTCCCCCTCTTCATTCATTCAAAATTTCAGTTGTATATGTCTTAGTGTAGGGATCACAGAATTTTGAAAATGTGCACATAATTCACTTCTCCCCATAGCACGTCATACACAGTTTTAACTGTTTTTTGACGTAAAATAAATAAAAATAAAAAAGATGATATCGTTGAGTGTTTTGCCTCGAGAACGTCCCTCTTGTGAGTCCAGCGGCAATCTGCCAACATAATTGAACTCCACTGTCATTGGTACCTTTTTTCGTGGTTGCAATATCCTGATGGAAGCGCTGTCTGTGTTCGTCGCATACAGCCCCCAAATTTTCGGGAAAGACATCCTAGTGAGGGAAGGACATGAATCTTAAGAGATATATTACAGCCCAAGTCTTCTTATGATTTAAGTAACTGCTTTACTAGTTCGCTAAAGTTGTCAGATTCCATGTTGTCTAAAAAGTGTTCAACCAAATTTTTGAAGGAAATCCTCGCACATTGTTCTACACCATTTAAATTTCCTTCCAAATTTGCATTTTTTACTAGTTCTCTTTTTCCTTCTTAGATATTCCTTCTTAAATTTTTTCCACTACCAATTTTTGGTAACGTCTCTTTCAAATACTAAAAGCTCGATCAATTTCTGTCCATGGCTTTCACGAAATTGTCCACTAAATTTCATTTAATATGAAGAGGCTGCAATAAAACACTCGATCATGATGTCAGACATTTGTGGGCTGTATTATTATCTTCCCCTACCACGGACTACAGATTGAATACACAAAATGTTGCTCTTCTTTTTGTTAGTGGGACAGTATGGAATGTAAAAGTCACTTCAAAAACTATTGGTGCTAAAACAACACGTTCTTTCTCGCCCGTATTTTCACCCAAAATTATGAGAAAAGTACGAACAATTTTCGAACAATTGTACACGAGCTTATTTCAAAATATAGCTTTAAGGAACATATTTCATTAATGGAAAAAACCTCTATCTTTAATACTTTAGTTGTAAGAAGACTCCAAACAAATTCTGAGCTTTTGTAATTTTCAAAAAATCAGGGTTTTCAACGAATATGAGACCTGTACAAGTCTCTTAAACGTGCTTTACACTGTCCAACAAAAAATTAATCAAAAACGATCGAGTCATTTGCTTTTTTTAAATTTTTGGAGATGTCCTAAGGGCTTCATGTAAAGTACACCCCCCAAAAATTAAAATATCGGTTTAAAACTCAAGGTGTTCGACATCAGTCAGATCGATTGGAGAATAGCAATTTTGGAGAAAATCGGCTGAACGGTTTAGCGGATTTGTTCACACACGGATGGACAGACAGAGTAGACAGACGGATGGACAAACACGTCATTCGATTTTTCAGTATCACGGACCCATAAAACATTGTTTCTGGCAACACCACATGTTAGAGGATTTTTCTAAATTTAGAAACTGGATTTATCCACTGTTTCGTTACAAGGGCCCGGCAATATGTTTTTCTGCCGAAAATTTCTCAGCCTGATTCCCTACTTTGCAACCAAAATAAAGATAACGCTTCCGAACCAAGGGAGTGAAGTTCCTTCTTTGTGTTTAAATGTCAACTCATCACACATAACGGAATGTATCCGGATGGTTTCGGGGCATATTTAACTTCTCATGCACAAATCAAAGTTACAAAAAAAAAAAAAAAAAAAAAAAAAGATAATTAAAAAAAACATTCTATCTGCTCAACAATACATGTATTTCAGAGGAATTAATTTTTGCCAGTTCATTAACATGTGGTTATTAACCTAACGGCGTGTTCCCGTCGGGTTACTAGGAAATTTAGTATTAACAGATTATTATAAAGACAGATAACAGTAGATTTTTTTAAGAGTTTTGATATAAGCAATAACGATATCAATGAAAACACGTCTGCGAAAAATTGGTGTAATACAGAGCTCAGCAGGAAATGTGCAGGTCACGTCATTTCTAGAAGCCCGGACTGGACTGTGCTCTCACATCCTCTGATGAAACACGAACTTAACACATATGTATGCCTCCTGCACTTATTATTCATATTCTTTAAATAAAAAACAAACAAGAATAACAGCTGAAAGACATTAACTGCAAAAATTAGCCATTGAACACAAAAGTTGATAATAATATACTAATATCTCCAAAACTGCACGTGATGGGAAAATATTGATAGCAGACCTGGATTTCTCATGCAAAAATTTTATAGAATCACGCAAAAGTTTGTCTGTGTCAAAACCCTTGTCGACCAATTGCACCTTGCGAACTCACATTGCGCTGCACATCTGTATTTAAATATATTTTGTAATATGGGCTTTTCAGATCGAGTTATAATATGAGGACAAAGCAAAATTATGATAATACAAAATTCATATTTCTAACACACTAAAATGTTGCTTTGAACTTATTGCACAAGCATTCATTTTAAATGAGCATCAAAACAAACTTCGTATTGAACCATAGAGTAATATGATATCTATAATCATTCAGTGAAATAAAGCTTTGTTCTCGATTCCCGGTTCCAATGCGTGCGGCCGGCTTTGCACAGATATGAGCGATAAATGATTATGAAAGCAATGATTGAATCAATTAAAAATGCTTTGAATACAGACCGCTACTCTCCTATCTAGTTCATATTAGTACACCTGTCATAAATTACAACCTATTAAAATATCTAAAAAATAGTAAGCTTTTGCAGTAATAGTCTCACTAAAAGCGATACCTCTCATACTGCGTTTCAATTAATATTTAACACGTGGTTCAGCGGACGAGGAACTATTGTGGATCCTTCCCGCTCGCCGCATCCTCTTACGTTTTCGTGTTGCGCTTCTCCACCAAGTAGTTACTAGACTACCCACGAGATAGCATCACGCCACTTGGGTGGCGAGGTCGTTACACAGTGGCGATATACCAAGCGCTTTATTATCTTTCTGCCTCGCCCCTTGCGTGTAGCCTCGTTTTGCCGTACGGCACTGTACGTCGTTCTATGTATGCACGGTCACTGTGCTGCCCCCTCGTAGCATTTGGTGTGATTAACAATCACTAAGAAAGGCTCTTATAAGATATACGACAATATTGATGTTGCTGCTCTCTTGTGGTCACAATTTGAAATGATTCATAACATCTCGGAAAATATTGTATTATCGTGTCACTCAATTTCCAGTCTCAAATCAAGAATCGAACTTGACTTTGAATAAATGTATAAATCAATTTACCTCTTGGAATTAGTTTTAAAAGTACTGATAAAAATATAAAACAATTGTGTTATCATCGCCTCCTGAAGACGCAGGTCTGCACACGTGAGTTGGTATCAGAATCAACTTTACTTTCTTGTATTCGTTGTGCAGGGAAAATATTACAATGCTGCAAGATGTCGATACAATATTTTACAAGCGTGTTACAGTATTTTATTTATCAACTTTTGTGTATGAAACTTTTATGTATGTCTTATGTTTGTATTTTTGTTGAAACTAGTTTTATATACTTTGTTTTTAAGTTACTCTTTTTGTAAATTAATTTTTCTCGTATCTTACTCTTGAATCTTTCTATTTTAAACTGCCTTTATAATCATCTTTCTTTGTTTTGCTTTTTATTGATTGATGGTTCCTGGCAGGTCAATCGGTCAAGTATTCCTGGTGATTAGTATTGGGAATATTTTATCTCGGGAGGTTGTAATGTTCGTCCCTCGCTGGAAGGTGATATCCGGCGCCGACCTAAATGTGGGGCTGCGGGGTTTTACCGCCTCCTGATACCTCCCCTTAAGGCACCACCAGTCGGGAAGTTCCAAGCTCCCGACTGGTCTCCTGTCGAATGTGGTAGTGCACACAATTCCTCACTGTTGGAACTCGAATCCAGCAATCGCTGCGTAGATAATGGTAATGCTTGTTCTGAACTACGCCGGTGTTTTAATTTGTTGGTTGTTTGCAGCTGCATGTCAAAATATATTAACTGGTGGTGATACAGCAGCACATACTTTATAGAATTGTTTATAGCTTTTGCAATTTCCGAAAATTCAGAGTTCAACGCAAATAAGTCCCGTTCCATTTTTTAAGGGACCTTTCCTCTATTCTTGGCAAATATTTATAGAAAACATTGGATCAGTTTTTGAAAAAAAAAACTGTTATCAATTGAATTAATTTTTTTGCAGAAATTACGCGAAAACTACTAGCTTTTAAAAAACTTGAACATGACCTTACATAAAGATTTAATTTTTACCATCTTGCCTTCCTTCCTAAGAAGAGAAAGTATTGTAATCATGCGCCGGAAAACGGCGATTTTTCGACAGAACTTATTTCTGGGCCCTGGTAACGGAAAAATGCAGAAATCTTGTGGAACTGTGCATATGTAAACGTAAGCTTCCGCGGCTTGAGTCCGTGTCTTCTTGGCTGTCCGGGTGACGCCGCGTCGTTGGCTAACGTCGAAGTCAACGACACGGCGTTACCCGGACAGCCAACGAGACTGTGCATATGTCTGTCGCACATAGACTAGAGAAAACTAACCCACTGATGTCGCTGAAATTTTCTCATTTTATTCTTATTAGTATCGGCAGTGTTTAAAGAGTGGATTGAATTCAATAGGACATGTGGGGACTTTGTTGACGATTCGATTATGATGACTCAAGCGCCCCTAGACAGAAGCTCTACGCAACCCGTCGCACCCGCAAGTATTAAGCGCGTCTATTGCTGCATATTCTGTCCCTGCAGTTGTGAAATATCGGTCAGTATTTTGACTTGAACGTTATCTCGGACAAGTAAATCAAATTTCGCCCAGAGTATCGCAGCGAACGCATGTTTAAAAATGAGAGAGAACGTTTTAAGAATAGGATACTTGACAAGCATGTCCAAACCAGGATATAGAATAAACCCAAACTCGTCTTTTATACATGCGAAAACGTGATTAACAATCACGTGACCAGTTGCGCGTGAAGTGTAATATACTGCAATAATGAAGCATTGCCTGGTCTACTAGTATGTTATAAATTACGTCCAATAACACGCTGAGACCGGGAGCGGGAGCTCAGTGCATCAACTGATGCCACAGCAGCGCCTCTGACCGGGAGGTCTTAGATTCGAGTCCTGACGGCGGCAGGATTTTCGACACTAGCTTTTCAGCTAGGTCGAATCCAGTCGCTGTCTGGAGAATTCTAGCGGCCGGGTGCTCTGATCGGTAGTTTTCCGTGGTTTCTCCGATCAAGACCAGGCGAATGCCGGAGCAGTACCCTACCAAAAAGGCCACGGACCGCGTGCGATCTGTCTTTCCTCTTCCTTGTCCTATCCTCTCCCCTTACACACACTCTTACACTAACATGCACTACACTACAACATATTTCGGGAGACGGTTCGGGAGCTTAGAGTTTGTCCCGGCTGGGGCGGTGCCCCGCTGGTGGGAGAATCCTGGTTAGGGGGAAACCCCACTAGCCGACGATAGGTCGGTGCCGGTTCTCGTCATCCAGCGAGGAAAAATCACCGCCATCTCCCGAGAAAAAACATGCACTACACTAACGAGACTAATGACCGAAGCAGTTGACGCGCCCGGAAACACGAAAAAATCAATCAATCAAACACGTTGTGCAGTCAGAAACCATGTTTTGTAGGCCTTGATACCAAAAAATCGATTGAGGGCAAAACGTTGGTATGTTTGTCTGTCCGTCCATCAGTGATCAACTTTTGCACCTAAACCGTTCAGACGATTTTCTACAAAATTAATGTTCCCCCACCGCTCTGGAAAACTCGAGGTTCTGCACGTTTGAAACGGATATTTTAATTTTTGCGGGTACTTTTCATTAAGCTTCAGCATTGTTTTTCAATAATGCCTTCGAATGTTTTTATTAGACTTTGTTCTCGGATAGCATTGAGAGCGCTTAAAAGAAGAGCGCAGGTCTCCATGTCGTTGATATCCCTTATTTTTGTAAAATTACTAACTTTCAATTTTTTGGCGTCTTTCTACAACCACAATATTGAAAGATAGAAGTTTTTCCTTAATGAAATATGTACTTCAAAGATAGACCTCGAAAGAAGGTAATGTAAAATGTTTCGAAAATATGAGTAGTTTTCTCATAATTTTGCGTCAAGTTTAAAAACGATTCCACACAGTTTATAGAACTTTTTCTCATGTGTATCGAGGGCCGGTATGAAAATTTTTGCTAGTCACATTTCCGAAAAAAAAAACACGCTATGGCAAATGGCAAAATTAACGTTGCGAAAGCACAATACTTAAGATAGAGACTTTAGTTTTAAATAAAATATGTTCAGAAAAGTCACATCTTCAAAAAAAAATATTTAGAATTAAAAAAAGATTAGTAGAGTTTTAGAGCAATTTATAAAAAAACATTTTCTCAAAAACCGCTCCATATTTGACTTAATTTGTTTCACGGATAGAAGAAGGAGGACTTTAAGAGAATGGAGTGCAGGTCTCATTTTCACTGAACTCTCGAAATTTTCCATAAGTATAAAAGTTAGAAATAATGCCAGAAACGTTCGTGGCTTGGTTGACAGTGATTCCGGGAGCGTTAACTACTGAGATCATTTGTCCGGTAAGTGTAGTGCATGTTTTTCTCTCGGAAGGTGGCGGTCTTCTCCCGCTAGATGGCCAGATCCAGCGCCGACCTACCGTCGGCTAGCACGGTTTCTCCCACCCAGGTATCTCCCACCAGCGGGGCACCGCCCCAGCCGGGACACGCTATAAGCTCCCGACCGGTCTCCCGGCATGTATGTTAGTGTTGTGCATGTTAGTGTAAGTGTGTGTAAATAAGGACTGAGGATAGGACAAGCAAGAGGAAGGAAAGATCGCGCGCGGTACGTGGCCCGTTTGTTACGTTACTGCTCCAGCATTCGCCTGGTGTTGATAAGAGAAATCACGGGAAACTACCGATCAGAGCAGCCGGCCTCTACAATTTTCCTCCAGACAGCGACTGAATTCGACCTAGCTGACAAGCTAGAGTCGAAAATCTTGCCACTGTCGGGACTCGTACCTAGGACCTTCCGGTCAGAGGCACTGCAGTGACATCAGTTGATGCCAGAAAGTAGTATGTGCTATTGAAAATCCACTAGTTTCATTACCAGAGTCCTGAAATAAGAAATTTTCTGTCGAAAATTCCTCGTATATTGGCGCAAGACCTCTTGTTATGAAGTATGGCGAGAAAGTAAAAATTACCCTATGGATATCATAGGTTACAATAAATATAATTTACTCCACATTGTGCAGTGTGCACGTTCTTGAACGACAAGAACCTTTCATTAGATTGCCCCTTCACCCCTCGTTCATAAGTCCGAGCCCACATTTCGTCCATAATGACTGTTGTTTGAAGGAAGTCTTCGCCGTGCTGCTCGTATCGATTCAGTAATTCCCGTGCAAGTGCGTAACGATGCCACAGGCACCTCAGTGCGTTGATGCGGTATTCAACGATCTGTAGTTTTGAGAAATCCAGCAATGCCGCGCAGAGCCGTGCACTGTTGCACGTTGTTTGTTTTCCCTAAACATATGGTTTATTTATTTATTTATTTATTTTACGTCAAAAAACAGTTAAAACTGCGTATGACGTGCTATGGGGAAAAGTGAATTGTGTGCACATTTTCAAAATTCTGTGATCCCTACACTAAGTCATATAGTACATGAATTTTGAAAATTAAAAAAAAAAGCTCTCATGTAATAAAATCTGTTTTCAAGGATAAATAAATACATTTTGGGCTCTTATTCATGATGTCCTTCGTCAAGGAATACTACTTTCTGCAGCAACAACAGGGAAACGATAATTTGAATAACTATATTTCCCACTGAATTCCAGAAGACGTCCACAGATAATGAAGTTTCATTTATGTCCAGACGCAAAACAAGGTGCCATCTCAGCATTTGCTCAATGGATCAGGGAAACTGGACGAAAAACGTGATCGAGATGGTGGTCATTGACCGGAGGCTGTAATACAATACTTGTTACAGGTTGTTTATACATATTTATACATTCCAAATGGTAAATAATGCATTATGTATCATAGTTAAAATTAATGTTACTTTTCTTATGATACTTAGTATAGTCTCTAATTGTATAGAAACAGTTATGCAGCAGAAACGATTTCACTTGGGATTTAAACTTTTCTATTGAATTTAATCGTTTAATGTCATCTGGCAAAGTGTTGTAAAATAATGTGCATGTATTGTATGTGAATTTTTTGTAATGAGCTGTTGATACTGTCACCTGATGAATATGATTTCTACGTCGAGTGTTATAGTAATAGACTTCGGCATTTTCTGAAAATATATTCTCGACCTGAAACAAGTAATTTTTGACAAAAACCACTGATTCGTAAATAAACAGACAAGGTATTGGTTAAATTTCTAGATTAATGAACACAGGCTTACATGAATCACGTGGGTGGGATTTGGTTATTGAATGTACAATTCGTTTTTGTAATGTAAAAGTCTGGGAGCTATAAGATGTATTTCCCCAGAATATTATGCCATATCTTAGGCGGGAATGAACATTGGCGAAATTTACACAACGAACAGTATGAAGGCTGACTGAATTTGCAAGAATTTTGAACGCGTAGAAGAATGAACTTAATTTTGTGTTCAGTTCATTTAAATGGACGTTCCATTTACGGTTTGACTGAATTGAGAGACTAAAAAATTTCTTAACATCAGTCAATGGTACACCGTTCATTGTCAATGGAGTACAGAATTGTTTATTTGAAATGGAAAAGTGCATTAAAACCGTTTTCTTTTCGTTTACTATTAATTTGTTATTTCGGAACCAATTTGAAAATCTGATATTGTACTATTTACGGTTTCTTTATTGCAAAGGATGTTGGTATCATCCGCAAAGAGAACCGTTCTTCCGTTTTGAATCGTCGAGGGCATATCGTTTACGTAAAGTAGGAACAGAATAGGGCCTAAAATCGATCCTTGAGGAACTCCATGTGCAATGGGCAAAGAGTCGGAAAGGTGCGTACGTAATGTTTCATCAATCCAGTAAGGTATTTCCACTCTCTGAGATCGTTGTTTAAGGTACGAACATAACCAATCTAGAGCACTACCACGGATTCCATATGAAGGTAATTTTGGAAGAAAAATGTTATGATCAATGACGTCAAAAGATTTTGAGAAGTCTAAAAATAATCCAATAGGTGCCTCGTTTTGATCCAATGATGAGGCGACATCTTTAAGAAAAGAAAATATGGCTCTTTTCGTTGATTTTGATTTTCTAAATCCATGTTGGCAATCTGAAAGCGCGTCGTGTTTACTGAGAAAGGTTCCCATTCGTACGTAAAAAAGTCTAATATTTTTGAAAAAACTGCTAGAAGATAAATGGGCTGATAATTTTGAAATTCATTTTTGTTACCTTTTTTGAAGAGCGGCTTAATTTTAGCTGTTTTGAAAATATCTGGAAAAGTTCCAGTTCATAAGGATGCATTAAATATGTGAGTTAACGGGTGTATAATGTCATACGCACAGGTCTTTAACAAAGAATCCGGGAATTCATCTAAACCGGACGAATATTTTTTTTTAGTTTACCGATTATTTTGAGAATTTCATAGGAAGAAGTTTCGGAAATGAACATCGTGTCTAAAAGTTTGGGTGAACTGTCTATTATTGAATTTTGTGGCTGAGGCCCTTAGTGTATATGAATAGTAGTGTATAAGTGAAGACCCTTACTAATATATTTTCAGAAAACGCCGATGTCTGTAACTATAACACTCGACATAGAAATCATATTCATCAGGTCACATTACATGACAGCACGTCATAAGCAGTTTCAACTGTTTTTTGACGTAAAATAAATAAAAATAAATAAATATTCCCGCTTTAAGCAAGTCATTTTGGACAAAAAATTACTTGAAAGGTGAGAATGAATAGTCTGATACACAGAGTGGAAAATAATTGTAACGATTATATTTCAATAAAACGAATATTGTCCTTTCTTAGAATAAATTTGAAAATTGAGAGCAATCTATAGTTTATCTAGGGTCACATCAAAAACTAATTCTCTAAGGTATTCATTTTACCTTTAGCGCTTAGAGTCAAATCGAGAAAGGAAAAATTATTAGCACTGGAAGAAGTACCGTCACTCTAATTTCTATCCACAACTTTCTACTAAGATTCATTGTATCTTTATCTCTGTCTACCTCATTTTTGTCGTTGTCCCTCTCGGTTCCACGATCTCCTCTCTCTCATTCTCTCTCTCTCTCTCTCTCTCTCTCTGATACTCTGGAGCCATAGAGGATTATGCGGCTTCAGCCCTGCTGGCTGCTGGCTCAGCCTGCTCTGCACTTGCGGTTTACAAGTTAATGAGGTTCGCAGACGAAGGGCGGGCTCCTTTTTACTCCCCAGCGAAAGGAAGGAAATACAACAGGCGGCACTGCAGAGTTATCGTTCATCGGAGTATTAGCCGAATATTTATCCGGCAAAATTAAGCAAACCACAAGGACACTAACTGGAAGGTTTTTGAGAACTTTATTTAAAAGACAACCTGATTCCCATCTCAATAGGTTTATTTAATAATATTATGTAGTATTATACAGGAGAATGTGTATTGCACACGAACAAGTGAATTATACATATACCTATATATATATATATATATATATATATATATATATATATACACACATATACACCTGTGTGTTATCATTAAGGGAAGCAGATTTCATTAAGGGAAAGAGTCTCTATCTTTAATATTTTAGTTGTAGGATGACGCCGAAAAAGATTGAACTTCAAAAAAATCAAGGTTTTTACCGAATATGAGACCTGCACCATTCTCTTAAACGTCATCCGCACTATCCACAAAAAAAAATGTTGGAGCCTTCGTGTAAAATGCTCCGAAATTAAAACTTTGGCTTCAAATTCAAGGGACTACGACACCAGCCAGATCAATTGAGCACTTTTGGAGACAATCGACTGAATGGTTTAGCCCCTTGCGTTGTTCACCAATGGACGGACAGATGGACGAACACAGACAATTTGCCTTCATTCGATTTTTCGGTATTAAGGACCCACAAAACATGGATTCTGGCTAAACCATGTGTTAGAGGATTTTTTTCTAAATTTGGCAACTAGATTTATCCATTTTTTCGTTACTAGGGCCCTGTAATAAGAATTTTTCTTTCGAAAATACGCCCTTTCTCGGGGTATCCTTACATAACTTTCTCTCTCCTCTGTAGCGAGAAAGTAAAAGTGTAGTACGTTGCACATATCAACAGTGATTGACAACGAAAAACAATCAACTATCTAACACAATCTAATTTTTTATCTAAATCACCACATAATATTTATAAGATAATTACCTCATCCCTGAGATTGTATCGTAAAATTTGAACAAGATAAACATTATTTTTTGCATATACTTATGATTTAAGGATATGTTGCCGAAATAGATTTTTCGGATAGAACGTCTCCATAAGCAATAAAAAATAAAAACCGACCGTGTCTCCATAAAATGTGGTGCTAATGGAACGATATCAGGCGGTACAATTCGGTAGCTTTCGTGGCCCGCACGTGGATTTCGCTGTTTAAGTGGAAGGGTGGAGATCTTCCTTGCACAAAATGATTACGTAGGCTTCCGCGGCCGGAATTTGTATTATCTAGTTGTCCGGGATGTGCCGAGTGTCTGTAGTGGTGACTGACGTTTGGATCAACATGTGGTCTTCCTCAGAGCGAACTGCTACCAAGTGGCTAGCGAAGTCGCCTGATATGGGGGAGAAGAGTAGCGGAATTTGTCAAGATGACGACCAATAGGAAGCGGGCAGTTGGTACGGGATTGGTGGAGGGAGAACAGGGTGTAGCCCTGTCGGCGGGATTGCCTTTCACGAATTATATCGAATGTACCTACTGAATTTTGTACTTAAATTACTTAGTTTTATAACGTATTTTTAAAATAATGATTAATTAATGTATGATTTTAATATATTCAGCAGCAAAAGAACTCGTGATTATATTGAATGCATTGGAGAATTTCTTATAACCAGACCCACTAATTTTTTCTAGTAGTTAATTTGTGAAATAGGAATATAACTATTGGTTATTTCGATCTTCGAGTACTTACGACAAATTTAAATGAGATTATTAATATGATAACCGCATTGGATATGAAGTCATTCTTCTCGTGTTACCAATTAAATTTACCAGAAAACCGACTTTTCGAACGTTCAACTGTTCTTTACATCAGCCCTTTTTAAAATACGAATTTTCACTCAATTGATGATGAAAAAATAATATAAAAATCGACTATAATTTCAACGGAAGGCTCACTCAAAGAAAATCTATGAATATGGTCGGGATATTTGCCTTGTATTCAGACAGGGCGATGGTAGTATTGACTGACCCTCACTGTTGATAATAATAGAGGATATAGTAATCCCGTTGAAATATATTCGATCTATTATATTGACAGCACCTAGAATCAAATTATCCACAAAGAAATACGAAAGAACTATCGATACCCTTCACAATTTGGAATGCACTAAGACAAGTAGTCCAATTGGCTCCAACTCCATTCAACTTTGCGTCGGAAACAATGTCACCCGTCACACCACAGAGATACAGAATATAGGAGCAGACACAATCCTAGTCTTTGCAATCGTGATAATGGGTGCAAAGCAAGACAAGTCCCTAATGTAGGGACAACTATGGCCCCAGTTTTCATTCGTTGATTGATGTTTCCGGGCACGTCAACTGTTCTTAATTAATCCCGTTATCGTGATGCGTATCTATTCCGGAAGGCGGTGGTGTTCTTTCTCTTCTAGATAGTGAGATCCGGCGCCGACCTACATGTCACGGAAGGGATTTTCCCCTCAAAGTACCTCCCCTTTCGGGGCACCTAATTTAACGTGCTGAATTTGTTGTCGTTCTTTGCGTCATGACATCTCACGTTTTCAAATTGGAACGGTTAAGTCAATAATCCAGGTAAGCATACCTCCTGTACCTAGTTAATTTAAGTGAGATCATTGAAATAATTTAATCTTAAACTGCTAGTGTTATAAGAGCTCGTACTTCCTCGTTACTTATCAGACGATGTACATAACGGTTTCTCACAAGCTCATTAAAATATAGTTCTCAAAGTATCTCCCCTTTCAGAGCACAGTTGCAACTGGAACAAACAATAAACTCCCGACTGGTTTCCCGACGTATGTCCCGACTGGTTTCCCGACGTATGTGGTAGAGCATTTAAATGCATGTGTGTATGTGAGGAAAGAGGATAGAACAAGGAAGAGGAAGGAAAGATTATGCGAGATCCGTGGCCTACTTATTAGAGTATTGCTCCGGCATTCGTCTGGTAATAATCGGAGAAATCGCGTAAAACGACCGAGCAGCTGGCTGCTAGATTGTCCTCCAGCGGCTGCATTCGACCTAGCTAAGTAGCTAGTATCGAACATCCGCCACCGTCGGGACTCGCACTCTACGGACCTCCCGATCAGAGTCGTTGGAGAGTCAGCGGCAATGGCGGCTCTACGCTAAACCTAGCCGGTATTTTGATTCATAATTGACAGTCCTGCATGAGGAAATTTCGCTCGTGTGCCACGGTCGTTAATACAAAATCTGCTAGATGGCGGGCCAGAATGATATGAGACACGAATGAATAAATTTTAATTTTTGTGGTATTCATCGGATAATGGTGTGGATATCTTTATTTTTTCAGCACAACTCTGATAATACTTCTAAAATTTCCCTTTGTTCTGTCCATATCAGGGATTTGAATAAGACCTTGTCTTCTTCAACCAGAGTTGGATGGCTTTGAAAATACGTTTTATTTCCTAGTCTTACATGGACAAATTTTCAAGCGCTATCTTCCTAGTTTATGAGTCAACTCCAAAAGAACAAACAGAAGTTTAATTTTCTTTACCTTCTTCGGTAGAGATACCAGCTTCATTCAACCTATGATTCCCCTACAAACTTCTGAAGGTCTTCCGCATTATATTTGTAAAAAAAAGTTTTTAGATTTATCACATTTCTTCTGCATCAGCTATAGGAACAATATTTGAAAAGCTGCCCGGAGATGTAGCCAACCAAACCACAATTTTACAGTAAAGGGAAACATTTTTGTGGAATATATTTCATAAAATACCTCAGTGCCCCCATGAGTATAAGTGTTAATACAATTATATTCAACGGCTATTTACATGCTTATTTATGATCATTTGGTTTCCAATTTCATGATTATTTGCGCATGTACGTACGTTATTATAGGTTATATTGGACTGTTACACTGGAGGAATGATGTACGGATAATGACGATGAAAACTTTCATTACTATATCACTGATAACTGTAGTTTGCAAAGTTAAATAAACTGCTAATTTCTAAGAGAATGAAATGACAGTTACATAATTAAATGATGACAAATAAAATAAAATTGTAACTTAAATTCTTTCATTCGTTATTTTATGTATCCACAGAGAGTTCGCTCGAGATACCTGAGCAGGCGATAACCGATGAAATGCAAGCATGGCACGAACGAACTCTAGTCCCTTACCAACAAATGTTAAAAACAAAGTCGTGGGAATGAGCGGCATACCAATACTTTTCCTCTTAAATTAGTGCGTGTTGATTGATTGATTGATTGTTAGTGATTCCGGGCGCGTCGACTATTAATCATTAGTCCCACAAGTGTAGTGTACGAGTTTGCTCGGGAGGTGGCGGTGGTCTTCCCCCGCTGGATGGCGAGATCCGGCGTCGACCTATCGACAAATAGTGGGGTTCTTCCACAACCACGTATCGGCCACCAGCGGGGCACCGCCCCAGCCAGGACAAGCTCTAAGCTCCTGACCGGTTTCCCGGCACGTGTGGTAGTACGTGTTAGTGTGTGTGTGTGTGTAAGGGGTGAGGATAGGACAAGGAAGAGGGAGGAGAGATCGCGCGTGGTCCGTGGCCCCTTTGTTAGGGTACTGCTCCGACATTCGCCTGGTATTGATCGGAGAAACCAAGGAAAACTACCAATCAGAGCAGCCAGCCGCTAGAATTCTCCTCCAGATAGAGACTGAATTCGACCTAGCTGACAAGCTAGACTCGAACCTAGGACGTCCCGATCGGAGGGTTTGCAGTGACATCAGTTGATGAGCCATCTCTCCCAATCTTTCCTCTATTGGAGCAAACTTAAAGAAACAATTTGCAGTCATTTAAAAAATGAAAATGTCAGGGAATTCATGTAAATACTCCCAAAAATGTTTAAATATGTTAGTGATGCCCGGATTGACAAAAGAGATATTGTTTAATATATTTCAATCCAAGAGTTTTTTTTAAATAATTCGTTGCGACGTTGTTGATGCAACGCGTCTCTTAACCCTTGTTGGGCGTTGATCGCTTTCTTCTGGAGTAATCCTCTGTTACTGAGCATACTATACTCATACTCCGTTACTGAGAATAATCTCAAGTCAAGTCTCGTCACGTTGCAGTCAGTCAGGGCCTTTTATCCCTTCGGCCAGGGGCTCGACGACGTTAGATCCCGGGGTTCCTGGCCGGTCACCCAACCAAGAACCCGCGAGTCTCGAATTCGCTTAACCTTCGTAACTTCACGGAGCGTAGTAAAAGAATTCGGCTAGCGCCGCCGTTTCTAATCTGACGCACACGTGACAGATTCTATCCATCGATCCATCAACACATCCACATTTTCGAGTACAAAATTGCTCGTATCTTCTTTCCACCTGTACCAATCTGAACTACCTTTAAAATGCACTATTAGACCTTAATACTGAGCAGGAGCGAAGTTATAGCTCAAAAGAAGATTAAACTTTTTTTTACTTTTACAAAATTACAAACTTAGAACTGACGGTGTTTAGTCAACATCCATATTTACATTTAAAATAAATGCCATGCAAATTAAATTATTAAGTATTAGTAACGTGGTATTCTCTCATTTCGCTGCTCTACACATTTTGGCTAACGATATGATACCATTATTCCTCGTGTACCTCCACAGAAAGTTGTTTTGCACGTGTGTCAGCGCCTTCTTGTGGAACTTTCGTCACCATAATTTTTTATGCATTTTCTTCTCACGTCGTTCCAGTTATCTATTTTTATTTGACGCATGCGGCTTCTATTAATGTGTTTTAGCACAGCATTCGACAATCCTTCAACTGCACTAATGCATCTTGCCTGATATTATGAGTCATCCTATTTCCATGGAATACGATGTTAAAGTATTAAATATTAGCGACTTACTTTAGTACTAATCGAAAACAAGAGTGAGCCATGATATAGAGCATCGATCCCTTATCCGAATTGCATCCCATTTCCTACAATTTTGTGGGTTACATCCTTATTTTGGGTAGCCGTTCAATTGAGTAACTCCTAATTTAACGTGCTGAATTTTTTGTCGTTCTTTGCGCCATAACATCTCGTGTTTTCTGGAACGGTTAAGTCAATAATCCAGGTAAGCATACCTCCTGTATCTAGTTAAATTAAGTGAGATCTCTGAAATAATTAATTCACCAACTGCTAGTGCTATAAGAGCACGTACTTCCTCGTTACTTATCAGACGATATAAATAAGGGTTCCTGACAAGCTCATTAAAATATAGTTCGTACGAGGTACATGTAGACGTCTGTCGTCCATTACGCCTCTTGCGCTAGAAAACCTGTGAGTGATTTTTACTTCTTGGGTCCATCAAGAAACAGGTCCGTTCAGGCTAGCAGGCAAATTTTGTGACATTTTCTGAAACAGTCGAGCATCGTCAAAAACCGCATCGCTCTACGAAATACCTCGCCACCAATAAAGACATTTAATTATTTATTTATAGTTTTCACGAGTAATTTACACTGTATCAATCTGCCTGTCGGTTTTTGGCGCGACAGTCCGCGTACGGGCCATGGCCTACCAGCAGCGTCCCGGGATGGCGGTCATGGGTTTAGGGGGGACGTGTGGTTAGCACGAAGACATCCCCACGCCGTATTCTGGTCTTCTCAACCTGAGAAGTGCGTTTCATCGTCACACAGCAGCATATACTGGGACATTGCAAGGAAAACGCACATTATAATCTTGCCCCACCGGGAATCGATCCAGCAGTCGCGCCATGGAATGCGAGCACGCTGACCAATGAGGCAAAACGCGAGGACTACATTGTAAAAATACCGTCACTAAAAATAATATTGTAAGAATTGATACAAATTATGTGTAAATGCAAATGAAAATAAAAATATGTGTGAATTAAGTTACCAAACGGACAGACTAAAAATAGAGAATTTCAAAGAGTTCGCGTTATTTACTTTAAGCACATTTTTACTTGCAGTAGACCAAATTTTAATCATAAAGTTACGCATGTAAATAATGTTTCTGAAAACTGAAGTTTTAAAGCGACCTTTTCTTGTATTGTAGCTACATAAATAAATTGATATCATGTGAACATTCCCCAGTTGCCGGAATGACAAGCGTAATAGGAAGTAAAACGGCTCAAGCACAAGTTAGCCAATGTTTGTGAAATAAATGTAAATGACTGCTATTTGTTAATCAGTGAACACGCTCCCTAATTTGGTTCGACATCAATGAGTATCACAAAAATTGCTTACTGAAATGACTGAACAGACAAAATGTAACCAACGCTACCTGTCGCATTCGAGGTTGTTGTGCGTGTACCTGCGACAGTCCCTAATTTGAACGCCGGTGCATTGAGGCGTGTCCTGAGCAGTATTGCGACCCGTGTCCTCGAATGTTGTCACATAAGCAGATAGGGCGGCAGAAAATGAAGAGGAATTTTCTCGCCTCGCAGCCGGCGGCAGACAATCGTTTGGTTTCCGAACGCTTTGAAATTTTCAAGCGAATCTGGGATAATAGGCGACGGATCTCCGACAGGTGCGACATATATTCACGAGATTTTATGTCGAAGTCTTATACAGGTGGTTCACCTAACATGTTCCCTTCAAATATTTCCTGAACCGTTGCAGATTTTGATATTCAGGGTTCACTAAATCGAATATTTGTGAGGACTGACGGGGATGTGTAATGTTATCCTATAGCTTTTATTACAAAAATACCTACACAACTTAGATTAAAAAAAGAGCCCTATAGACGTATTTTGCCCATGATAACGAGTTTGAAAAGTCGAGTCAAAACATTTGTATACTGCCCTAAATTATATAACAATTATTTTTAGACATGTTTAGTATTTGACAGACGATATTTCTTTGCGCCAGAATGTGAACCTGCAAACTTCAGTTCATGATGAGCTGCCTATCAAACAAGGCAAAGTGATACATGTGATAATTCGTAATATGAGATTTCCAACACTATTTATTTATTTAGTCAAAAACAGTCAAAACTTTATGTGACGTATGGGAGAGGAAATCATCTGCGCACGCTTTCTTGAGTTTCAGAATCTCCTCCAACAATTTAACTATTAATAGTTGAAAAATGAAACAATAATAATAATAATAATAATAATAATAATAATAATAATAATAAATTTAAAAAAGCGAGAGATTAACATTTCAAAAACTAGATATTTTCGTTGCCGAATTATAGAAAACTTATTTGTAACGGTAAACGAACAAACAGATTTGATTTTTCTGTATTGCTAACAAAATAGAAACTCACCCTAAGCTCTACTACTACAAGCAAAAGGAAAGCTTAACAAAACGTGCGCATAGTGAAGCTTCATTTACGTCCAGAAGCAAATCAAGGGGTCATCTCAGCATTTGCTTAATGAATCAGGGAAACTGGACAAAACCCCGTTCGAGATGGGGGTCATTGACCCGGAAGCTGTTTAATGGCAAAAAGTTATTGGCAAGTTTCTTGGCAAAACATCTATGTTTCTTGGCAAAAAGTTATTCTCCTCGACACCTACTAAATACTTTAAAAGCGTGTAAAATGTATTTTGTTTGTTGAAGAAATAATCTGGTGTTTCTCATTTTTACTTTTTTTCTTTTTCGACACTAGCTACATAGATAGGTTGCGTTCAGCTACTGTTTGGAGAGGAATTCTAGCGGCTCTAAAGGTATGATCGGTAGTTTTCCGTGGTTTCTCTAGGCGAATGCCGAAGCAGTAACGTAACAAACGGGTCACGTACTGCGCACAATCTTTCCTTCCTCTTGCTTCTCCTATCCTCAGCCATTAAGTCCACACACTTACACTAACATGCACTACACTGCCACCCTTGTCGGGAGACCAGTCGGGAGCTTAAGAGCTTGTCCTGTCCGAGACAGTGCGCCGATAATGGGGGGGTACTTGGTCGGGGAAAACTATGTAAGCCGACGTGTAGGTCCACGCAGGATCTCGCCTTCCTGCGTGGGAAGCTCACCGTCACCTCCAGCGATAAAATCGTGTACCACACTTACGGGAGTAATGACCTGAGCCGTTGGCGCAGCCAGAATCATTAATCAATCTATCAATCAACCAAATTTCTTCTTCTTAGTTTCAGATGTCTAAGTATAAACGTTACAAACTTTTAGGACATGCAGGGTGGTCGAAAATTATCACTTTTTGCCATTGAGCATTTAGTGTGAAATTTTATATGCCGAAGTTACATATGTAATATTTGGATCTTGATTATTAGGCAACTTCTTATCCACCTACCCTCGGCAGGTTGCGTTCTGATGCAGTCAAAGATATTTTATGTAGTACCTGTCGAACACATGTGCGTACAAGATTGCCTAACAATCGTCTTACTTAACGATTGCCTAACAAGTTTGTAACATTTATTCTGAAGCAGCCAGTCCACTGAGTAAACAGGGGAACCAGCTAAGTTAGCAACAATAAATATCTTTAGAATTGTTTGATGTATCAGGATGCGGCTTCTGCCAAGTTGTTGTAAATGATGATGATGAGGGATATAACACATTTCATTTTCTTGTTTGTAACGTTTGTATTTTCGTAGATATTGACATAAAGCTTAATTTTTGAATGGAAGTATACATTATTTCACCAGGAATACAACGATATAAGAATTATTAATGCTTGAAAACTATCGATGTAAAACTGTTCTACATTTTCTTAGAAGCATATGCTGTGTTCTATGCCTCTCCAAAACAGCTTTCGAGTAGCCGAAAACAGTCTGGCTTCCATTGTGGTCATTATAATCCACTCTCTAGAGAGAAATTGAAATAAACTATAATGGCATTACGAAACAATTTAAACTTTGCATTTGAAAGCCTATCTTTTTTGTCTCGGTACAAAGTACTAAATTTTGAGGTGTTATAATAGGTAAAGTATAGTATATTAATTATTTTTTTTATAATATTATAATATATATTTTGCAGATTGTATCTATAACATTAACCACATATAAATATTTTCACGATTAATAAATCGCATTTGAATACTAATTAGAATCTCGTAGGTTTACATAAAAAGCAAGCATCTAGTTTCAATTAAATAAATCTAATACTTTAATATCAAAGATATTTGGTAGGTAATTTTACTTTTACAATTGCCTGAGTTCTCATTTATTTATTTTAACATTTATCACGCACTTTTATATGCATTCGTGACATGGCTGCTGCTGTGTGCACAGCTAGATTTCAAGTTGTCGCGCGCGCACAAGACGGCGCACTCTCTATATTGAAGCCTACATTTCAACGTAGCAATATTCGTTTCACCAAACAGCAAGCCGTCGGAGCGAGTCTGGGCCAGCAGCGACGACGCGTTTATAACGGGAGGCATGGCGCATGGAAAAGTTATAGATTTTGTCATCGCTATAGTTTTTGTCACTGGTTTTGGTACCCTGACTACGCTAAGAACTTTGCTTATTCTGATGAAACTATTAGTGACTGAGCTCAGAACTTGTGCATTTACTGGTGAAACTGTGAACGGCTTTGGAATTGGTATTTTCTCTTCGGGCTAGTTGGTCTGCTCCGGGTTTGTTTATTGTACGATTAGGATTGGGGAATTTAGTTGAGCAGAAAGTCAATAAACTCTTAAATTTGTTACACCAGTCTTCCGGTTTTTTTATACATTTAATCTACTACTAGCTCTATAATATATTTCTCTACACTCTCAAAACCGACCGTCTGAAAGCTTCCACGCACGTAAAGAAAATACTGTTTTTATTTTCGAACACTTTGGAGAAAATCGTTCCTCACAATTGAACAACAACAAAAAGCAACAATGCGGAACCTACCAAACCGTACATTCGCCAAAGAAAAAAAACAACACAATAATCACCAAACATGATTTTCTGCATTAGATTATGACAATGGGTTTTCTTGGCTTCCCAGGACCCACAACCCCTCCAGTCATCGATATGACCATCCACAAACCAACGCAAACAGGTTAGTAAGCCCAAACAAATAAACAGAGTAACGCAATCTAGCCCACAAATAAAGGACATTTCATCTAAGTCCACCAAAACGATGCGAATTTTAGAAGATATCCATGGGTGGCAAGTCTTCTCCCTAGTCACTGGGAAAATCTCAACCAACTTCTTTGCCGCGGATGTGTTTAAACGTAACGGGAAGATGTGCCGGGGTGACCAGTGGGTTGGACACCCATACGCCCATTGATTACTTCACTTCCTTGGAAAATCTAGAGAAGCCTCGTAATAAATTTAGTAATCGCTTGTTTGAATCACTTACTGTATGAAGAGATTTCAACATTGAATTTAGGCCAATTAAAAAAGTTTTTTTTTTTAAAAAGATCAAATTATAATTAAAAAAAACTAGGTTACTGTTCCACAAGCACATATTTTTACAATTATCAGCAACTTGAACACTAATTAAATAACATGTGCAATTAATTACGAAATGTAAAATATAATTATTTACAGACTACCTGCTGTAGGAATCATGCGACGCTGTTTTATAATGATATTTACGTAAACGACCATTATGCTTTTTTTAAAAGCTTTCATTTCATTTTAATGCGTACATTCCTCATAGAAAGAGAAAACTAAGCATTTTGCGGAAAAGCAGTAATTGAATAAAACAAGGAATTAGAACATTACGTAAAAACTAACGTACCCCATACTTCATTTCGCAAACATCACGTATCACCCGGTTTCTATGTTCACTCGGTTACGAAAATACAAAAGCATTTTAAATACAGTAATAGCATAGACAAAAATAATTAACTCGTAGTGCTCAACAGCACATACTTTCTCGCATTATTTCTAAATTTGCAATTTTCGAGAATTCAAAGTTGAACGAAACTGAAACCCGCGCCATTTTTAAGTATTCTTTCTTTTACCTGTGGACAAAATTTCAAGAAAAAATTGGAGCGATTTTTGAGAAAATGTTTTAGAATACAAATGTTTTACTATAAACAAATTATGCAAAAACTTCTTCAACAATTGTACATGATCTTTTTAAAGAGCGACGTTTTTAACAATAGCCTTTGTCTAAGGTAAAATTCCCTATTTCGAATTTTGTACTTTAGAAATGTTTACTTTTGCAAGTTTCGAAAGATACGGAGAGTTCACCAGAAATGGAACTAGCACAATATTTTTTACCGTTTCTCACGGGGATACGAAGAGAAAATCTGAAGAAAAAATTGGAACTTTTTTGAGAAAAAAATTGATTCAAAAAAATTTAAAATTGCCTATATTTCGCCCAAAATTACACAAAAACTACTCTTATTTTCGAAAAATTTAACAGATTTCATTAAGGAAAAAATCTCAATATTCTGTATTGTAGTTGTAGGAAAACGCTCTAAAATTGCACAATTATATATATATATATATATATATATATATATATATATATATATATATATAATAATAATAGATAGATATAGATAGATAGATAGATAATAGATATAGATATAGATATAGATATAGATATAGATATAGATATACATATACACACACACACACACTCACACGAGATTTGCAACATAATCTTAAAGGTCCTATACAATAACAGATAATAAAATTTTATTTAAAAAATTGGGGCTATTTTTGAAAAAAAGACATTATCATGGTTTCATGTAAAGTTCCCTCAAAAATTAAAATATCCGTTTGAAACTCCCATAGTCTCGAGTTTGTTCAGATCGGTCGGGGAATTTCACTTTTGGAGAAAATTGGGTGAATGGTTTAGGCGCTAGCGTTGATCACAGACGGACGGACGGAAATTACAAAGCAATGAGGAATGGAGAAGGCAGGAAAAATGTAATAATCTTCAGGAAGGTCTCAACCTGTAGCGGTGTAAGGAACGTATTTTTGTGATCTTCGAGAACTTCTTTAGAGATCTTCGTAAAGACTGGTTGCATGTGAGAGCTGCAAATCTCATATACATTATGGCAATAATGTAGGAGAGGAATTGGCTAGTTTATTTTTTACCTCGTATTCTTTTTACTTTTTCCAACATTCAATTACACTATTTTACAATTTACTGGATGTTGTGTACATAGTTTATCCAGGATGTGACTTGACTTTCTCTGATTTTTTCTTGCATTTATTATTGTTTTCTAGAGTGCTGTGCTTCTTAAATCTGTTAAATACACGTGTTAATTTTCTGATTCTGATTCCACCCATTATTTTCTGATTTCACACATTTTTGGTACCACAATGACACCTGTTTCTTTTTATAAGATATTTTATATCTAATTGATTTATTTGCTGATTTGGTAGAACATTTCGGATGGTTGAATAATTAAGTTAATATTTTAAATATGGCTAAATATGAGCAGTAACTTGAAATTTACGTAAAATTATATTGAAGTAAAACAAACAGAAATAATATTCCAAGATATCACATAAATACTATTTGATTTTCTGTAACATTTCAGCTCAACCCTTAGCAATATTAGAATGTTTATTCATGCCCAATACCGAGCGGATACTGGTATAATGCAGTTCAGAGGCTGGTCCTTCAAAGTGGGGATCCAGTACTTTCAATTGTAATACGAGTACTGTATCTTGAGAAGTGTGGAATGTTCTCAAGGGTCCAGCTAGTATTATATTACGAAATCGTGGCAAATAATACGCCAAAATACATGCTGTTGAAGCACCACTAGTTGTAAAATGTCATACTTCTTGAATATGCAACCTAAAGTTTGGAATCTTCCAAGAAGGTCAAGAACTTGATTGATCTTAGTACTACACAAGTCTTAAGTTGCATAACAAATGTATAATATTTCTATTGACATCATGTAATGATTGCAGGGATAACTAGGATGCTCAAACAGTGAGGAGTATTATCAAAACAGTGTGAGAATGACAGCGTTTCTGTACACATTTGAATAAATAAGAGGAACCTCAATTCAGTGTTTGCTGATTTAAAGTGAATTACTTTCTCTTCACAACCGAGATACTTCCATTTTCTTTTGCTGTTTATTGAGTGCGCCCTCTACGTATGTGAGAGGTGGGAATGAGAAACAAATCGTCGAGAAAGACACATTGTCAAAATAGGAACATTTTACTGATTCCTTTTTGGATGTATAACGTATTACTGTGCTTCATCTAAATAGATACACGTAAAGTTAAATTAGAAGAAGAAAATATTCAAGAGGTTTTTGTGAAGGAAGGAAAAAAGAACTAGGGATTTGAGGAAAATCTTCAAAGAAGAGTACATGGGCGTTTTAGATTTTGGTTCGATGTTTTGGAGATTACATCACAAGACGTCTAATTCTATTCTTCTGATAACAGTTTTTGAGGATTACAATTTCGGATATTTTCTGGGGAAATGTGTTATCGTTTTACGGGGTTCGAATAGCAATGACTTTTGGTACTCCTAAGTTCGAACTATTATCGTAGAGACGCCTGTTGCCTAGTGCGACAATTCGACGAGCTCCGATGTCTTTTCGTTACGTGTTCGTAGGTTCTTGTTACATTCTTCTAAATGGTTTTGAACAAAATTGTGACAGGACTTATGGCCGCGCGTAAGACCAAAGTAGAGGCCAGTGCGTAGGAGCGAAAATCCTACTTGCCCGTAGACTTTTTAAATTTTTGATTTCATTTCGGACTTTTTAAATTTATTTCCATTCCTACACTATTATAAAGGTGTGTTATTTTGCCTATTATCATACAGTGAGTCCCAACTGAATTCTCATATTTAACGCGCCGCTGCTTACGACACAGCTGTCATGCGAGAGCAAGACTCTAAGGAAGAGGTCGCCAGTCATTAAACGTTCACTATTTGCGCTCATGCATTGTGTTATGATATTCTTGGTATGTACAAGTCCGTACTGTATACACCATACTACGCTATTGCAGTATTTGTAAAGAAAGATTTTGTAAAAATATTTAATTTATTGCAGAGAGTCTATAATTTCTTGATCTTGAGGAGTGAGCGTGCTACGTTTCGGAAAAATCATTTTGGGTGGTTTCCTCCGACTGTATTTCTGCTTCTACTATTATTACTCTGCTACACTGCTAACACTCATATATTATTAATTTCCAATGCGCGGAGAAATTGAAATTCCAGCCATCATAGACTGTCTGGCGTTTCGTTACATACCCACAAACTCGAGGAGAATCCAAAATCAATGAAACATGTTCAATTTCAACTGAAAAATGGAAATATTTGTGTTACTCCGCTATTCTCATACTGTGGATATGGACTCACTCTCAGTGTGTTTCTGTAACCAGCGTAGCGGACGTCATGCGGCAGCAAGCTCCAAGGAAGACACCGCGCACGCTAAAATATTTATTATTCGCGTGCTGACTTATGGAATAACAACTTTGTCGATATAAGTCATTCCACGTCATATCACACACTCAGTAAACATTACTATTTTTTAGCGACTTGATACCTGTTTAAAGAGGTCTAGGGTTGAAAAAAGAGTATTTTTTCTTTTTTCTAATCTCAGGAATGCTACCAGAGCAGTAGCACAGGACGGACCTCCGCACGCAGCGCTGCGCCTCGTACCTGTGTTGTGTCCCAATGAACGTTCCACAGTAATACTGATCAACAATACCAACAAATTGTGTGAAGGACGGTGGTATACGCAAGTGTATTGTAAATGCTCTTGGTCGGGTTGTACATGCATTTGTAAGCATTTTCAGCAACCAACAATCAACCAATTGAGGTGCTCTGTGAGTCACCTCGTCAAATGCTATTTAGTGTTTGCTGTAAGTTAGATCAAGTTAGATTGTAAGCCTATAACTACACATGTAAAGTTAAGATTTAACTAAAATTTGTAAATCCGTCCACGTATGAAATATTTTTACTAGTAAGGTGACACAGGTATCCTTTTCTCTTTTTTGGAAATCAATGTTCAATTTTTAAAATATGTTTTATTTGTGTTTAAATGTAGTATAAACATGTAGTGGTAAATTGCATGTAACGGACTTATTTGCATTTATACATGTGATATTTGTCCCTGATAGTTAGGTAATCCTGAATGCAGAGATGTTCGGTGAGTTACGAGTTACGTTTTTACATATCAAAGAGATTTCATATACCTGCCAAACATCATTGCATATAACTCCGTTATATACAATTTACCATCACATTTCCATTAGAAAAAATCATCATTTTCAACGCTCTTCTTGTTTTAAAAATTTGTAACATTTATTCTTAAACGTAACGTACGCATGATAGTCATTATTAAATTTAAGTATATAATTATCAACTGAATTTTGCTCGGAACCAGCATTGTTATTGTCGCTGCAGCGATTCTGACTGGGAGGTCCTTTGGTTCGAGTCCCGACGGTGCCGGGTTTTCCACGTTAGCTCTATCGCTAGATCGCATTCAGCCGCTGTCCGAAGAATTCTTGCGTTCCGCTGCTCTGGTCGTTAGTTGTGGGGCGTGATTTCTCCAACCAATACTAGGTAAATGCCGGAGCAGTTCCCTAACATACGAGGGAAGAGGAAGGAAGATCACGGTTCGCGCGTGATCTTCCTTCCACTTCCGCATCCTATTATCTCCTCTTACAGACACTCTACTTAAACATTACACTATCACACATGTCAGGGGACTATTCTAGATTAGAGCTTGTTTCGGCTGGGGTGGTGCCTCGTTTGGGGAGATAACTGGAGAGAGAAATCCCACACACGCCGACGTTAGTTCGGCGCCGTATCTCTCTATTCAAGAGAAGGAACACCGTTACCTCCCGCAATAAAATTCGCACTATACTCAGCGGACTAATGAATATAGCAGTTGACGTGCCGGGTAACTTCAACCAACGAATCAAGTAGTAAATGAAGCACATAATTCACTTGCTCAGAACATAGACTTATTTGAAATACAATTGTCCTTATTATAAAGTATGATGAATACATTACTTCTAAAGAGTATGAAATAATGTTACCGGAAGAATTTTTAGAGTCTCAAATAGTAGTGGAATTCTTGAGTTTTCTTAGCAAGCTGTATTTTCAATATGAAACAACTCAGTGCCAAAACAAATATCAGAAACTAATTAACAAATATACAATTTGAATTGAACCGTAAATTGATATGTCACTTACTGCATAACGAATTACATCGGTTTCCTGAGGGAAATTTGTGCAAGGCGTTGTCAGGAGCAGAGGGAACGGCCAAACGCGTTCCAGACCCTACAATCTAGCATTGCGCCTGACTTGTTATGCAACTCGTTGCGCGAGTTAATTCCGCTGACGCAGCCCCGTTACATTTCCTGAGGCGACGTAATGGGTCTGTAACATCTACTCAATTTCCATTTGTTCAAAATCCTGGGAATTGTTGGCTACAAATACCGTCGCCTGTATTTGCGTGCTGAAGCCTCGGCGTGTAAGTAGAGGTAAAACGAATTAAAAGCGAAATGTCGGCTCTGATTCGTGCGACGTCGTCTTAAACTGAAAATTGTTTCAGGTTGGAGGGGATAAGGGCTGGCGACTCGTAGGTATTATGGTTCTTTCTACCAACCTTGTCCAAAAAGCTTTGTTAGATGAGTGGCGACGTAAGAACTCCGTTACTCTTTTTGTTAAAATATCATCAAACAATCCAAAATTTTAGGCATTGAATTCATTTTGCCATATTTTAGTTTTCGTTTAATTATTTTCTTACGTAACAACAGTAAATGATGACCTCTGATGAGGAGAGTGACGAAGAACTTTACTTTTGAGAGGTAAGAAAAAAATCGCCTGGTCGGCCCGGTGGCCGAGATCGTTAAGGCAGTAGTGTCGTAGTGATATCGTACCGAAGGGTCGCGGGTTCGAGTCCCGCCTCGGGCATGGTTGTATTTGTGTTCGTCCTTTCACCCCTTATCATCACCATATCGTTTCATCCACATAGTTACCATACCGTTAACAGCAATAGTGGTCGCTAATGACCTAAGATGTTGATGCGACCTTAAATAACCAATTAAAAAAAATCTCCAAATTTTATCTAGTCTGTGGGATCAAGTCACTGAAAAACTGAACTTAAACTGAAATTTTTAAACATCCAGCAATTGGTAAACCTCCGGTTTTCCCTTTATGACAAAGTTAAAATTATACCTATTCTATAGAATGGGCGTTATGTTTTTTTTAAATAATATCAAAACAGCTATCTGAAAAATCGAGTCAAAGAATTGTTTTGAAAGATTGGTTGTCTCGGAGTGTGGCTAGAGCAGCTGGGCGGAACCTGAAACAAAAGGCCCGGGTTCCAATCCCGGTCGGGGTTACCAATTCTTTAACAAATTTAATTACCTTAAAGATCTTCAACCAAAGTTCAACTGTGCATTACAACTACTGCAATTCGGGACTAATTGGTAAAAATTACATTCCAAACTGTCTTGAGATGTGAACTCCTTATATATACTATGCAACAATATTTGAATTTTTCCCCTGTCTAACTTTCTTAATGTTATCAACCGATTTCTGGCTGGGAAATATGGAAGTTCTAACATCTCTTCGATAAAATTTCTGTTCAATCTCAAATTCAATGAAAAATAAACTTACACAACCAGCCTATCTCTCAACGACGGAATAGAATAACGAAACAAACGATAACTTTATATCAAAAAATAAATATCAGAATGGTACTTTACGAAAAAGAATGACATGAAAAAAGTGTTTTCAGAAGAAAAAAATCAAAGAAGAAGAAAAAATGTAAACAAAATTATAATACTTAATATTGGGAACCAGCGATTGTATTAAATATTACAAGCTGCTGAGCCGTAGTCAGAAAAACTGAGAGTGGCAAAATCTTTAGGCAAAATACGATTTTTTTGAGATACCGAATAAATAATTTAACTAGTTGTCGTACTAAGACTCGTTTGTAAAAATAATAGTATATGAACTTTTTGAAAACCTAATTTTTACTTTATCTCTTACTACGTACGTAGTGAGAAAACCTTTTTGTAATTGTGAAGCGGAAAGGGGATATTTTATCAGAAATACTCTTATTATCGGTCCTTGTAACGAAAAAGTGGATAAATCTTGTTCCTATATGCAGTAAATTATTTCCTCTAACAGGATATATATTCAGAACCTTGTTTTGTGGGTTGATGATACCAAATCTAATAGTGGTAAATTAGTTTATAATTTCTCGCAATATTCTGTACTTTCGAAATTTTCGAAAATTCAGAAAGTTCAATGACAATTACCCCTAAGGCAACTTTTAAGCGTTCTTTCCGCTATTCGTGGAAACACTTAAGGAACAATTTGGAGTTGTTTTTATGAAAAGTTGGAAAATGTTCTTAACGAATTGTTACCACCCGAAATCAAAATATTTATTTCAAGTTCGTGTTCGTCCTCATCGGTCAGGGAACATCAATTTTGGAGAAAATGTGTCTGAACGACTTAGGCATGAAAGTTGACCACAGACAGACTTTTGCTGTTAATCAATTGTTCGCTGTCAAAGACACATAAAACATCAATTATGACTACACACAAAGTAATTTACTTCATTTAGAAAACAGATATATCCACCTTTTCGATATTAGGGCCCCAAAATATGAGTTTTTCTGTCGAAAAATCACGGAATTCTGCGAACGCTTTAAAATACATTCTCTTTACTGCGAAAGGCGAAAATGTAAAATAGGAAATTACGAAAGGTAATAACGCTGCTTTTGAAAATAAATGGGAAGAAGCTGAACAATATAATTTTTTCTTAAGTTAATTTAAGTTAGATTCTGCTACAAACAGATGCACCTCTCGTTTTTCATGACAATATGATCACCTGGTGAAGAAAGCCAAAAAACTTTTGTAACGTTTTGGTTATAATTTTATTGTGGAATTAGTTGAATAAAGAACATTAACAATCGAATTTTAACTGTTCGTAATTCCAAGAAAGAGTATTGGTTGATTTATTTGCAATATATTATGTACTGAACAATGCATTAACTTGGGTCTAAACACTTCACTGGTATCGTCGAGTCAGCTGTGTCCAAGAATACTTTATTTTTGGTTTAAATTCCCATATTCAGCGCCCATTTCCCTGCTAATTTTTATTCTCTATATTTAGAGTCAGCAACATTTTAAAACTCGTGAGAAGAAATTGATTTTGTCTTCACGGAGTAGGGTCTGGGACCCGACAATTTCTTTAATTTGGTGTTTCAATTACAGTGCGAAAAGTCAAAGTCTATGCTTTTCGTGTACCCAATAACCGTAAATGAACAGAATTTCGACAAGTTAATCAGTGGCTTGTAGAGGCGGATAGGGATCTGAGTAACGTTGCAATAATAAGGCAGTGACAATAATAGAGACAATAATAGAGACTGCGCTGCACGTATGTCTTCTACTTCGCAAAATGTTTGAAAATATCAATTTGTTAATTTTTAAAAGAAAGGAACTCTCCGAACATCTTTATTGAAACTCCAATGAATATTTCACTCGGATAAGTATAAATAACTGCACAATAACTCAGCAAATTATACAGAGGCAAGAATTTAGACACGTATACTACATTTCGTTCATCGCAACAACTTAAAATTCAACAACAAAGGCGAAAATACTATCACAAATTGTTGTAAGAAGATAGAAGAGAATTTAGCAATGTCTGCGATATTAACTTGAGAGGTTGTGTAAGTGGTGAAAATGTTACAGTAAGTGAAATTGGAAACGTCATTAAAACATTTAAAAATGGAAAATCTTCAGATTCATGTGCAATATACATAGAGCTCTCAAAAATAACCCTAATGTATTTTCCAAAATTCTCTGCCTACTTTACAATAAAAATATGGGAAGAAAGACTACCAGAGGCTTAAAAAAAGGTTATGCTTCTAATACGTGCAACTAAAATATTAGAAAAAATTCAACTACAAAATTAGAAAAGTGGAAATAATGGAGATTTGACCAGTATTTGATCAGGCTAACCACCTTAAGACTACTCCAATAGCTATGGGTCGAAATGTTTTATTGATGTACAATATTTTTAATAATTTAAATACCATTTTTTAAATATTGTAATTATTTGGTTTTTGGGAAGTCAAGAGTTATTGTTTTTTAAATAGTCTCACTATTTACTAAATACAGCAATATTTAGAAATCTTAGAATACGCAAAAGAAAATTTGGCAAGAGAGCTCTAAATGGGCTTCTTTATGAAGAAATTTGATAAATTTTCTGATAACTTCAGCAAAACTATGCATTTCCATACAAACCCTTTCTAGTTATTAGAAGTGATATAGTTATTAAAAGGCAAATGCAGCTGTTATTACGACTTGCCAGATTGGTTAGTGTAAATTGTGTGCAATAATATTGAACTTGAGAATTACAGCATTTAAATCCGAGTTGGGCGTGAATTTTATATTTCACCCGCGCGAACAATCCAGAGCTCTCCCTCACAGAAACAAACTATCGGGTGGACGTTTCAAAATATCACAATGGCGCGCTTTTTTCTTTGTTTTCCATATTTGCGCTGCGAGGCGGCGTTCCAGGGGGCGCGGAGCGTTTCGCTGGATCGCGTCCAATATATGGGTCGAGGCCGGCGGGGGGGTCGGAGGCGGCGGCGGGCGAACAGTTGTGTTGGCGTCGGGGGCGGCCGGCGAACCGCCACCTGTTGGCCCCCGCGAAGAGCCAGTCGGCTTTAAAACGGCCTTCGTGACGTGCCCAGGGGCTGCTCCGGATTTAACCCCGCCCTCTCTGTCCCCGCCCCACCCTCGCCCCGGGACCCGCACGACACGCCCACTCCCGGGACATTATCCAGAGCACTATCAATGTAGCGCCTGCAACATGAAAAGACGACTCGCTCTCCCCCTTGTAAAACATGAAGTGGACAATGCAAGGAAACCCTCCATCGTAATCGATAATGCTCTAACATTCCTCGTCGCTGCCGTAAAGACACGGCACGCAAATGGACTGAATCAATGTAAAATAATGTCTCTTATGTTCGCGCAACGTGTGCTCAGCAGTACGTGGAAATAATTTATCGACACCTACGGCATTTTTCGAAATAAAAAGACCCAATTGCTGCAAGAGAATGACAGGTAGGTGGAATAGGAAGCGCATGGCAAAGCGAATGAGCGTACATCAGCTTTCTGGCGCATATCGCATGTGCACTCATGGGAACGTTCACCTCCTTTTATTCTGCAAGGCATTCTTCCCACATTCATTACAATTGCGTTTACCTAGCTATGTTAGTCCGAATATCACTATGCAGTTTTTCTTTCATTGACCTCTATATCGCGCTGGCTGTTTCATCGAGTTTATTGTTGCACAGGTGTGAGTGTATATATAACAAATTCGCAGACCAATTACCGATGGATAATTGAAATGATAAATAACATGTTTCTGTAAAAATCGCTCCGAATACCGTTAAAATTATTAGACGATTGTCAATTTTTTAAATTATTCTTGACCGGATCGAATGCTGAATACCACAAATAGGATTCTAGGAGAATATTTGATGATTACAGAGAGTGAGAAGCAGAGACTTGGCTGGAAGTATTCTCTCTGAAACGGAGTGGACTGGTATAGGTTGAATCCTCGGGATAATTAACTTTAGCACGTTTTTATTGCCACAAACAACCCTTCATGAACTACAATACATCCTCCACAGTTGGAAGGGCATAATTGGTTCGATTCCATTTACAAGGGTTTCAACAATCTGTAACATTTCTCAAACAAGAAGTTGAACATTTGAATGTGACGATGGATCCACAACGATTACTTTGCATCTGTAAAGGCATACGCTGTGGATAAGTTGGCACAGCCCACGTCGAATTTTCAAGCCCGTTAAGAGGCCAAGTTCTGTATTAGACTTCAGAGTATTTCTAAAATTGATGTTACATCAAGGATCATATCTCGTGGTTAGTTATAATCTTCTAAGCTTCCACTCAATTTTTAAGTACTTGGGAAGACGTCAGGAGTCCATAACGTGTTTTGTTTACCTTATTTTCAAAAATCTATTTATTAAAATTCTGTGAACAAAAAACAAATCAAATGGCACCTGTGCCCTGGACGCGGCGTCTCCCGGATAGCCAAGGTAATCATGACTCCGGCCGCGGAAGCCTACGCTCTCAAAAAACAAATCTACAAAGCACCCGCATACAATAGTTATTTTTCGGGTATATTGAGTCTCGTCACGTTCCGTTTCTTTTTGACATTCAATGTCGATCTAGTATAGAAATTGGAAGCAATAAGCAATAAAAACAGCATGTAACGAATGACGCAACACCGTCACAAGAGTACCTTCCGTGCTTGTAATAGAGAGAGACGCACTTTTTGAGTTTCATCCCCGCGAACGAGCCACAATGTCACGTTAAATTACCAGACCACGACGTAACAATATACACAATTGAGCGTGAAGCCGTGCGGCTGCCGCAGGCAGGCAGGCAGGCAGGCGACGGCGGCAGCGGCGGTGGCGGCGGCGCCGACGGCGGGGCACGGGGCGACAGCCACCTGCGGCCGCCGCCACCTCTGCCACAGCGGCGGCGGCGGCGGTGGCGGCCGCGCGCTCCGCCTCGCACAGCAAATCGCCCTCAACTCCATTTCAAAGCGCGGAAGCGACCCCTGGCCTCATCCAATGGCTGGCGCCGACGAGCCCCGTGACAATCTCCCACGCGCGCTAGAGAGCGGCATTTCAGCGCTCCGGTATTTTACGCTCCGAGGTCAAGGTCGCCACCTTGACCCAGGATGTTGGCAGTGACCACGATGCGTTCTGCTGCCCGGCGAAGGGCGGATGTTCGCGTTTCCGTCTGCGGTCAATTGATTGGGAGGGGATATTAACCATTGACGGCTCACTCCAATGCGGGGGGTTGGTGGTTCGATCCCCGAGGGGGAAGGTTTTGCACACAATTTTCATTTCATACGCTGCACGGATGGAGGTCAACGCAATGATCCAGCTCGTCTAGTTGAAAACAGCTTTACCAGTGAAGGTCACGTGTGCGAATTAATTAACAAAGATAAAATAGCAACAAGCCAGAATGGATTCAGAAATCTGTTTTAAGGAAGTTGAAGTGAGGTTTTAAGTGTGTTAACGTTTGTAAAGTTCTAAAGTTGTTTAAGATTCTCTGTTGGTTTTTTTGTTGGCGAATATCAATATGATTCTTGTTTTCAATATGCAGGACTCTGTTTGTGGGCATTGTTCAGTTTCTGGGAGTTCAAATTAGAACGGATATTACCCCCGGACACAGCAACCGTCACGAAAAAACCATTTCGGACAGTTGGCACGAAGAGTTAAGGCGGCTGAAAGGACCATAGGAAGGTTCAATTGAGGAACAATGTTAACTCTCAGTAATATATTATTCTGTCCCTAAGAATTTCCTAACATCCAAACCCGATTTAGTTGGGAAAATACTTTGATATACTTCTCGCATGTATTTTAGTGTCTTTTTGTAAGGGAAAGTGAATTTTATTCCGATAAATTGATAAGGTGCAAAATTTACTTTTGTGGGGAGGACAAATTAATTCTGGGACATTTTTCAACCCCTGCATCTCCCCAAAACGATAGAAGTGGTTTTATATGTTTGAAACATGACTACCAATCTGGTACCGGTGCCCTACGATCGACTTCAATACACGTGTGACTGTACACATAGAGAGCAGGCGTTATGATTAGGTAGTTGAGGCGGGGGAAGATTTACGACTATCGCTAATTATCTGGATGGTATACAGCCTTTGCGTACGGGAGAATTCTACAGGCAAACTTCCACTGCTAGTGTTAGCGTTCGCCAGGCGAGCACCAGAGAAGTATCAAGTAAATGGGATACTTTTCTGTAACGACTATTCCTTCCCCATCATTTCCCACGCTTCCGCCAAGCCAGACATGCAAACGATTACTCACCCCATTGGTCTTTCTTGATTGCAGAAGACATTTCTGCGGTAGATCTTCCACTGTGTGGAGATCCACGAGCTCTGCACAACTGAGCCATGTCGTACGAGGAGTCTATGGAGGAGAAAAGTAATATTTGGAAAAGGTAATAATACGTGTACAATTATTTTAACGATATATTAAAACTTTATATGGAAATTAAAGTGATTTATAAACAAAACTGAAAGGAGTTGGTGCCAACTTAATAGTTTTGATGAGAGAAAAATGCAAAAATGTATGATTCGAAATTACTTCTGATGTATTTAAAATCAGTTTAAATCATGTGACTTCTAGAACTAATATAACTCCGGACTCCGGACTCAATTTCAATTCTCGGATTGTCAGGAGCGTTTTTGACAGTACTTGTAGGTAGTTCTTACAAGAAAGTCACTTTTGCTATGAAATTTCCTGAATTTTGCAAAAGTCTACTTAGTGAATGTATGAAAATTGTGATGATGAACAGATAATACAAAATTAAATTAAAATAAGATGCTTATCATCATGGCTTAACATACTAATATATGCCATGTCCCAAAAGATCTTCAGATTTACATTCTTCATTCAAATTAATTTATATGTGTTATTAAGATAATAATTGAATAAAATATGCGTTTGCTTCAGTGCGTTTTCGGTGATTCTTAGGTCTACGGACAGACACGAAGTAAAGTGGAAACCCAAATCGTAAATCGAGGAAATGTGTTGACTTGGAGAGAAGGGAAATCATGATACCGTACTTCTAGCGACATTGTTCCTTAAGTAACTCGTTTTCGAAAAACGCTTCCACTTCCAAGCTCTCAGTATCAGAAATAAACGAGCCACTGGTGCAAGTGGGTTCGGGCACGAGCTGCCATCGGTTAACCGGTGGTTCTGCCCGCCCAGAAACGGCTTTTCGGCCACTGCGCGCCTGCGCCCATCTGAGGCGGGGAGCCGCACGCGAGGCTCCCGTAATTCGCGCCCCCGCGCCGGCCCTGCCCCCGCGCCGGCCCTGCGCCCGCCGCCTGCCCGCCCTCGCCCCCACCCGCCACCGTTCCGCTTTAACCCGCACGGCCGCAAGGTGTGGCCACAACACGCACGCGCTTGGCGTGGCCCTTGCTCTACGCGGGCGTGCGTGCCGTAGTTGCATGTATGATGTATTTGTGTGCATAGATTGATCGCTGGGCCGTGTAATGATAGCGCATTCTTTATGAGGCACTTTGCCTAACGAACCCTCCATGCAAAACGAAACTCTCCTCCGGAATCTTATAGGTGAAATATACCATCAACATAACTTTGAATGTTACGTTTCAGATTGATATGGAGGGTGAAGCAATATTAACATTTTTCTCTCTTGCAAATAATAACTTCGTGTAAATAATTCACTGGCCGCAAGGGATAAACCGAGTCACCGTAGCCGGCTAATCTGGAGTAGCGGGCGCGAGGCGCGTCGCGCGGCCGCCGGCGCCGGTGCGTGCAGTGGCGAGTGTGCGCCGGTGTGCGCCGGTGTGCGGCGGGGGCGCGGGGAGCCGCGTGGGAAGCGACGCGGGCAGCGTGCAGCGTGCGTCGGCCGCCTGACTTCGTGTTTCGCAGGCGGCGCTGGCGGTCGATCGAAACTTATTCTCCGGCCACCGGCGGCCGCCACTCGCGAATAATGCGTGCGCGATTGGCCGTGCAAGCGCACGCAACGCATGCGCTGGCGGGGGCCCCCGTCCGCGGCCCTCTTACCTGGTCACCCGCTTCCGCACCGCTCCCAGGCGGAGCCCAGCGACCGGGGCGCCCGACGCCGCGTCCGCTCCCGCTCCCGCTCCCGCTCCGCCGCCTGCTCCGCCGCCGCCCTCCGCCGCTGCCGCCGCCGCCGCCGCAGGCTCGCAGGGGCGACGCGCTGCCGGTCGCTGGCGCTTGCACTCGCGGCTGGGCCCCGCGCGCCGCGCCGCTTGCCCGGGCTGGGACGGCTCAGGACGCTGGCACGCGCTGGGGAGCTGCTACGCCGGCTGCCGGCCACGAGCTACGAGCCCAGCTGAGCGACGACGGCGCGGGAGCGGGCGGGGACGGGCGACGGGGCGGCGGGGCGGCGGGACGGCGGGGCGGCGACAGCCGAGCATGCGTCCTCGCTCACTCGCCGCCCGGCCGCCCCGGAGCGCGCGCAAGCCGCCGCCGCCGCCCCGCCCCCGCCGCCACCCCGCCGCCGCCCCTCCGCCACCGTCGGCGCTGCCGGCGACTCGTCCCCGACCCGCCGCCGACCCCGCTGCCCACCCCCGTCTGCCCCCCCCACTGTCAGTCCCCTTGTGTTGTCGCAAGCGGGTATAGGTTCCCACTCTACAACTCGGGCGTGAAAAGCTAAGCTACCCCGTCGACCGGTGGAGCTTGTCACAATACAATCGATGTGACGAACGAAATTCGTTGGCTGATAGACTCGGCAAGCAATAAGCGGACAGGCACACGGATGCTGAATTTTGCATCGACCAGTTAGCGATGTGACATGCCGAGGCCTGACGGCTACTAATGATTTCTTATGATGTTCCCATGGCACGTTTCGCTGTAACGGTGTAATTAGCAACAATATCCATCTCACTGAATTAACGATGGACAAAGTTCTTTTTGAACTCTACAGAAATCATAAGGCAAGCTGAACACTTAAAGTACTTAAAACGACGGTTTGAAACATTAAACTCTCATCCTCTTCAGGTGTAAACTAAATCTTCATTTCACCTTTATTTCAGATCTCAGGGAAAAACACAAAGAAAATAGAAAAAATATTCAATAAAGTACTATACATAAAATATATTACATAAACTAATATTTGGTACATCAATATATAATAAAATAATCATCGAATTATTAAGTTGCTGAATTATTGTACAGCTATAAAAGCATACACTCTAACAGATAAAAACGTACATGCACTGTACGTATTTCATGAGTCTCGATGATGGACTTACAGTGAATGATAATGTTCATTATAAATTCAGAAAACAATCATGCTTTATTAACACAAAAAAGCTCTAGAAGGGGTGTTCTGCGATACCTACTATATTGTTTAGCAGATAAAACATTGTAACTTTTGTTGGTCTTACGATTTGTCCTCTCCCGCCGCAGTTTCCACAATTCGCCGAGTTTGTACGTTGTGAAATATCTTTTGAGAGACTACCATTTTCTCATTAATACGTCATATTTTATGGATTGCTTTGGAAAATTTCAGTTGGCAAAAATTTAGACACGATTTAATTGCCAAAAAGCAGAGTAACCGCAGTGTTTGGAATTAAACAATATGGCTTGCTTTCGTGATGCATTTGTATAAAGACAGCTGAATTCATACACATCAAATACAAATCGATTTATAGATTATGTTGTCGTCCTAGTAACGTGTTCCTTTGCTTTAGAAAGGTTAGAACGGCAGCATGCACCATCAACTACACATTTCGGAAGAAAGACACGCAAATTGTTTTATATGGAAAGTATTCGTTGTGATCATTAACGGCATTTTCATTTCACGAAGCGCCTAATTTGTTGCTTCAGGGAATGAAAAGAGAGGGAGCTCGCTTGGGCAACAGAACGTCACTGGTGAAAATGTTGGTTGAATAATATTAGTGTTTAATTTTTACAAAATATTATTACTGACATAATTTTCTATTAAATTACTGTGTATATTCTTTCAAATAAATCATATTTCAAAGGAATATTAGAACAAATCGACAGTATAGAAACTTCTCTAATTAGGGATCTGAACCAGCTTGAACCTCGGATCTATTACGACAGGGACTGTCGCAAGCAACCTATACAATATGTAGAATATGAGTGTCTTCGTGCAGTGACTAAAATATATTTATTATTATATATTATATATTTATTATTATATGTATTTATATTAATATATCTATTAAAGGTCATTAGATCTGCAAGTCGTGGGCATGTTAGAATATCTAGATAGGTGACGGTGTTCCTCCTCCGCTACAACGAGTGATTTGGCGCCGACCTACACGTCGACTTGCAAGGGTGTGTCCTCCACATATCTCTCCCAGCGGGACATCGTCTAGCCGGAACACTGGTCTCGCCACATATGTAGTATTGTAGTGCTTGTAAGTGTGTGTGTAAGTGAAAAAGGGGTCAAGAAGGGCAAGAAAAGAAGGCCGTGCTGGTCTGTGCCCTTTCTTTAGGGTACTACTCCGGCATTTACCTGGTATTGAGAGAAGAAATCACGATGAACTACGGATGAGTGCAGCGAGTCGCTCCGCTGGAATTCCCCTGCAGACAGGGGCTGAGCTCAACGTAGCTATTTAGTACCCTGTAGTGACAACAGTTAGTACCCTGAGCTAAACCAGCCGATATTAAAGAAGATTGAATACAAAAAAATTATCTAAATTTCCTAAAAAAGTGAAACTCGTTCGCCTTTAAGTCATAGAACATGTACGTTTTTAATTATTTACACCTTAAAGAACGGTGGAGTGGGGAAATGTGTACTTGGGGTAAATGTATACTCATTTAAAAAATGTGGGAATATGATATCTAGCGCTCCCCAGTGATTGTAAATTGTACTATCTCGAAAAGAAAATTGGAAGCAAAAAAAAGTGTCTTGACTTCTTCCCTCCACCAACAAAATCGAAAAAAATGCTATACGGTTTTGTTCGTCTTGGACTGCTTTTTTGTGCAAATTTGCCTCGAGAGCGAAACAATTAGGTCTTATAGGAATTACAAGCACAGTACACATTTGCCTCTCAGTATGGGGTAAATGTGTACTTGAAACGTTGTTTAAAAAAAGTTTGATAAAACCATGGAAAATTGCTTTTTTCAAATGTCCAGCGGGTGATTTACAATCTAGAATAACAGAACTGACCCACTAGAAACTAAGAAAGTTGAATTTTGCTGAAAATGGTACGCATTTACCTCACCCTATATTATTTCTTAAAAAAATTACAAGCACAATAATGTTAACAATAAATTATTTGCTTTGAATAAGGGTTTTCAGTTACGTATTAAATCCATGTAGAGTTCAGTGATATATGTTAAATATGAGATGCCTTGTACAAATAAAGGAAAATAAGGTGTTAATTGGAAACGGTGAGCACTTTCCACATGCAGAAGTATTTACGGACCTAGGAGGGCCGCACGGGTGGTGGTGTTCCCCTGGTGCTCTTCTCCACCGAGGTAGCCCTTAGGCCCATCTCAGTCGTCTATCTTTACAATGTCTGCCGATGTAGCCTGTGGGACCATTTCTGTGCTTGTACCATTCATCCAGATGTAGGGAGCCAGTTCATGATTTACACACACTGATAAGCTACTTACATATCTTCGACACATTTACAGGTCAGACCAGGGGTTGTGGATGTTTTAAGGTATTAATGTGATACACGAGGAACTGGGAATGCCTCTCACGCCACAAACAATCCCATAATTTAAAACGTTGGAACCTTAAGTGAGTTTCGAACGTTTTCCTTCATCTCCACGTACTTGGGCGCACCTGCACTGAACACTCTATGCCACTATTTGAAAATTATTTTAAAATTTTTTAAAAATTATGTACAATTTTTCTGGTTTTCTGAAATTTTTCACCTAATATTTTAATTGAAAGAAGTCTTTGGGAATATTATAGAAAAGGAATTCCTATTTTCACATGAACATTTTAGGTGAGCTAGTTTTGATTGATTGATGATTCCGGGAGCGTCAATTGCTAAGGCCATTAGTCTCGCAAGTGTAATGCATGCTTTTAACGCAGGAGGCGGCGGTGAACTTACCTCGATGGATCGCGAGATTCGGCACCGACCTACACCTCGTCTCGCGGGGTTTCCCCAACTAGGTATCTCCCACCAGCCGGGACAAGTTCTAACCCCCCGATTTGTCTCCCGTCATATGTGGCAGTGTGTGTAAAAGTATGAGGTGAAGATAGGACAAGGAAGCGGAAGAAAAGATCTCGTGCGGTCCGTGGCTCGTGTGTTATATCCGGCATTCGTCTGCTGTTCATCGAATAAGCCACGGAGAACTCCTGACCAGGGCAGCCGACCGCTAGAATTCTCCTCCAGACAGTGGTTGAATTCGACCTAGCTATCTAGGTAGTGTCGAAAATCCAGACGCTGTCGGGACTTGAACCCTAAGGCCTCCCGGTCAGAGGCACTGTAGTGACATGAATTGATGCCCTGAGCCACCATATGCACACACTACAATTTATGGACCATCATTTCCACACTCTCAGATCGCATCAGAATCTGTCATCATCTGATCAGAAGGCATTTAGCAACAGGATAACTGTCATTTGCAGTTGGTCTGATAGGCTCGTATTAATACTCAAGGTTCAGTACTTTTGCTACTAGTCTCGAAATGCCCTTCAGAGCCTCAATAACTACTGAAACAACTTTTCCCCTTCATTTCCAGCTCCGTACAAATATTATTATATTTTGTTATTTGTCGACCTGCTGGTGGTTCACTCTGACATGTGCTGGGATGACTTTGTACATTATCCAAAGCTACTTCTCTTCAACAACGGTGAAATTTAATATGTGATAATTCAACCAATGCTGAGTCTGAATCTTGATATTTCAGAGTATTTTTGGGATGATGTTCGACCACCTATCTATGTTTTCACCATTGTTCCGTTACCTGCAAAACATACTTTCTGCACCGATTACAGTCTAGAACAGTAGTCAGTCTGACAGCGTTTTTGTTTTTTATTTGTTGCGTCGTTGACGCAACGCGTCTCTTTACCCCTTATTGGAGCTGAGCGCTGTCTCTGGAGTAATTGTCCCTTACTGAATAATTACAATATTTCTCGTCACGTCTACATAAGTCTCGTCACGTCGCAGTCAGTCAGTGCCTTTCATCCCTCCGACCAGGGGCTCAACGCCGTTAGATTCTAGCCGGTCACCCAACTAGGAACCCGCGAATCTGGAATTCGCTTAATCTCCGTGACTTCACGGAGCATAATAAACGAATGCGGCTAGCGGCGCAGGCCTGTTTGTAACCTGTCTGTGCAATCTTTCTGCTGGCATAAAATGTTTTGTCACAGTGTAGGTACATTTGCCGAACTCGGTAGTCTTCTTTTCTTCAGATTGAATGGCCTTAGTTCCTAGGGTATGTTTTTGAGCTTCTAGAAGCAACCTTTGGTATCTTTCTTACAGAAGACATTCTGCCGTCAGTTCCAGTTAAGAATACTATCCTTTTATCCCCAAGAAATATTGTCTCCAGAGCGGCTTGCAACGTCATCTATTTGGGCGTTCTTGCTAATTCCTCTCTTCATTGATGAAGCAGGGGCTTTCCAGTTTCAGGGTACCCTCATTACACATTTCGATGCGGCACGTCACGCTTGAATTGTGATTTATTCGGCTGATATTTGCTTTTCTCTTTGAACTGTCTCGTCTGAAGTCCATAACACCGTGATCTTACGGAAGATTTTGTATAGTGTTATATATAATTTATCGTAGTCTATATTACATTGCCTGGTTAAATTATATCTTGTTACACATTTTGTCTATTAACGTCGCTACGAGGGTGGAGAGTACGTTAAGCTGTCATTACTTTTCTGGTTTGGACATCCAACCGATTATTTATTTCTGGCTGAGTCCAGTTATTTCAACCGTCCGAGGCTACCCAGGTGTCGTTTGAATGAGATTTCCACCGTTGAGCTTGGTTCTGAGAAGCTTCCAAACACATTGCTTGCATCCCAACGGAAATATTTTCCAGAGTGTTCTAAGCCAAACTAAATTGCGTTGCAATTACTAAACATTCGTACTTAGCGCAGCAGCGACTATGGCTCCGTTTCAGAGTTTCTGTTCAACTTGAGGCCTTCCACTTAAAGAAGATGAAATATTCTAAGAGTCAACTTCGATGTTCGAGATTTGAGACGGGTCTTGCTCAAAACTTGTGAAGATAAGATATTAGAGCCACAATGAAGAGCAGCAGACAGAGAGCGAATCTTCATGTCCGTCTCTCGGCGAATCCAGAATTTCTCCAGAGGGTGTCCGTTAGCGACAATGCGGATTTTCTTGAGACATTCACACTTGGAGAAACTTCATGATCTTTTGCCTTAGTTTCAAGACTCGTCACGTGCCGCATCCATCTAAGTATCAGAAAGTCACATTCATTTTTGTAGCTGATTGAGGCAATGAGCAATTTCGCAAATGTCTTCTTGCGTTTCGTAGAATCATCTTGTCAATGATCAACGTGCCTTTTGTCTCTCGGAATCGACTACCGTTGCGTTTTTGGGGTCTGAAAGCAGACAGGTTTCTTCAGGAAGGTTTTGTATTTCAACTACTGTTGTGGATACTAACAGCTTATTTAACATTGAAATATGTTATGGACCCCAAGTCAATGATATCAAGCCTCCTATTTCGGCCGTTGATAACATTTTTATCATAATGTAGGTTCTCAATGCCAGATCTTGGACCGTTACTTCCAATTCTGACTTCATTCTTCCCTTTTTAAACTTCATAAATGATTGCTCTTTATTAATCTGCACATTATGTATTTTTTTGGCAATTTTCCAGTAGGTCTGTTCTCCAAATTTTTAATTTTTTTTTTTTTGGTTTGTCTTTCCACGATTGTTTTAATATCTTTTGTTTCACATTTCATATTAAGTAGCATCAGAAGTTCAGTGTCTGTTTTATTGTACATGTCTTGAAGTTTTCTTTACAATGTTTCTTCCCACACTTACAATGCCTCTGGTTCCCATTCTTCGGTCAGATTTAATGCTTTGCCTAATGCTGGGTCATCTTGATGACTGTCTACGTAGTTTTCACCCGACAACTGCATTATTTCAGGAGGCTTCAATTTGTCCGAGGGTTCTTCCTCCTTCCGTACGTTACACATAAAGTACATGAGTTCGAGGGTGAGGATGCTTGTAAGCCGTTTTCCGAACCATGATAACTAGTTTTTAGTCAGTCCAAGCCCCTAGTCCGAAACTGTACCCGGTTACAGGCACTGCGAAACTACCTGTTGCCTTTATTTTATTCCTGGAGTTCAGAGCGGACCGCAGGACAAGTTTCACACCTCTGTAATACTCCCTGCGGATTCTCTCTTTCGTTGTGTCGTTCGAGTTCTTCTTCTTCTTATCATTATTTTTGGTATTATTATTGGTATTAATAGTAGTTTAATTAATTTAGTAAATTCATTCAATACAAAAAGTAATGATAAAGATGGTTATCAATTATTCAAGGATTTTAAACTTAGATTTAGAACTAGTTTTTTACACTACAATGTAATACTAACCTTTCTAAGAGCATTTTCACAATTAAGCTGGTAATATTTTCTCTTTTTCTCTCAGAAATTGTCTCTTTCCATACTATCCTAGGAAGTGCATACTACTAATTGAAGAATGTTAACTAGATGGGAGTTGTGAAGTTGAAAAATATAAGAAAAATATTGTATAATATAAATATATATACCGGGAGCGGTAGCTCAGTGCATCAACTGATGTGACTGCAGTGCCTCTGACCGGGAGGTTCTAGGTTCGAGTCCTGACGGCGGCAGGATTTTCGGCATTAGCTTTTCAGCTAAGTCAAATTCAGTCGCTGTCTGGAGGAGAATTCCAGAGCCCGGCTGCTCTGATCGGTAGTTTTCCGTGGTTTCTCAGATCAACACCAGGCGAATGCCGGAGCAGTACCCTACCAAGCGGGCCACGGACCGCGCTCGATCTTTCCTTCCACTTCCTTGTCTTATCCTCTCCCCTTACACTTACACTAACATGCACTACACTACCACATATTCCGGGAGACCGGTCGGGAGCTTAGAGCTTGGCTTAGACCCGGCTGGGCGGTGCCCCGCTAGTGGGAGAGTCCTGGTTAGGGGGAAACCCCACTAGCCGACAGTAGGTCGGCGCCGGATCTCGCCATCCAGCGGGGGAAGATCACCGCCATCGCCCGAGAGAAGAGCATGCACTACACTAACGGGACTGATGACCAAAGCAGTTGACGCGCCCGGAAACACAACAAAACCAATCAATCAATCAATGAAAATATAGCAGGTTAATGTTTTGAAATAACTAAAATTCACTTGCTATATAGTAATTTAAGTTTGATCAACTGTGGGGTTTGAAAACGGATTTTATCAGGAAGTGGAGGGCACAAAATGCTCACTCTGGAAACGCCTGAGTTCATTCTCTAGTCAGCTATTCCTTTCACCCTCTTCCCTATTACACTACCACATATTCCTATTACCTAACTGAGAGATAATAGCAGTTCATAGGAATGACCGAATAGAGCATGTTATTCTAAGACTTGCTTTTATTCCCACTTGCAATATAAAGATAAAATATTTTGCATTCCTGTGGGAATTGTCATCTCAAGAATGATCATTGTTTGATCTCTGTATTAGAAAGTGAGATGAAAAGCGAACCTCTGGTCTTCGGTCATTATTTGGACTGCTATTGTTTTCTCTTAATAGCATTGGGGGATAGAGATTAGGAATATTAAATGCTTTTTCACTTATGGTCACTTCAGAAGTCTTAGAGAGATTAATGTGTGACAGAAGAAAAGAAGAATACTATGAAAATCTATATTCAGGAATAACACTAATAAATTGATCTTGCATCTGTTGATGGATAACTTCGGAACACATATACTAAACATGGCTGAACCATTTTTTAGTCTCCCCAGTATCTGACATTGCACGTAAAGAATGTATTCAAACATAAAACGGGTTTATTTGTTGAAAGTTTTTAATATACCTTCTATTAATGAGTTTCGCTTCTAAATTAATTTCAATAACATAATGTCAATAAACAATATCATAATTACCGGCGTTCTTAAAGAGATTTAAGTGTTCGGGGGCCGGACCCAAAACTTCCCCCTCTGTCACGCCAATTAGGACGGTCCCTGATTTGACACGGCTCAGCGCAAGACGCGCGAACGCGTGCCAGTAGCTCTATTCAAAAGATTTACGACTAGGGTGGGATTGTCTCCCGGGGACAGCCCTTCAGGCAAAGAGCGGGCGGCTGCCCGTCCACGTGTACGGCTAGGCACCGGAACAAGTAAATTATAGAGATCCCGGCTACTGTTTAAGTTATCCCGAGAAGAGGGATAGAAGGCGAGAGAACGTGATAGAAAAGAGACTGCTGTGTTGAGGAGAGGTAGTGGGAGCCAGTGACTAGTGTTGGTCGACCAACGGAGTGCAGGCCGCCCCGTGTAAAAGCACAAACAGGAATTTATTCCATTTCAACGGGCCGGCGTTGATCCGTAAGGATTGATTGTGCAGCCGAGTCATTGAGGCTGGCCTGGTAAGGAGTGGGGGCGTCAGACGGCCTCCTCCAATAACCACCGATCGGAGCCCATTTGTCATCCACTACCTGATTACGGACGGGGACCTGTGAGGGATTGGAACGGGAAGGAGCGCTAGCACCGCACGCATTGCTGCTTCCGGTTGGCTGCGCCTTGCCGTGACGCGGCTCGCGACAGCGACTGTTTCGAGGACGACCACGGATGTGCAATCATCGAAAGAGGTGAACCAACGGCTTTCATTTTTGTACTAATTCCAAAGACATTAAAAAGGAAAAGAGTCATTTAATGTAAGGAAATAACATAGAATTTAGTTTAAGAGACTTCCCTACCAAACTGTATTATAAAAAGCAATAAATGTGTTCTTGCCATTCAGGCGATTGACACCTAAATGTAACAAAACTTTGTAATAATTGCAACGTAGTAGTAGTAGTAGCAAACCCAGTGCATGCCCTCATTCAAGAGTGCTCACCCCTGAGGTTCTCGTATGCCGGTGCCAGGTGCCAGGTAGTGCCAGTTTGGCGCCCTTCATTTATAAATTTAACGCGCACACCTGTCAGCTGATTACCGACACACCGGTGTGACGGTGTTTTCCCCTTTGTGAGGTACCCAGACCGCGAGCTACGCGCATTGCGCACATGCGTGGGTTGCCGTATGCGGCAGGTCGGTTCATCACTATATATATATATATATATATATAGTCTTATATATATACACACTATATATATTCTTATATCATTTAATAGATGGATAAATTTGAACTTTGTTCTATTAAAGAAATTGATGGGAAAATAGTAAAAGAATATTTTATACAACATAAACATTTATATTATATTTTATACAAAATATACATTTTACGTAGATGGATACATTTGAACTTTGTTCTGCGAATTTTCTCCAAAATTGTAATGTATGTACACACTTTTTTACTAATAAAACGAGTGCACTTGGAAAAAGTTGTCAAAGAAATTAGATTTTACAATTACATAAAGCAAATCTTCAGCCTTTTAAGAGACTTTCAACACATGTGGATGTACGTCAACACTAGTCGAGGTGTCGACTATCACTACCATGTATGTCACAAGTACTTTAGAAGGTGTTCATAGAAAGGTACAGAGTGTAGGAAGTCTATTTCCACTTAAGTAACAAAGTGAGAATCAAACGAAAGAAGACTCAGAGAAAACTCCTTGACACCACTAAAGAAGAGTTAAATGGATACGTACTCTTCAGCCTTCAAGCACTTCGTTGTATGTGGTTTGCGATTGTAGTACATAGAGTTCCGTCTGAGATATACTATAATATTTTAAAGCAACACATTATACAAGACGAGATGTTTAGACTACAGAAAAAAATATCCGAATAATTAGTATATGCCTTCCACATGATTCCTGCATGCCTCCTTTCAATATTTGGAACACTACGGTTCCGAGCATGGCCTATTTACTTCCGCATCAGAAATTTTTATCAAAACTGACTTAAGTGCGTACGTGTGCGTAAACTAAAAAGAGAAGAGAGATCAAATATATTTCTGCGCCCCCTTATCTATTAATTTTTTACATGTGACCGACTGGTACACAATTTTCAGTCTGTTTTTGAAATGCATTTATGAACGGTTGAGGGAGGGAACGACGCCGATTTTTACTTACTCGCATACTACTTACGCGGTAGAGAGTGTTGTAAGACTGTGGCAAAAAACCGGCGTATTGTTGTTAGAAAACTCATATTATGGGGCCCTGATACTAAAAATCGTAGATAAAACTTGTTCCTATATGCATTGAAATAATTCCTCTGGTACAGAATTGTATACTCAGTATTCACGTCTCGTGGGTCACGTCTCACGGAAAAATTGGCTCACGGCAATATGTCTATTCCGTCTATGTCTTTGCCTTAACCCGTTCCGACGATTTTCTCCAAATTTGATATTCCACCACCGATCTGGCCTGATTGAAGGCTCTGCGAATTTGAAACGAAAATTTGATTTCTTGGGGTACTTTACTTGAAGCCTTAACATTTTTTTATATGGCTCCAAATGTTTTGATTAAATTTTTTCCTTAGAAAGCAAAGTACTGTTAAAAATGGTGCAGGGCTCATTTGATTTCACCTTACCGTATTTTCGAAATGTGTAAACAATAAACATTGCAAAACTACAATATTAATGAAATTTTTAGTAGTAAAAGGTGTTTTAAAATTATATTTTTAAATAAAGTTATGTGCATATTTTTGAAAATTTGAGTAGTCAACTTTGCAACTCTTCCAAATTGAAAACTCGAAGATTCCGCGCTTCTTTTGCTAGTATTTCAGGAGTTATCAGATTGCAATATGACAATGGCAACGACACGACAGGACAGTTTGAAATTCAGAGAATTCTCATTCTCAACTTTTGATTGTCTTCGAGAATCTTCTTCGCTGTATGGAAACCAGCTTTAGATTGTAAAATTTGTGTTGACGTATTAACTTTAAAATAATTAGTTTTCGTTCCTAATACGCTATTTGGTAATGAGTTTTACAAGTGATAGCCTAAATGTGCTAAAATGGACAGAAATTGCGGTATTATAATATTATGTAACCCTTACTAATACAAGAGAGCATGCTGTTGTAGCACCACGAAGTTCGGGGTGTGTTTGTACATATTTCGCCTTTTTAGCTGTTTGGTTGATTTTTGATTTATGACGCATTTTTAGGGATTTGTATGAGAATACTGAATCAATGTTGGTCACCTTGCAGGGTAGATTTGAAAGTTTCTTCAAGCCTTTGCCACGAATTCTCCCGTTGCACAATGTGTAATTTACATTTTTCATAGTTTGGAGAGTTTAAGAATTTTAGCATGGTTAATTCCACATTTTTTATTTAATGCAATAATTAATTTCAAAAAATTAATAAAATTAAAACGTATATAAATATAAAAATTAATATTTATTTTTGAAAAATAGCAAGTCAACGAGTTCATGACTCCAGCACCACGTTTAGACTTTTACAAATAAAGGCAACACTGAAATTGTTCATACGGCATATTTCTAGAAAATAAGGCAATAATACTGAAACATATTGATACAATGACAATGTAGGGGTTAGTAACGTGTACCGTTAGTTAACGTAACCGTTAGTTATTATTTCTGTAAATTTCAAAATGTATCTGTGTGTTTTGTAAGTCATTTTACTACGAAGTTAACATATGGAAATACTTTAATTTTTATTTACATTTTACGGAAATAACATTTTTTATTACGTAAGACTACAGGCTCTAGCGCCCCCTCCCATTCCACCCCATATACGCACGCTTCTGTTTATGAAAATATTTTCATGCAATATAAACATTTAAAGTTAAAACATTTTTATCAGGTGACATCAACAGTTTACTACACTAAATCCACATATATTATATGGTCGATATTTTACAACACATTGCTAGATAGGGATTTACAACATTGCAACATTAAAGGATTAATATATATATATATATATATATATATATATATATATACACAAATCTAAATGCCAAATAATATATTTTCTGCCGCATAGCTGTTTCTATACAATTAGAGCCTGTAATGGATCTGAAAATAATAATATATTTTCATAATATGGATTATTGATTACCATTTGTACTGTAGAATTCTAAAGAATGAATAAATAAGTCTCTACGAAATTTTATATTTCAGTTTCTAATCAATGGCTCATCTCGATCAGGTTATTTGTCCAGTTTCCTTGATCCATTGAGCAAATACCGAGACGGCCTCTTGATTTGCTTCTGAACATATAAATCTTCTCTATGCGCGCGTTTTTTTGAGCTCTCATTTGCTACTTGTCTGTACTGAAAAGAGCCGGAGTGCGAACAGAATTTTGAAAACGTACATAGTATGCACTTCTTCCCATAGCACGCCATACACAGTTTTTAACTGTTTTTGACGTAAATAAATAAATAAAATAAATAAATAAGTGCGTGGGTTATTTTTTCAGCAATACTATATAATCAAATCTGCAGTTCGTTTCACGATGCAAACACATATGTTATTACTCGTGAGAGAAAATTTCTACTTTTCTAATGTTGTTAACCACACTTTTATGGTACTAATCGTAACTTAATTATGCATAACAAAAAAGTGAGGAAGGGATTCTGAAACTCCAGAACTCGTGCTCAGATTTTCTTCTTATCCATTCCAAAAAATTGGTGTTTACTCTTTTTGACGTTAAATACATGAATAATCAAATATAGATAATGTAGAGAGAAGAAATTCGGGAATCGGAAGTAAACCGTGGTCCAATTTAAACTGAAGTCTATAACTTCCGACAAAATATTATTATCACTTGTTAAGCTTTTACCGTACAAATCCTATTTGAAGAAAAGCTTCCTTCTCTGTTATTAGAGGTAACTGGATTAATTTTATTCCGATATTTTGTTTAGATGACGTTTCCTACGAACAATCGAACAGTGGTGTGATTCATGCATTATTGCTAGTTATTTCTCTCAATAAGGTAAGGATAGCTTTCCCACTGAGACAAGTGGATATCGCAGTGGATAGGTGATTTTGTTGACAAAGTACTGAAACGCTCGTGTGTCGAAATACGGGTTTTCCAAACCGTTTAGACAAAAAGCAATTTCTGTTCATGCGGGTTGGACAACTTAAAAGCGAATATCATACAGTCTCTTCAGTGTACGTTTTCTTCCAGGTACAATACCCCAAATGTATAAACTTTCAAAAATCTTCTCTCTCTTTGAAATAAAATCCCTCCTTAGACGAGTATCGGAGTGAATGCTCAGGCGCGTTCCATAATCAACGCTCGAATTTTTCACAGCTTTGACAAGCGACGAAAACCTGACAACCCCCTCTCGTATCTGCGACCTCAACAATTCTGTCCCCAACGAAGCGCCAGATCGATATGGCAACCGCGGTGGAAAATCCGATGAAGCCGGAACTCGAAAGCTAGACCTCTCTATACAATGGCAACTGCACTGGTCATGTATGCGTTCTCAAAACCATTACGCGATGCTCTAGAAAAGCATTAAACGGGTCAACACGTTTGTAACACAATGTGAAATATATGGGTTATTCTAAAATAAAGTTGTGATGGCTCCTCTCATCAAAAATATTTGAAAACTTTAAAGCAGTCAGTTTTGAAAATAATTACTCTGTAGTATAATAGACTAATCTCTCTCTATATATAATACATTTTATGTTCTCTCTATTTTCTCCTATCATTATTTAGCTCAAACTGCAGTGATCTAGGATCAACTTGTCAGACATTCCAAACCAATGTCTTCTGGAGGGCATGAATTATATCGTCGACTTTTATTACCCTATTTTATTGTGTAATAAAACGGATCAACGCTTTACAGGAGTGTAACAGTGTATACACATGCTAAATTTCCATTAGCATTACTTAGAGTGAAGTAACTGGCTCAACATCCCATAATAAACTGTAGGATGTGAATGAAGTCATGTGGAACAACGATTATAGAGTTATGCAATACTAGTTAGTAAGGAAATTAAGCAAGGAAATACTTTTATGGGTATTAGAACTTATCGACGGAAAATATAGATTGTAATCATCATCTTAGTTGTACATTTTCTATGTAGGAAATTATATTCAGTATTCGGGAGAAGACCGTAAGAGTTTGTAATTTTGTTTTGTAAAAATTAAGAGATGAATTTGGCTATTACGGGAAGATTAACTTATTGAGTCATTGTTAAAATTAGTAGCGAATCTAGATACGAAGGATAAAATTCTAGATTAACTGAAGAGGTACAGTTGGGGTTGCACCTTCCCATATGGGGCATGTATATGTTAAAAATGGGGGAAGTGCTGTTTTATATTAAAAAACCATGTGCTCAAAATTATGAATGGATTTTTCTGTTTATCAACGGACATTATCATCCTGATTAACTACACTAGTGATGCCAAGTAAAAGCTCTGTACCTCATGTAAAAGGTCTGGCGGGGAAGTGGAACCTTTCCTCCTGTGGCCCCGTTTCCAAGTGTGACTCATATCGTTCGAGTCAAGGTGGACGCAGGGAGGAGACGGGTGGCGTTGATGCCTCTGTGTCTGATCAGACCGTGTGGCTCCCCAGTGGGTCTCTGATTCGCTGGGGAAATTGCGGAGGGACTTGTCCCACACAATGATAGCGAATGACTCCGGCACCAACCTGGAAGGTTGCTGGGCTTCGAACTCGTGAAGCGGCCCAGCTCCTGTGGCTAATATAGACGTTCTTAAGATCATTGCGTTCTGGAGTATCAAGATGCCAGCCAATCGGTTTGTCTTTGTGCATCTGATGGGGGTAAGGATACGGCAAAACGCTAGATGCCCTCTATGGGGCCTGAAATCTCCCTGGTATAGGGATAGTCGATAAAAAAAGGCCACCTCGAATATTTTCCTAACGATTCAAGATATTGAGATGAAATTTTCACCAAACTATTAGAGGACATACGTGTTCATTAGGTGTAGTTAAACGAAGAACAGACAATTTACAGCGGAATAATGCCGTAGATGTACAATTGTGTCATTTTTGCTAAACATTCAATGGAATACTATTATGTCTCATTTGTTACTTGTGACATTGTTTACCTTACTGACTGATCTAATATTGACTTTACGGAGAATTGTCGTTGGCATTTAAAATGATACGATTTAAAAATGAAAACAAATTATTATGAAAATAAATTAATTACTTGACTGATCGAAATCAAAATTCTCAATTGTGACAAAATGCTAATACATTTTAGGGGTACAATGCTGGAATAGCGAGAAAGACAGTGGCTGCAAAGATTAAACCAGGAAATGCAAAACTTAAACCAAAATACCAGAAAAATTCTATTAACCGTGATACTTAATAAGATCTGTGTAAGTAGTAATATTTGACAAGGCACGAGGCTCCGTGACTATTTCTAAGGGAATAATGTTTTCAATGTATTCTATTACAACGAATTATGCTTCTCCTGTAAAATTCTATTTTCTACAGCTATGTAACAGTTCCATTGATTGAGCGATATATTCGTATTTGAAAGATAATTACAAACACTAATGAGTTTTAAAATCCGGCGTTATAGCAGGTTCGGGAGTTCAGTGTGGTTGTCGCTCGCCGGTTCAAAACGCCGCAAAGTACGTGTAGCGTGTATTGTGGCGTCTAAACGACAATCGGGACCGCGGTACACAAGTATACATGACTCTGCTTAGAAATTGCGAAAGATATGTTTGTCGCAAGCAGAGAGTGAATGAAGTAGAGAGAGCAGAGCGAAGATTTGTGAGCCTGCGGCCGCCGTTTTTGCGAACAGTTGACGTAGAAAGATTTAGAAGTTTGCAACATGTTAGTGTTATCAACAGCATAATTTCAGTAAATTTTTTTTCATTTTATTGATAATTTGAGGCAAATTCACTTGTACACATTAGAGAAAATTAAATAGTTACATTAAAAATATTTAATGCCAATATGTTTCTGAAGAAGTTGCAACTCAGTTGAATACGACTTTGTCCGGGAATAGTGCGATTTTCGCAGAGAAGCAGAAAACACTAGTATTTCTGTATTTTTGGTGCCTTTCGTACATCTACTGAGACAACGGTCTCACTGTGCGATTGGTCACGCAATGATTTAAGAAAAGCAGCTACGTAATGTTTTTTTTTCGTGGAGTGTATTTCGCTACCATACATCATATTTAAAAATATAATAAAAGACGCTACTAATTGGAACATTCAGATGATTTCCTTGTCATTTCGACTGATTCTTTTGGGCGAAAAGTGAACTCCCTGCCCTAATGGTGACATACGAGGGGTTCCCCGGGGCGTTTCTTGAAAGGGAAATTGGACCGATGTGGTGAAGGCCACAGCACTGTCCGGCGTCTTGCGGCTTGGAGCCCGCTGTGCTGTCCGGCGCTGCGCCACGAGCTTTGGAATACTACCTGCTATTCGCAGGGCGCCGGATTTTGTCCTCTTTTGTGACATTTATTATTATTTATTAAATATCAACAAATGTAGGATTTCTGAATTTGTCATATAAGAACTATTTATTCGTGTTAAATGTGTAAAGATTTCCATTTTAAAAACCAAGCTAGTCCAATACCTTTAAAATAAATTATTATTAAAAGGCTAATAACTCCAACTGATTAAGCCTATGTGCTTAAGCGTTGGTAAAAAAGAAAAGGATGATAAATACGTTGCTTGAAGATTTCCTTTTGGAAAAGTTTTTTAAGGAGTGAATAACTGATTTATTGATTTTTTCGTGTTTCCGGGCGCGTCAACACATATTTGTCATTGCTCTCGTAAGCGTAGTACATGTTTTGTGACGAGAGATTGTTGTTTTCTTCCTTCTCTGGATGGCGAGATCCTGCGCCGACTTACAAGTCGGCTTGCGGGATTCCCCCATCCAGATATCTCCCATCAGCTGGGCACTGCCCCGACCGGGACAAGCGCTAAGCCCCCGTCCGGTGTCTCGTCATGTGTGGCAATGTAGTGCGTGTAAGTACGGAAGTGTGAGTAAGTAAGGAATGATGATTAGACAACAAAATAGGAAGGAAAAATCGCTCACGGTCCGTGGCTCGTTTGTTATGCTACTGCTCCGGCATTCGCCTGTTGTTGATTTTAGAAACCACGGAAAACTACCGATCAAAGCAGCCAGCTGCTATAGTAATTCTCCACCAGGCAGCGGGTGAATTAATCCAACTACGTAGTTTGTGTTGAAAAACCTGCCACCGTCGGGACTCGAATTTCAGGACCTCCCTGTCAGAGGTATTGCAGTGACATCGATAATGCCCTTAGCCACCTCAGACGGCATGTGAGAGTGAATGTTCAGTCCATCGGTCGATCGTGAGGATGGGAGAGAAAAATGGCACGCGGGTCGCCGCCAATTGTGTTTTGTTGCATTCGCCTAGAGGTAGGAAATCTCGAAAACCACTTATCGGAACAGTGGACCTCCGAACTAGATTCCGGCAGGGATCACGACCTCTATCGCATTCAACACAATAAGAAATACTCCGCCCGGCATGGAAATCTGGACAGCCCAGTGTTGAGTGTTTTCGATCTTCATATTGTAAAGATCGTAGTTTTAGGAGCTGGTAAAATGGAAAAACATGGCAAAGAAATATGCTGTTTATATATTGGCAAAAGTTTATATTTTATGCTAATACTCAAAACTTGATTACAAAAACTGAAACTTAACAGTCACTAACCAATGTCATTTCGGAACTAAGTGAACGAAGGGGCCGGGGGAGGGGAAGGCAAAGCGGACCACGGAATAAAGTGCAATATAATTAACGGATTTTTTATTTACAAACAAATGATACACGTTTTCGGCAATATATTGCAATCATTTTCTGAATATTTGTGTAAAACTATTTTGAGGTTTTGAGGTATGGTGAGGGCACGTATATTTTGAACATTTTTTGTACTTGCTCGTCCGTTCCGCAGGGACATCAAGAACCATGTCCTTTTTCTAAGAACTAGTTTAACATTCACTATGATTAGATAGATGTTCTCTAGAACGACATACTAAAATAAGATTTCAACGTGATTATGGGAAGGTCTGACTGCAAGAGAACGCTGATGATTCAACGAAGCGAGTTCATGTGGTAGGAAGTTATGTAGTGCTGTGTGAAAAATAGGGAATTTTCGGTAGAAAAATTCTTATTACATTGCCCTGGTAACCCCAAAAAATGGATAAGTCCAGTTGCTAAATTTAGAAAAAAATCCTCTAACACGTGTAGCCAGAATTCATATTTTGTGGGTTCTTTATACCGAAAAATCTAATGACTGCAAAACGTCTGTTCGTTCCGTTTCGTCCGTCCATGTGAAAAGCGCTAGCGGCTACATCGTTCAGCCGATTTTCTCCAAAACCAATATTCCCCAATCGATCTGACTGATCTCGCGGCACCTTGAATTTGAAACCGATATTTTAATTGTAGGGGGTACTTTACATGAAGCCCCTGACACATTTACAAAATTTTCAAAAAAATGGCTCTATCGTTTTTTATTAAATTTCGTTGTTGGATAGTGTGAAGGACGTTTGAGAGAATGGCGTCGGTCTCATTTTCCTTGAAAATTCTGATTTTTTGAAAATAGTAAAAGTTTAAAATGTTTTCGGAGTCTTCCTACAAATGAAATATTAAAGACAGAGATTTTTTCGTAATGAAATGTGTGTCATACCAATTACTATACCTCGACGAGCGAATAAAGATAGATTTTAAAATAATGTCATGTACAATTTTTTGAAAATTGGAGTAATTTTTGCGTAATTTTGGGAGTGAATGTGGGCGAGAAAGTACGTGCTGATTTAGCACCACGAGTTTGTAAACGATCATCGCATAAATGTTGAAAGACAAAGTTATGACAGAGTCCACAAAGGTTCTAATAATAAAAGCCCTAAATTATGTAACAGAATTACCTACATCCTTAACTAAACAGAGATGTAGGGGAAACTACACTGGACGTCCGTCCTTAACCCCCCTCAATGGTAAGCGACTGTTAATACGAATTACGATCGACATTTCTTTCATTTTGTGCTTCTATTCGTAATTTGGTGCACTGAATCTCTAATTCCTTTCAGCGCTTTCCTCGTTTCCATGAATATCGTTCGTAATGCTACTTAAAAATGTGTATTTGTTCTTTAAAACTGATTTCTGCAGTTGTGAGTTCTCTTTTTATATAGAATATATTTCTTAAAAATAAGTTTTGGTCTTTTAGCACAAAAAATTCCATTATTTTCTACTATTTTGTATAACTGATTGCCTGACCACCGACGAGGAACGGGAATATAGTTCTAGGAATAATAGCCATGAGTTTTTGATTACATCAATTACTATGCATATTTCTAAATTTCATTAAAAGTCTATGTCATCGGCGGCATTCATACAGCAACACTTTTAATTTAGTTACAGGGAGTAGCCTACCTTCCATCATGCATTTTCCGTGTTCCCTCAGTATTGATTCGTTGCCGGGAATCGCGAGAAACGTAATTCAAGGGTAGGTCTCATCAAACAATCTGTCAAACTATTACCATACTAATTAACAAACTATTGTTCCGCCATGTGGAGGAGAAATAAAATCTCATTCCGCGCGAAGCGAGTTTGAGTGTTCGAGAGGTAAAAACGTGTCATATAAATGAGCGAAAACTGTGTCACGAGAACATCCTGCAACCGTCTACCTAGTTACACCTCATATCCTTTCTACGCCATCGTTTTATGTTTGCCCATGCAACCATTTACGCGTTTGCTCTTTACCTTGACTTTCTCACTTCTGAGAGTAACTCAAGCTGTTCCGTTTGCTTTCTCCTGGACTGTCACTTTTCCGTGTTCGCTTCTCGCAATTGCCTATTTCCTCCTATTCGAATCTTGCTGTCATTTACATTCGCATATCTTCTTTTTTATTGATCATAAAGACAGTAAAAACAATATGTCGCATATGGGTGAGAAGTTTAATCTATGGACGATTCTTTTTAATTCATATTTCCACCCACGCCTACTGTAAGTTATGAATTATGAATAAATGTAAAAAAGAGCGTGGTTGATATTTGGAAATAAGAAATGTTTCCTCGTGAGTCATCCGAAATATCTGCATCGCCAAAATAACTACAGTTTTAATTATATAGTATTCCTAAAATCTCCCCGCCCCACTCCGCAACCGGGAAATGTGGAGTATCTGTTCAAATGGAGCTATTTCTGTACAGCAAATTATTTAGGAAAGGAAAAAAAACAAGGTAAATAAATCCACCTTTAGGTCATTTTAAGCAGAATTACAAAACATGGAGGGTAATTAAGGGCGAAATAAAGAGAACTAGATGTGACTTTCGAAAGCACCCATTCACTGCCATCGAATGCAGGGATGAAAGTTTTTTCTTTGGACGTGGAAATAGCTCCGTTTGATCAGACACTCCACCAATGAGAGCAGCTCTTTGGCTGGCCCTTTCCTCGTTCCCCGTGTGCTGGGCGCCCCCGTGGCCGAGTGCGCTGTCCTCGCACGGAGGCCGAGAGGTCCCGCGGCGCGTGGGCGCCTGCGTGCGTGTGTGGGTGCGCGGGGCTGGGGCAGCGTGCGGGCGTGTTCGGGGAGCATGGACGCCACGCTCGGGAGCAGAGCAAGGCGTTGTTGACGGGCCTTTTCCGTGTGTGGACAGCGCATTTGGAGGTCGCGTGGACGAAGCAAATATTTAGAGGGGCTCGCCTTGAGCGCAGCGGAGGCACGCAGCGGCGTCGACAGCGAGACAGCGCCGGTGACACTGCGTCGCGTCGCGTCGCGTCGCGCGCCGACTCCGCCCTTGTCCCGCCCCGCGCCGCAGTCCGCGTCCGGGCGAGCCTCGCACCCGCACCTAACGGGGTACGGAATAGCGGCAGACAGCGAGCAGGGTGCCTAGAGTGAGGTGGACGAGGCGGGGATACAGGGGAAGAGGGCAGTTAGGGGGGGGTGCGGGGCGGTAAATGAGGAAATGCGCGGGGAGTGTGTGTGGGGAGTTAGAGACGGGGATATCAGATGGAGAGCTATGGTGCAGGGAGTACGGTTCCGGTCAGTGCGAGTGAGTACAGAATAGGGAGTGCGGGGCTGGGAGTACGGGGAATGCGGGCGCGTGAAAGGGGCGGGGAGCGTGTATCGGAGATCGGCGTGGCGCGCATCGCATTCCATGCAAGTCGCCTCTTAGCGATGAAACGGATCCGTGCGCTGTGCGCTGTGTTGGCCCTTCAAAGGTCTGCTTTGCGCCAGACGGACAGAGCTGCTCGCTGTCACTATGTCAAGTGGGATTGAACTGCTTCACACTACATTGCCGATCTTGGCATTAAACAAGGGGACGCGATGGAATTTGTTTCCCAACAAATCGAGGGAGTGTTATAAGTGTGCATTGGTTCTCCAACCCGACTGTGCTTTGGTTTATTTGGCATTTCTATCTGCCCACAATTATTGTGGCTTTTTGCGATGTTTCTGCAATTTTATTGCAATTTAGCATTGCCTCGAACAAAGCAAAAAGAACTCCTTGTACGGTAACCTTCATATTTTTGTAGTTTGTCCGTGAAAAATATTAGAAAAAAATCAATTTGTAATGGAAATGGTGTTGGCAAAATTGTGATCGAAAAAAATACGTACTGTGCCCACAATTTTGTTTTATTCAAAGTACGATTGGATCTTAAAAAGAATGCGTGGTGGTAATCCTTAACGTTTCCTGGTGTCGGACAGTACCGCATAACATATTAGCATTCCTTGCCTCATTTGGAACCTGGTGAAAATTATGGCTCGTTATTTCTTCCCGTCTGATAATGACAGGACGCGGGATATTTTGATCAAATACAGATCTACAGGTCGACGCGCGTAACACGTAGAATTTTAATTTTCTGTAGGTTTGTGTCGTCCCCTTTCTTGTATCACTCCTGATTTCACACGATTTGTTGATTGATTGATTACTAATGATTCAGGTCGCGTGAACGGCCAAGGTCATTATTGCCGAACGTGTAGTGCATGTTTTTTGCTTGGAAGGTGGCTGTGAACTTGCCCAGCTGGATGGCGAGATCTGGCGCCGACCTACTATCGGCTAGCGGGATTTACCCCAACCATTTCCTACAAGGGAGGCACTGCTCCAGCCGGGAAAATCTCTAAGCTTCGGACCGGTGTCCTAGCATGTGTGGTAGTGTAGTTCATGCTAGAGTAAGTGTGTAAGGAAGGAGTGAGGATATGACAAGGAATGGAAAGGAAAGATCGCGCGCGGTCTGTGGTCCGTTTGTTAGGGATCTGCTCCGGCATTTGCCTGGTACTGATCGAAAAAAAAATACGGAAAACTACCGATCAGAACAGCCGGCCGCTAGAATTCTTCTCCAGACAGCGACTGAACTCGACCTAGCTATCTGGCCAGTCTCGAAAATCGTGATCTCGTCGGGACTCGAACCTAGGATCTCTGGTTAGAGCCACCTCTCTCGGTCCCACCACCTGATTTCACGATTGTTGACACCTTTAGCTACTAAAATGCTTTTATGCCAATGTAATTTTAGGTTCATATTGACTCGCTCGTCCTCAGTCTCCGCAATTAACATAAATCAATCTAGAATTTGGGCAATGCAGAATTTCTAACTCAAATTCATGCCAAACAATGCATTAAAAATTATTTATCATCAGGAATCGAACCTGCATTAACATAATCATCGAGCTGGGATGCTACTAACGTCACGTTTGGATTTCTCCATATTTCGGGAAAGGAGGAGAGACGGACCTTATATTTCTTCAGATTCACTATAAAGATAAGCATTGCAATTACGCTACCGCGTAGCGATACGACAAACAGGTTCTGGACGTGACTACGTTGATAGACATTGCTCCGAGAAGCGAAAATCAATGAACGTCAGTTCCGAAAAGGGACACAGTCGTGAAAAGGGAGTGAGTAATACTTAATTACGGAGTCTGAGTGCTGAAATGAGATTCAAAGAGCTCACTTATCCATTTGCTGCTGCGTAAAAGCTTTGCTCTACGCCACTGACCGCCATGCTAGTGGGTTGAGCGTTCCCAAGGATGCCATTGTTCCTCAGGCTGGTTGCTATAGTTGTAGCGCTCCCTTGCGGCCTGCTTTCGCAACGTCCTTTCAGTGGGGATATCAATTCTCCAATGTTACATGATCCGCAATGTTCTCGAGAATGAAAGGGGCTGAAGAAAGGGGATGTTGACGACAGCGCCTACCTATTGAAAGCATACGAAGTATTGCTCAAGGTTACATATTAGGACCGTGTATTCTGAAACTTTCGTAGCATATGTTGTTGCAGATACAGAACATGTTTGTTTGTGATTGATAGCATTCAATACAAGTGCTTTCAAAAGAAATATTTGAGTATGGCTCTAATGAAAAAATTCTAAAGGATTATTTAAAAAAATTAAAAAATAGTGATAAAAACAAATTTGTAAAGTAGTAGTTACTAATAGTAATTTAAAATAACAAACTCTGTAAAATTATGAAATAGATAATATACTAATATTTATAGTGTGTATTTTATTACGACGAATAATTTTAGCTATTCAAACGATGAGATTACAAGGAAAGGAAGAGCTCTGTGATAATGAGTTTTCCAAGATTAATCATTTAATTTCCAAAGGAGACATTCTCCAGGCGTATATAAATATATTATCACCTTGTTTATCTTTTATGACATATTAGTGTCCGTTATGTTTCTATAAGTGAATTTAGAGGTTTAAACATGATATTCAGTCACTGTTATGTCTCTAATGTCTATATAGCTCGAGCTCGCCTTCCCATCCATAAAAGCCGGTATATGATACTATTCAGTATATTGCTACGATCGATGGGAGATAATGGGACGCACAGCCCCTGCGTGTGCGTTACACCAGCATCCGTTCAACGCCACCGTTACGATGGAAACATCGATTCCCGAAGATGACTCGACGCGCCGGCATCGAGTCTCACAAGATGGTAGAGGGGGGCGGGGCACCTGGATGGGTCGCCGTGGATACGAACTTCACTTGACATTGGCCAACAGCGGGCCGTGAAACTGCTCAACGGTGCTTGGGGCGCTCGGATGCAGTGGAGAACACGTCTCTCGACGAACTATGGGTCACTTGTTATCCATTACGGCGCTTCACTCCGCTCGTTTCCGTGCAAATAATTAGAGCTTGCCAGAGACCGAACGAGGCACTCGGAAAGCACACGCTGCCAGCACAGCGATAAAAACGTCTACGTAGAAAACTACAATACCCTTTACGGGATGAGCATAAAAATGAACTACGTTAATGCATTGGCATTATACGACCACGTGAAAAAATAATATATTACCCATATTTATTTTGATTCAACCACCTATTATTTATTCTCCGTATTCGATAGATATATATGTAGACGAAATATGTACAAAGCATTACGCAAACATTTTTAGAAACTACAGAAAATGCACGTAATGTGTTATGTATTATTGATGAAACAATCTCATCAGAGTATGTGATGGTGTCCCAGCCTACTGGCCAGGGGCCGTGGATGACATGTACTATGCAGGTCGCAATCCCTTCTGCCATTAATTTGTCATTCGCTACGCGCGAGAAGCTTTCATATTATCAACCTGCTATGTGAACTAGTTTACGACAGCAAAAAGCTACAGGTACATTTTGGGCCCATCCGAGAATGGACATAGGGGTGTAATTTTGTGTGTATGTTTGTGTCCCTCCTGTGTGTGTGTGATATATATATATATATATATATATATATATATATATACAGAGAGAGAGAGAGGGGGGGGAGAGAGGAAAGTATCTACATCCGGGCCCCCATTTTGTTTTGGAATATTTTTAAATCTAATTTACGCACAATTAAATGTAAATATATGCAATGAATACCTTCCTTAGTTATACAAATATTATATTCTACTTAAAATTATTCCCAAGTACTTTAAGATCACAATAATTTTTTCGCAAACATTATATTTTGTGGATTTATTAAAAAGGTTTCCTAATTTCAGTCCCCCTCTCGCAAACGTTTTAAGAAATAGATAAAGTTAAATGGAAAAAAACTGCAGATAGATTGAACTCAGTATTGTTTTTCAAAAATACATGTTTAACGTATTTACATAGGAAATTGTTTTACATGTCTTGCACATAGCCTATATATTCACGCCCGAGAAATGTCACATATATAAGCAACTTTTTCTGCCCCACTCATTCTACATGAGCTTAGAGTGAACACATTAGGCTCATCATCCATAGTCTCCTACAGCTTCTCGAAATTTACACAGCAAAACATGCACTCTGCATCTTCTTCACCTGGGAGGGAACATATCCCTGGTAGAGCTTCCAATTCGGAAGAGTCAGGGAGCATGTTCGATTACTCGAGGAAGATGGAATCTTCCTTTTGCTATTTGTTTAAATTCAGAATTTTCTTAAACCTCGCAACTTTCGACTTCTCTGGTATTAAATTCTGAATTTATCTCTTGACCCCTTTCTTTTTCCTGCACTCTGGAACTGATAGGTTACATAGTACGTTCTTGCTTTTATTAGCCTCCTAAGGTACAAGGAGTGCCAAATACCTTCATTGTTCCGATTATAAAAGAAATATTGGGGGCTCGCCTGAGAAACCTTTTGGCGGGCTCGGATTAGTCAACAGCATGTTTATATTCCACATGTCAATAACGTATTTCCAAGGGAAGAAAAATATATTACATTAGACTACATCAGTAGCTTGTAATGTCCTCTTTAAAATGATGTAATGATTAAAAGACTTTCTGATGAAGTAACAAAATCAGGTAACTGAAAATTAGCACCTGAAAAACCTTTGCTTTTCACTCTTCGCACTTACGCCGACTGTCCGGCAAGAAGTGAAAATGAAGACACTACCGCTTGACTGGGACGCGGTCTTGCAAAGAATGACTATTTTAGAGCGTGTCTGTCTGCCTCTGTCTGTGTCTGTCTGTCTGTGTCTGTCTGTGTCTGTCTGTCTGTGTCTGTCTGTGTCTGTCTGTGTCTGTCTGTGTCTGTCTGTGTCTGTCTCTGTCGGTCTGTGTCTGTCTGTGTCTGTCTAGTGTCTGTCGGTGTCTGTCTGTGTCTGTCTGTGTCTGTCAGTGTCTGTCAGTGTCTGTCTGTGTCTATCTGTGTCTGCCTGTGTCTGCCTGTCTCTCTCTCTCTATCTCTGTGTATGTGTCCCCCTCTCTATCTGTGTGTGTCTCCCTCTCTATCTGTGTGCGTGTCTCTCTCTATCTCTCTGTCTCGCTCTCTCTGCCTCGCTTCTTTTGCCTCGCTCTCTCTGTCTCGCTCTCTCTGTCTCGCTCTTTCTCTGTTTCGCTTTCTGTCTCTTTTTAACAAAATTAAAAGTAAAAATCGATACGGGGGGTATGTTCGTAGAATTAACTCAGATTTGTCATAAACTTGGTATACTACTATCTAGAGCCGAGTATTTCATATAATTAGTACAGGTCTGAATTTGCTAAATTGTCCAAAACCAAACGTCTCATTGTCATCAACTCAGGCAGGGGAAAAATAAAATGGATTAAAGAAGTCGAGGAGGATCTGAGACAAGCACTCGTTACAATAAATGATGCAGAAAATAGAAAGGAATTCGGAAACACCATCAAAAACATACATTTGACACCGAAAGCAAGAAGAGGCCAGGATTAAATGGACAGCAGATCGGAAGAAACAACACAGTGAACACATGAAGAAAATATGAGCCCAGAGAAACACAAACAATCATCATAAAGGAATTCAAGTTCAAACGCTCTCGTTAAATGGGAATAATCGTGAATAATAATAATAATAATAATAATAATAATAATAATAATAATAATAATAATAATAATCATTCTATAGTAAAAGTTCTTAAGTTCTTAATTACTCCTGTCTACCTATGAACTTCTGCTCTACGACCACAGAATAAAGCACAACACAAAGGTCTCTCAATTCAGTCAAACCTTAAATGAAACGTCCATTTAAATGAATTGAACACAAAATTAAGTTCATTATGCTACGCGTTCAGAATTCTTGCAAATTCAGTCAGCCTTCATACTGCTCGTTGTGTATATTTCGCGAATGTTCATTCCCGCCTGAGATATGGCATAATATTCTGGGAAATACATCTTATAGCTCCCAGACTTTTAGATTCAAAAACGAATTGTACGAATAATAACCAAATCCCACCCACGTAAATCACGTAAGCCTCTCTTCATTAATCTAGGAATTTTACCATTACCTTGTCTGTTTATTTACGAATCAGTGGTTTTTGTCATAAATGACTTGCTTAAAGTCGTGAATATATTTTCAGAAAATGCCGAAGTCTATTACTATAACACTCGACGTAGAAATCATATTCATCAGGTGACAGCATCAACAGCTCATTACAAAAAATTCACATACTGTACATGTAGTACATTATTTTACACCACTTTGCCAGTTGACATTAAACGATTAAATTCGATATAAAAGTTTAAATCCCAAGTGAAATCGTTTCTGCTGCATAACCGTTTCCATACAATTAGAGAATATACTGAGCTTCACAAGAAAAGTAACATTAATTTTAACAATGATACATAATGCATTATTTACCATTTGAACTGTATAAATGTGTATAAACAACCTGTAACAAGTATTGTATTGCAGCCTCCGGGTCAATGACTCCCATCTCGATCAGGTTTTTCGTCCAGTTTCCCTGATCCATTGAGCAAATGCTGAGATGGCCTCTTGTTTTGCTTCTGGACATAAATGTAACTTCATTTTCTGTGCACGTCTTCTAGAATTCAGTGGGAAATACAATTATTCAAATTATCGTTTCCATGTTGTCGCGGCAGGAAGTATTATTCCGAAGGACAACATGGATAAGAGCCCAAAATTTATTGCTTATTTATTCATGAAAATAGTTTTATATTACATGAGAGCTTGCCTTTTCCCCTCTTCATTCATTCAAAATTTCAATTGTATATGTCTTAGTGTAGGGATCACAGAATTTTGAAAATGTGCACACAATTCACTTTTCCCCATAGCACGTCATACGCAGTTTTAACTGTTTTTTACGTAAAATAAATAAATAAATAAACAACAATTTTTGTAAGTGTTTGGCACAGCACAACTAATAATGTAAAGTATGTCAATATCTTTCAATCGGTGTGACTTATTGAATTGAATTGCTATTCAATAAGTCAAACCTCAGTGTCAAAAATAGACTCCTATTATTTAAATCAATTATTCGTCCTACATTAACATATGTCTGCCCTGTATGGCACAACTCCGCACCGAGACACATCAAATTAGTGTGTTAAGTTATTCGTTTTGGCGTAAGCTTTATTTGATAGATTGATTGAATGGGGTTTATTACGGGAATTTGGCACCTTTGTTAGAAGGAGAGCATTTCATGAATAAAGAATAGTATTTTCATATTAATGAATACGTCATCAATATAATAATAATAATAATAATAATAATAATAATAATAATAATAATAATAATTGTGAGATTAAATGAAATTAATTCATTGGCAAGTTTTTGTCCGTCTTTTGCCGAGCGGTAGCGGACACCTTTTGCACTTTTACTCCTTGCTGCAATCTACGGTAGAGAACTCTATAGAAGTGGACATATCCAGGAACAGTCTGACGCTTTGATCCCCCTAACATGATACATAAACTCTTTACATATAAAGCGTAACTAAAGAGGGGGAAGCCTCCCGTAGAGTGAGGCAGTCACGTGATCCGAGTATTGAGTCGTGTTCTCTGTCGAAGTCAAAGGCCAAAGCTAGGCCGAAATGAAGCGCTTGAAATATTGCTTCACGAGCGCGGCGTGGCTGGACGTAAGCGCACTCTCGTTGAGTGCAGCTTACGCGTCGTTGTCATAGCAACCTCAAAAACGAGCGTCAAAAGACGGCGAGCTGTGAATTGATTCACTTCGGTGCTTTGTTTCAGCAAGATGCGTTCCATTATCATGTAAAATGTTACAATACGAATATATTCAAAATTCTACTTTTCTTACACAAAATAAATTCGTTTTAAGTTATTTCCTGACCTGAAAATCTAAGGAACACGGAATTAGATATTCACTAATTGAGCTAAAATTTAAGGTGAATCAGTGCTTTACATGATTCACCTGAAAATCCTCCACTGATGGCTTTCGATTATGTAACTATGTATACGAGTAGCATTATTAAAGTGCCGTACCAAGAGAAACAGTTTGATAACCTGCCATTTAGGGGGGCAAATGGAAAATTATGGTACGGTGTGGTTCAGAAAAAAAATGCTTGGTTCTAATTAAAAAGCTAAAAATTATGGCTTAAAACTAGAGCCCGGAAGTTTGGCAAAATTTTTATTGTTATGATTGTTATGACTTTATCAGTAGGAATCTCTTAACTGTGTAACTTCCCATCCTATGCTTGAGCATGGATTTCGGCCTCTGACTGTAATTTTATTTGACTACCAGCTTAGCTTGGTACCTCTGGCAGCGGGTTCTTTAATGTTACAATTTTTATTTACACTATTCAAGTTCATATTAAAGAGAAACATAAAACATTGGTTTTATAGGTATACAATAATGGCTGGCATTCGCTCGGCAGCAGTGGTCGAGGCAACATCGTGTGCCCGCTCAGTAGTGCCCGCGGTCTGTGACTTGTTTACGTGTTTTCATCGAACTCAAGAAGTTAAAGTGTCAGTGTAAAGTAAGCAGTCTACTTCAGTGCATATAATTGTTCTGATTTCGATCGACCTGCTTCTCATTGTGAATGGGGAACAGAAAATAAATGGCGGATGCCGAAGCCGCTACCCGAGGGCAGGCCTCTGACTACAGGAGCCAGCCCGCTGAAGGAAACCACACGGCCGTCCAAGTTACAACAGAGTCGTTCTCAATGCCATGTACCCGGAGAAGGAACAAGGTATTATAATTGAAGGCAAAGACCACAGCACACCCCTCGAAAGGTACGTAGAAGCCTTAGCATTGATTGTTCCGCCTAGTCACATCACGTATGCTTCAAAAATTTCAAATAACAGGGTGTGTGTATTTTTGAGCAGTAAGCAGTTAGTGGACGAATTAACAGAGAAGCACAAGACTATTAATATTGAGGGCTCCTCCCAAAATATTCGGTCTCTTGTGAGTAGACAGAAACGTATAGTTATTTCAAATGTTTACCCTATGATTCCTAATGCAGTAATTGAAGACGAACTAGACAAATTAAAAGTGATACGCAGCTCTCAAGTGTCGTTTCTCAGAGCTGGTTTTGGTAAAGAACAGTTCACTCATATCTTAAGTTTTCGGAGACAGGTGTTCGTTCCGGAAGACTCAGTAAATTTGATACCTGAAGCCATACATATCACATACAAAGGAGAAAGAAACTGGATTTACATGTCAAGTGGTATCATTAAGTGCTTTCACTGCAAGGAAGAAGGTCATATTGCCAAAACTGTAAAATGTAGGAGACATTAACCTCAACCAACCGGAAGACATAATTGATAACAATGTAGCCGTTGATAACGAACAAAGAGATAAGGTTCCTAGTTACCAAGAATTTCCCCCACTTGACCAAGGCAAGCCTGTTAAGAGGGCTTTATCTCAGATCACAAGTATTCCCAGCAACAATTCAAGCGAAGTTCAGGAAGAACAATTCAACCGTCCCCAAGGAAAATTAACGGTGCGGCAAAACAAACTAAGAAAAGAAAGGAAAGTATCCAAGGAGAACACCATTAGTAGCGTCTGCAATAAGAAAAGCATAGTGGAGCAACTAGCCCCAGCGAAAGAAAGAATAGAAGGATCCAACACTATACTAACGTATGAGCAACTAAAAGACTTTCTGGAAAATACTTATGGCGTAAGTAACCCCCTTCAAATATCTCTTTGTTACACTAAAGAGACAGGCAGGCTAATTGAAATGCTTAAAGAAATATATCCATTACTGTCTGATAGAGGAATAAAATCAAGATTTACGAGAATTATGAAGAAGCTGAAGGACCCAGTCCTCTCAGTTTCCCTCAAAAGAATCGTCTGACAACGACGAATTAACAAGCGAAGATCTTCAAATATGAAGATTAGAATTTTACAATGGAATGTGAACGGTTTTCTTACTAGATATGAATTTCTTCAGAAGATCCTCAAAGACGAAAATTATGATATACTGTGCATCCAAGAAACCAATTTCAAAAATAAATACCATTTTAGTATAAAGGTTATCAATGTTTTATAAAAACAGAGTGATATGTGGAAATGCCAGTGGCGGAGTTGCCATCTATGTTCGTACGTCTATCAAGTGTAGTGAATGCGCTATTATAAGTGACCTAGAAGTATGTGTAATACGGCTGCATATTGGAGGTAGTAGTTTTAATCTGTGTAACGTATACATTCCTAATGCGTTTCAGCTAGAATCTCACCACCTAGACAACTTATATGCACAAATATCTGGCCCGGTACTGATAGTGGGCGATTTTAACAGTCACAACTTGATTTGGGGATCAAGAAGAACAGATCGAAGAGGGAAAATTGTTGGTGAATTTGCGAACAATGAAGACCTTATAGTCTTGAATGATTGCAGAAAATCTACATACTTCAATGCGGGTAGCGGAACACATCTTGCATCGACCTAAGCATCTGCACTCCAACTTTGGCGAGATATCTAAAATGGAACGTAATGGAGGACCTTCACAACAGTGATCATTATCCTATAGCATTGTCATATGACATAAGCAGAGCAACTTTACAGACCTTATACTGTCGACAGCGGATGTGACTATACCCAAAACAAAAAATGAGACATCTATATGCCCAGATGGATATTTAAAAGGCCAACTGGAAGTCGTACCAAGACATCATTGCGAGCAAAGTTCAGAACCTTAAGAAATTGAACATCGACGACTCAGTGCAAATAAACGATATTGTGAGCAACTTTACAGACCTTATACTGTCGACAGCGGATGTGACTATACCCAAAACAAAAAATACTAAAAGTAAGAAGAAACTACCTTGGTGGACAAAGGAATGTGAAGAAGCGGTTCTGAATTACAAGCACTGGTTTAATGTTTTTAAGAAACATAACACAAATGAAAATCAATTCACGTTTAAATCAGCACGGGCCAGGGCAAGAAGAATCATAAAACAATCTAAGAGGAGCTGCTGGAAGGAATATATATCATCCTTAAACAGTAAACTGAACTACACAGAGGCTTGGAAGAAAATAAATGCTATCGATGGAAAATTCAGAACAAATTACCGAAGTCTATGTATACGCCAGACGGACAATTCATTCAGAACCCGTGCGATATTGCAAGTAGCTTTGGAAAGTTTTCGCCCCCAAATTCTAGGGATGCGAACCTGGCGGAAAGCTTAACGAAAAATAAAGAAGAAACTGAGAGATCTCACTAAATCTGGAAGTAGAAGAAGATGAAATAGATGATTCCAAACAACTGAATGTACCCATTACGCTCCGAGAACTTAAGGTAAATATACGTCAACTAAAAGACACCAGCGCCGGTCCCGACGGAATACCTAACATATTTATCCGGATGCTCCCTGAAGAAGCTATCAGGGTTCTTTTAGACATTTACAATTATCTATATTTAAACAATGTCTTCCCACAAAAATGGTCAGAAGCAGTTATTGTTCCAATTCACAAGCCTGGTAAGGACAAATTTTTAGTAGACAGCCACAGGCCTATAGCCCTAACGTGTTGTCTGTGTAAATTACTTGAGAAGGTAGTGAACCACAGACTTAAATGGTACCTAGAAAACATCAGCTAATATCGACTCACCAAAGTGGTTTTCGCAAGAACCGATCTGCCTTAGACAGCATTGCAATAATTGAGAACGCTATCTACAATGGATTCGCCAATAACATGTTCACAGTGGTACTAAGCCTCGACATTGAAAAGGCATATGAGATGGTTTGGCGACGGCGTGTTATGGACATAATAACGAAACATGGAATTAAAGGCAACATAGGTAAGTTCGTGCATAACTTTATTAAAGAACGTTATATTAATGTCAGAGTAAGAGGAGCCTTATCAGAGAGATATATGCTGACAAATGGAGTACCGCAGGGCTCAGTGCTTAGTGTGACCTTGTTTCTGTTGATAATAAATGAACTGCAGACCAAAATCAAACCTCCGCGCTAGTAAGCATGTATGCGGATGATTGTAATATATGCATCACTGGAAAACATCTGTCCTCCATAGCAGTTATAGCGCAAAACATCTTAGACACCATCCTCGAATTCTCCAATGAAGTTGGTCTAAAATTCTCCAAGACGAAATCCACATTCATTATTTTCTCAGGAAGCGATCCACTGAGAAGACTCTATCCCTGAATATCGGTGAACACAAGATAAAACAATGTAAAACCTTAAAAGTCTTAGGCCTGATACTTGACGAAAGATTATCCTGGATACCTCATATTAAAAGCCTGAAAGTGGAATGCACGAAAAGACTAAACTTGATGAAAATCATAAGTCATTCGGCGTGGGGCCGATTATACAGTGCTTAGAAGAACATACCAGGCATTGATCAGGGCTAAAATGGATTATGGCAGCATATTCTACGATGCTGCAAATAAGAATATTAAAAGAATACTCGACCCTATCAATAACACTGGTGCCAGGCTTATATGCGTGCATATAGAACAAGTCCGTGATAAGCATGTTACAGGAAGCTAATTTACCACCCTGGATAAAAGAAGAAGAAATCTAATTGTAGGATATATAATCAAAGTTACAGCTAACTGCAGCAACCCTGTGAACCAAATTTACCAGCTTACATACAGAAATAGGAAGCAATTATGTTTCAAAAGAAACTACCAAAACCAATCAGTGTACAGGGGTATACAAATACTAAGCACAATGTCAGAAAAATTCCCCCTCTTAAACCTATTAGTATCACTGACTATGCACCATGGACCATGCAGGACATTAAAGCTGAGGAGCTGATAAACAATCCTAAGAAGTCAAAATTAACAACCAAGAGATAAGAGCCAGAATAGGAGAAGAAATAGCCAAATATGAGAACTACAACAAAATATACACAGATGGCTCGAAAAGTAGCAACTTGGTGGGATGTGCCCTGTAACGTCAACAAGAGTAATATCAACCAAACTGCCCGACAAGTACTCAGTCCTGTCCAGCGAATTATATGCCATCATCACAGCACTAGACTACATTCTCGAAGACAGTGAACGTAAATTTTGATAGTAACAGACTCCAAATTGGCTCTGTCGACTATTGGAAATGTCTTTTATTCAGGAAACTCGCTAGCTTTAGACATTGTTAGTAAGATTAGAAACTTGAACTTTAAAGGTAAAGATATAGTTTTGGATGGATCCGGCTCATGTGGGTATCAAGGAGAATGAGCTGGCAGACAGATCCGCAAAGAGGCGTCACAACTTGATGAAAGAAGTAATCTCCCCATAATACCACAGGACTATCATGCCAATATCAAGAGAAAATTACAAGAATTGGACAGACAGGAATGGAATAACAACGCCCGATGTAAATTAAGAAGTATATGTGAATACGATGATTATAATCCAGCCACATTCTTCTGCAGAGCTGACCAGGTTGTGTTAACTAGATGCAGAATAGGTCACACAAGCTCACACATGCCCATCTGATCACAGGAAAAACAGCTGTTATGTGTAATGTGTGTAATGTTTCATGTATGTTAATCACCTATTTATGTGCCCCAGGTTTGAGACTGACCGGACGAGACTTGGTGTTGAGAACGACATGCCAAGTGTGCTGAAGGACAGAAAAATGTAATCGGTTTCTCAATTTTCTGAAGACCATAAAATTGTACGGGGACATATAAGACAAGTGTATAAACTTTATTAATGTGATGTGAATGTTCCTATAAATGTCATAACTCCCCATGTACAAAATATTAATGTGATTGTATAGATGTCGCTAATAACCTTTGCAGTTGATGCGACATAAAATAAAATAAATAAAAAAAAAAAAATAATGGCTGGCTCGTCTATCCACAAAACTAGAAATGTGTCGACAGAAATACTTTAAAAAAATCGTGTTTCATTACCTTAGGTTTAACTACCGTCAATTTAATGAAAAATTATCGTCAATATAATGAATCATGACCTAATGATTCACATTAAGCCGAAAAGGAACACACAGGCATTGTAGGTGCCTTAAAATCCTTAAAAACATGTTTTTCAAGAATTCTTTCAGGATATTTGGAAAGATATGACTAAAAATAGAGCCAATCGATTCGTCTTGTTGAGAGCAGTAGAATGTGATCATCTCCAAAGATGGCTTTAAAACTCCGGCAAAAGCATTTTAGTTGCTTACCCCCTCCCAAAACATTTCATCGATCACTCATTACAAAATGAATTTTAATTACCGATGAATCAAGAAGTAACTATCCACAAATAAAACCGTAACGATTGTGTAGTAATGCACAGCGTTTCACGAATATTCTCATAAGTGCATTGAAACAGTCAAAAATGCATGTTTTTCTTCAATTCTTCCAGAATCCTAAGGAAACCGGTCAGGAAGTGTGCCAATCGGTTTGACTTGTCGAAAGGAACCGAAAGAAATACTGATCACTTTTGCAGGTTCTATAAATAATCACAAACACTTCTTACTAGCTTAAAAACAAAACAGGATACAGTTTTAGATAATTTTTTTCGAATCAATTTTCAATTAAATTTCAATCGACTTTCAATTAATCTGCAAAAATTATTTAGCTTTACAACAGGAGATCGAGACTCTTCGAATGGTACCTCATTTGTGTCGATGGATGGATCAGAAGGGTCTAACTGTAAATGAGGGACAGATGGACAGACGCAGGTGTTTTGATTACTATACTAAGCGGACACCTCGGCTGATATCATTTTTTTGTGCTTTGCAGCGTCAAAATAAAAATATATTTTCACCATTACTCCATAAGTTTTAAACAACTTAATAATTAATAAATTATTATAAATATATTATTTTACGTACTTATTATGATACACATTAATATAAACATTAAAATAATACATACATTTTAAACATAAACCCAGCTTATCTATTTTGGGACATAGAAACATTATATGAAAAATATATCTATTAAAATACTTGGTCAAGTTTATGTTCATTACAAAATTATTTTAAAATATCTTCAGTCTTATAAATCAATCATATCAATTCATGTAAATGATGAGGAGTATTCACGGTGCTTCATCAATATACTTGTAGGAATATTGAAAACACAAAGTGATTGCGTGATTTATAATTAAAAATATTGCAATATTTTTAATTATAAATTGTTTCTCAGTTTTGTAATTTTTAAAAGTTTTATTACTTTGGTACATCCGTCTGTGGAACTGACTATTGATTTTAGGATTCTTTCCATTTTCAGAAAGTTTCTAATATTCGTTGTAACAGGACAGTCAAGAATGAGGTGGGGGTGGAAACTTCTGCACCACACTTTGGATAGTGTTCTGTATCAGACCTCTTGAATAAATGGCAGAAATTGAGATTGAAATGATCTATCTCCAGTCTTGCCATTATAACCTCTTCTGTTCTCATAAAGTACAACAGACTTTGTTAAAAGCAAAAATTGCTCTCCCCAGTTTTGTAGCTTTCAAATGTTCACGTGTTTTGGCATTTTCGAAAAAACGGAACACTAGCTGAAAATGGGACTCGTACAATATTTTTTACCGTCCCGTATTGCATATAAGGATAAACATGAAAGAAAAAATTATCTATTTTTCGCGCAAAATTACACAAAAACTACTCACATTTACCAAAAGTTTAACATAAACTTATTTCAGATCCGTCTTTAAGGAACAGATTTCATTAAGAAAAATATCTCTATCATCAATTTTATAATTGTAAGAAGACGCACCCAAAAATCGCGCTTTTTCAATTTTCAAAAAAATTCTGTATCACTCTAGTCAATGAGAACAATCTTTCAGTAAAACTTGTATCAAATTCAACTCGTGTGCCTACGGAAGGTGTTCTCCAAAAGGCACCTTTCACTGAGTAGTCATCAGCCGCCACGCGAGCGGAGCCGCTGCAACAATGAATAGTTATGGCGGGTTGCATACTGCCCATTTCAGCTTAGGGGAGTATATTTAATGATGATTTTTGTTTCTTTCAAGATATCAAGAAAAATTTAATAGCTTCTAGAGAATTCTGAATGCAATATTACAGCAGATTTTCATATATTTAAAAAGGTCGTCTTGCGAGTAATTGCGTTTTAAAGAAATGTTTTACTGTTGTATGCCAAGAATAGCGCGATATAAAATTGATATTTAATGAATATCATTAAATTGTATTACGTATCTTATACATAATCACAAATTTTTATAATTAAAAAAACGTTTATATTTGTGCAAAAAAAGAGTATAGGGGTGTTTAAAAGAAGTCTTAGGTTTTAGGAGCGCATTCTTGCCGATTGTTGCCGAATCAATCAGAAATTTTAATATTGTACCTCGACTATGTAGGCATCATGGTCAACAATATCCTAACATATTTTCAAGATTGAAGGAGTCATGTCATGAAATCTACTTTTTTGCATGGAATGACCCAGCTGTTTCGTATACAAAAAACAAGCACGAGAAAACTTTCTTTCGTGCACGGCGTGTTAAAAAATTATTGTTATAAAGTTAAAATTAATTATTAAGTTTTAATGCCAATCTGTCAAGTTGTTATGTTTTTTTGCTCATATTTTAGCATCAATAAATCCTTTTTCGTGCCTAATTTATTAAAAATAAATGCTAGAACTTTCGGATTCCACTTATGACTATCTCAGTGACCTCTGGAAATACAAAAACTGAACATGTTTATCACTGAAATAGTTTGTGAGATGAAACGATGAAAGCGGTGAATATGGTTTGGGTATAAAAAATGGTCTTGGAGGTCACTTGGGAATCTATGAGTATAGGAGAGATCCTTCATGAGGTTATATATATCTGGCAATAATACCGATTTTCGGCAGCTTGTTTGCTTTCCGGATGCAATTTCAGAGCTCGGCGCTCGTGATGTCCTGGGCCGGGAGTGGTCCGGTGGCCTTGCTGATGGCTTCGAGAGGTGTACAGTGCCCATAAGATGCCAGCCAGCGGCAACGCCATTGTTTGCCGACCAACTCCGCTTAATGAGCCCGACCAGTGACAGCGTGTCGTTGTCCTTGCTTCGTATTTGAAGGTCTAGGTTTGACGCCATCGAAAAAAAGTTTATTTGTGGCGTGTGGGTCGTCAAATTGTGTGTGCGCATGTGTGTGTACGCGTAGGACAGCTAATACTTAGAATATTACACCGGGAGATGTGGCTCAGTGCATCAACTGATGTCAGTGCAGTGCCTCTGATCGGGAGGTCCTAGGCTCGAGTACTGACAATGGCGAGATTTTTGACACGAGCTTGTCAGCTAGGTCGAATTCATCAGTCCCTCTGTAGAGGACAATTCTAGAGGCCGGCTGCTCTGATCGGTAGTTTTCCGTGGTTTCTCCTATTAACACCAGGCGAATGCCGAAGCAGTACCCTAACAAACGGGCTACTGAACGCGCGCAATATTTCCTTCCTCTTCCTTGTCCTATCCTCACCCCTTACACACACACACACACACTAACATGCACTACACTATCATACATGCTGAGAGACCGGTCAGGAGCTTAGAACTTGTCCTGGCTGGGGCAGTGCCCCGCTGATGGGAGATACCTCGTTAGGGAAACTCTGCTAGTGGACGGTAGGTCGGCACCGGATCTCGCCATCCAGCGGGGGAAGAACACCGCCACCTCACGATAAAAAAACACACACTATACTTACGGGAGTAATGAAAGTACGTGCCCGGACGTGCCCGGAATCACCAACCGACCTTCGAATATTACGACATATTTTTAAGTCTTGTGCATACTAAATATTTTCTCAATCGAAGGTACTTGAAATTCCCTGGAAAGATTGAAATTCCCTTAAAGAAAAGAGAAGAGGAACATAAAACTGTCCATTAAGTTGATGATTTTGTTTTGCATAACTTGCGAATCTTGTTAATGCTACCACTTTTCGTAAGTAAATGCCGTATTTTTGAGTAAGAACAGGTTGCTGAGTGACAGGAGTGAACTAGTTCATTTTCCATTAACGCAACATTTGATTTTCTCAGTGCTGACTGCAAGCCTACAATCGCAACAAGTTTTATATCAGGTGCTCACAGTCTCCACAAAAGTTTGACGTAATGAATGATGACATATCAGGAAAATATTATTGCCCTACAACGGGTATGTTAGACCAATAGTTCATATATAAAACAGGATTGCGAAAGGAGGATGCATTTAGCGAGCTCTGAACCTCATGGTCCGCCGGAGCAGCAGGAAACAACAATACAGTCTTTCTTATGTATAAAAGGCGTGTGTTTAACATATGTAGGGCGTAGTTTGGTATGACATGGGAGTCAGCAGGGGCACCATAATGGGATTACGTCTCTGGAACCTGTTTTGTGATTTGAATGATCGCTTTGAAAATCTGTTGCTCCTGCCCCCAGTTGAACCGACGTAGTATCAAGCAAGAGTGGCCAGCAGAATCTTTCACTTTTTCAAGATGTCTATGAACAATAATATTGATCCATCCAATCTCTTGGTGGACTTTGGATATTGTGTACGGGACGTTTCCCCAATAAAAGCAACTGTTGATGAATTGATTGATTAATTAGTGTTTCTGAGAGCATCAACTACTATGATCACTAGTCCTGTAGGTTTAGTGCATGTTGCATGCGGGTCGGTAGCGGTTTTCTTCTCCGCTGAAACGTGAGATCCGGCAGCGATCTACTCGTTGGTTTGAGGGGTTCCACCTCCATCTCCTTTTTTTATTTATTTATTTATTTTACGTCGAAAAACAGTAAAAACTGCGAATGACGTGCTATGGGAGAAAGTCAATTGTGTGCACATTTTCAAAATTCTATGAGCCCTACACTACGTAATATACTACTAAAATTTTGGAACAAAAGCTCCCATGTAATAAAATCTATTTTCAAGGATAAAAAGGCTCTTGGCTCTTATCCATGTTGTCCTTCGGAATAATACTTCCTGCCGCGACAACATTGAAACGATAATTTGAATAATTGTATTTCCCACTGAATTCTAGAAGACGTGCACAGAAAATGAAGTTACATTTATGTCCAGAAGCAAAACAAGGGGCCATCTCAGCATTTGCTCAATGGATCAGGGAAACTGGACGAAAAACCTGATTGAGATGGGGGTCATTGACCCGGAAGCTGTAGTACAATAGTTGTTACAGGTTGTTTATACTCATTTATACAGTCCATGCTAAATAATGCATTATGTATCATTGTTAAAATTAATGTTACTTTTCTTGTGAAGCTCAGTATATTCTCTAATTGTATGGAAACGGTTATGCAGCAGAAACGATTTCACTTGGGATTTAAACTTTTATATCGAATTTAATCGTTTAATGTCAACTGGCAAAGTGGTGTAAAATAATGTACTACATGTACAGTATGTGAATTTTTTGTAATGAGCTGTTGATGCTGTCACCTGATGAATATGATTTCTACGTCGAGTGTTATAGTAATAGACTTCGGCATTTTCTGAAAATATATTCACGACTTTAAGCAAGTCATTTATGACAAAAACCACTGATTCGTAAATAAACAGACAAGGTAATGGTAAAATTCCTAGATTAATGAAGAGAGGCTTACGTGATTTACGTGGGTGGGATTTGGTTATTATTCGTACAATTCGTTTCTGGAATCTAAAAGTCCGGGAGCTATAAGATATATTTCCCCAGAATATTATGCCATATCTCAGGCGGGAATGAACATTCGCGAAATATACACAACGAGCAGTATGAAGGCTGACTGAATTTGCAAGAATTCTGAATGCGTAGCATAATGAACTTCATTTTGTGTTCAATTCATTTAAATGGACGCTCCATTTAAGGTTTGACTGAATTGAGAGTTTTAAAAATTTTGTTCCTTAACAATGGTGCAACGTTCATTTTCAGTGAAGCACAGAATTGTTTATTTGAAATGGAAAAACTGCATTAAAACAGTTTTCTTTTCGTTTACTATTAATTTGTTATTTCAGAACGAATTTGAAACATCTGATATTGTACTATTTACGGTTTCTTTCTTGCAAAGGATGTTCGTATCGTCTGCAAAGAGAACCGTTCTTCCGTTTCGAATCGTGGAGGGCATATCGTTTACGTAAAGTAGGAACAGAATAGGGCCTAAAATCGATCCTTGAGGAACTCCACGTGCAATGGGCAAAGAGTCGGAAAGGTGGGTACGTAATGTTCCATCATTCCAGTAAGGTATTTCCACTCTCTGAGATCGTTGTTTAAGGTACGAACATAACCAATCTAGAGCAATACCACGGATTCCATATGAAGGTAATTTGGAAAGTAAAATGTCATGATCAATGACGTCAAAAGGTTTTGAGAGATCTAAAAATAATTCAATAGGTGCCTCGTTTTGATCCAATGATGAGGCGACATCTTTAAGACAATAAAATTATAGCTGTTTCCGTTGATTTTGATTTTCTAAGTCCATGTTGGCAATCTGAAATCGCGTCGTGTTTACTGAGAAAGGTTTCCATTCGTACGTAAAAAAGTCTCTCTAATATTTTTGAAAAAACTGATAGAAGGGAAATGGGCCGATAATTCCTTCAGCGGTACACCACCCATGCTGGGCCAAGCTCCAATTTCCCGATATGTGTAGTTGCTTAGTGCATGTAAGTGAAGTTGTGTGTGTGCGCGTGTAAGGGCTGAATTGGGAAGAAAATGATGAAATATCACGTGTGGTCTCTGGCTCATATGTTGAGATACAACTCCGGAATTCGCCTGGTATTAATAGGAATACTACCAATTAAAGCAGCGTCCATTTTCAATGGAGTATTAAAGTATTTATTTGACATGCAAAACTGCATTAAATCTCTTTTCCCTTCGTTTAATATTAATTTGTAATTACGGAACCAACTTGAAACATCTGATATTTTACTATTTACTGTTTATTTATTTCAAAGAATATTCGTGTCATCAGCAAAGACAAGTGCCTTTCACTTTAGGATCGACGACGGTATACCGTTGACGTGCAGAAAGTAGAGAATAAGGTCTAAAATCGATCAAGGCGGAAATCCATGTGCAATTGTCAATAAATCGGAAAGGTGAGAACATTTGTTTCTTCATTCTAGTGCTGTATTCCCCTCCCTCAGATCGTTGTTTAAGGTTCGAATCTGAATGTACGTTGTTTAATCTACGAAGCAATATCTTGAACACTAGAAAAGTAATTTTGAAAGTTATACGTTCTAATCAGTGACGTCAATTAATTCAAAACAGTGCTTAAACAATTAATTTAAGGCAATTTGCAAAACTAGAGTATGATGGAAATATTTTAGAACGTGTGTGTTAATATTCCCAGAAATTCTACTGAAGATACATCCATTCAGAGGCTGACACATCACTAATCTCTTTTTTCATGTCAAAGGTGGACAAAATTTACACGTAGTATCTGAGAAACGAAAAGTAATTAAAGTTTCAAGTGCAGAAGTCGTGAGAATTCATTTCTTTCTTTCCGAGGATCCTGAAATTGAAATTCCTAGAACGGGCCCGACTGATGTGGTTCTGCCTCCGTGCTTCCAATACTTGGTCGCTTTTTGTCTCTCCTAGCTACACTACCTCTCAACTTCCGGTCGCAAAAGCCAACGCTTTCGTGAACGCCGCATCTCTAATTAAGCCGCGCTATTGCTCTCCAGTGCTTCTGTCCGCCTGTGTGATCAGCGCGTTCCCCACGGTTTACCGGGAACGCTCTCACTGTCCTCGTCGCCGTTTCCAGAAAGGACGCTGTGTCTCAGGGCAGACGTCCGTCTGGACGCACCGGTCCCTCCCGTGCACGCCCACACTCTCAAGCTCACCTGCAGAAAACAGAAATCCTATTAACATTTGTTCTGGGCCACCTGTTCGGATGTAAAAAGAGACCCTAATAATAAACAGGTCTTTATAGCATTGTACATGCGCTCACAGTGGGTATGGACAAGTGCGATTGCGGGCATAAAAGAAGAGTGAACACTCTTTCTAACAAGGTGGGTCTTAAGTGAGAACTCGCACTCCACGAACTGTTATTTAATTCACATAAAATTAACGGCTTGCGTTCAGTGAAAGTAATTTATCAAATAAAAATATCGAACTTTTAGCATTTTGTATACCGCATTGGTAGACCGCACAATGACAAACTTGAATAATATCAAACAAATAAAGAAATAATAGGAAAACTGCATGACATGAACCACTTCTTCGTTTGAAATAATTCACTAAGAATCACAAAGGCTAACACAAAAAACATATGAAAGGTAATCAAGAATATTTTTTAAAATCACTGCTTTGTTTTGGAAGTAGATGGTTGGATAACGAACATTTGTACCGATAAAATTCTCATTTTTGTCAGTTTTTAGACCTGTTTAAAATATTTAAATATTTAAATTATGTTTATCATACCATATATATCATATTTATAAGAGTTTTTGCACATTGCTATTATGTTTTTGGTGCGAGTAAAAGCATGTTCTTAATTTGCCCTAAAACAACAATAATTTAAAGTAAATTATTTCAGCACTTATACTTTCGTGTAACTATATCTTATTTCTCAAAAAATCTAAAGAATGCACTTCAATATTCATTACTTTTAGGCTCCTGGAATATTCTATCAAAATCGAGTTAGATATTAATTATCACTTATAATGAAATCAAATTTCTCGAAGACGTTTATAATGAATTATAATTGCACTAGCTAAACATGTGCAAAAAATTGGCACTTAGTGAAGGCGAAAGGACACAAAAATACTGGAATGATTTATCATTCCATTATTGAAATTATTTTAAAGTTAAATTTAAGTATTTTTGAGCTAACGCCAACCAGCTCGAAAAAAAATCTTACGGTGAAGTTGTGTCGCTTCCCTTCACAAGTTTTTTGCGAGAATCGTTTTTTGCATTTTCGCGGCATTTACAAGTTTTCTGCGAGAATCGGGCTTTTGATCCACGAGATTTCTATAAATCTATTTTGACTCAGTGCCATGCATAATTTCTAATGCACCTTTACACCTAACATGGCTAAAAAAAACTACCTGAGCGGGAGTCGAACCCCACAAACAGCGATCAATACGGTAGAACGCTACTGTTTACTCCACCGTAACAGATGGACAGGGCCCAATCTATGCCAAGACCTAGTTGTAGTGCATTTTCCTCCCACCACTAATTTTGTGACGCTCGTCATCTGCCACGAACAATGTAATTTTAATATTTCATTTGTGTTCTGTCTACGTACTTCGTCTGAAAAGCGGATCTCTCGAATAGAAATACATACATATATATATATATATATATATATATATATATATATTTTTTTACAGACGTACGTTCGTAAAAGTTCGTAGTATGTGAAAGAATAGATCAAATAAACTCGAAACCATTGTTATAATTATGTTTACATGCTCCTTAGATTCCACGCAATCTCATCTTCAGAAATGCGCAAAACATTTGATTCACTGTATTCGAGCGAAATTCGTTTACGATTTGTTTCGGCTTCTCGTTGCATTTCGCAGCCGAATAGCAAGTCGAAAGGGAACGCTTCGCACAATGCATTTATTTAAGGTATTGCTATATACTATTTTTGGAGTATGTTTAATAGTATTTTGCAGCGACGTAATGCAGTTACTACAAATGACTATCGTGATATTTATCTTATTTTTGGAGAATTTGTCATTTTAAAACCGCCGCTGCAAGTCGGTAGTATCTTTGCGTTATCGCTTACGTGTTGCCCCGAGTCCTGCAACCATTTTAAGACTTGATTCCCCAATTACTCTTAGAATAACTGGCAATGTTATACTATTCACGGCGAGTTGGTTGACCGACGAGTAGTATAGTGGACTATGAAAAAACTATAAAATAAGTATTTTTCCGGAACTCGAATATTCGTTACTGGCAGATCTATTGGACTTTCACGAAACTTTGTTCTCCGGATCATAAGTAAAGAAGTTACGGAGCGTTACAAATTCGTATAATCACAGTAGAAATATTAATGTATTTGAAGAAAATGCGTTCGAAATATTTTCAGATTGCGAGAGAAATCATTTTTACATTCATTGTCAGATCACTGTTGATCAATATCATAGACGCTGGAAGTCGAGGTACTAAAAATGTTTCAAGAAATATTATAAAAACCGAGAAACGATTACTATATGTTCTGCTTGTCGCAAATTGTTTTAAATCCCATAATTTCACAATGCATAATCCACAAAATAGTTCAAATCTTCAAGAATTACTTTGTTGGATATTGGACAAAATTAATCGAATTGGTTAATTATTTTACTAAACAATTAAAATACAACTACTAGAAGTAGAAAAAAAACATTTTACATTTTAATAGCAATTGCACAAAGGAAAGAAAAACATTTGTAGTACACTATCTCGATCTCCAAAAACTTCATCTCTAAAAAAACACTAAAATGAAAAAAATACCTTTCAGTACAGAAAATGTTCTCGTCCAGATACCCACTCAACTATCTTACATTTTTAATTTGGAGGGTGAGCGTTGGTTCTGGTCACTAGATAAGGCAAGTTAAAACTCAGGTCAAATAGTAAAATTCATGTCATTCACGCATTGTATACTAAATATGCCTGTACCAAGAATAACACCACCGCTTCTGGGTGAATGTCTATCATTTCGATAAGGTTTTTCGGGCAGTTTCCTTGACCCTTTGAGCGAATGCTTTGCCACTGGTAATAAAAATAACTCCAATATCTGTGCACGTTTTTTAGAATTTAGTGAAAAATGTATTTTTTCAGATTATCGTTCTCCATGTTCTCGCCGCAGTAAATCATTTTCTTCACGAAGAGCACGATGAACGACAATAATCGAAAAATCTGTTTCTGATTTGCCTTTGCTAGAAGTTTTTATTACACATAAGCTAATATTATCCGATCAACTCTTGCCAAAAACGCTCATTTCCATCTCTATTCAGAATTCAATTTGTTTATTAGTAAGAATATGGATCCCAGAAATGGGATCACTTAATTTATAAAACGTGCACACAATACAATTCTGCCAGTAATAAGTCTCACAATTTTTTTAAGCTTTTTTTGTTAAACGTAATATATTTAAATGGATCACCTGTATAGTTTGATGTTGGTATGGTAGTGCTTATTATAGTTACATTTTAATCGTATTTGCATTAAATTCCACCTCATCAGAGTTTTGGCTGGTCGTGTATGCATTGAATTCGTCACTTGAGTACCTTCTGTTGCCTGACGACGTCAGTGTTATTTTCTTTTGACATTTGTTAAGTCATCTTTAATACTGAGAGATAAACGCAATTTTACCGACTGTCCTTCCAGCTGCAATCTAGCTACCATCAAAACGGTATTCAGTCGTTCTGAAACGGCCGCAGTGTAGACTCAAATGCTTGACTCAAAATAATTGCTTCACACTATATGATCATTTATAAATGCAAATAAGTTTTATATATTGCCTATCATTATTTTGTAATACAATTTTAAATGGCTGCAGGACAGTGCAATGCGTGTGAGATAGCGCAGAGCATTTTCCCGACTCGCAACGATATCGTTAAAATGGCATTCCCAGAAAATAGGATCAATATCACAATATTAATTTATAGTGAAGCTGTGCTCCATTGCTGCATTATAATCCCAACACAGTACGAATATAATTTGTGAGCAACACCTTGAATAAATACATTTGGCGGAGTTTCCCATTGGACTGGCCATTCGGCTTCAAAGTCCTGCGATAAGCTCAAACAAATCGTTAATGAGGTTCAGCGCAAAATGGTGATCAAATGTTTTGCGTATCTTATAAGCGAGTGTGTAGAAACTATGGAGAATATACCCATGAAGGTATTTATATTTTCCACTTTATTTGATGTGTTCTTTCAAATACCACCAGCTTTTACAAACGTAAATGGTTTTCTGTTCAGAATACGCTGGGGCAGGGATTCTGGATCTCAAGTAAACGTGCGCGGATTAGACTCCTCTTCCATACGTCATGGACAGGTTATTTTTTTTAATTTGTTACGACTTTCGCAACTCGTCTCTTAACACTCATTGAGCGTTTATTATTAGGAGTAATCCTAGGAGTAATCCTCCATTACTTTTTATATTAGGAGTAATCCTCCATTACTTTTTATATAGTATAATCTTTATCCGTAAATGGTCAAGAGGACCGCCAGGTAGCATCTCCGTGTACGCGCCTCTCCCTTGCACGCTCCTGTGTCTCCCAGCGGCCAGATTTGGGAAGGAATTAGGATAGGGGTAGGGTTTAGGACACTTCACAGGGATTGGATTAGATCTTGTGAAGCAGCTAAACTCGTTTTTTTGAAACAAATTTTACATGAGATTTTCCGGGAATTGACATAAATCGAAACCAGACCTCCTGGGTGAAAGGCGAGCGAATTCGCTCTTGAGCCACGAGACAACCTTAAGACCTTGTTTTTTTTAACGAAAATAAATCAAATCAAATTTGACCAACTCTAAACAAGGGACATTAATTTATGCGACTGACGATCATTTTCCAGCAGCATCTGTAACTACTTACACTAAACACAATAGAGTGCAGCGCTGCGCCTCGTACCTGTGTTGTGTGTCCCAATGAAAGTTCCACAGTAATATTGGTCAACAATACGATCGTACTAACAAATTCAGTGAGGAACGCTGGTATACGCAAGTGTATTGTAAATGCTCTCGCACAGGTTGTACATACATTTGTAAGAATTTTCAGCAACCAATTGAGGTGCTCTGTGAGTCACCTCGTCAAATGCAATTTAGTGTTTGCTGTAAGTTAGATCAAGTTAGATTGTAAGCCTATAACTACACATGTAAAATTAAGATTTAACTGAAATTTTGTAAGTCTATCCACATATGAAATATTTTTACTAATAAGTTGACACAGGTATCCTTTTCTCTTTTTCAACAATCAATGTTCAATTTTTTTAAAGAATATTTCAATATTATATATATAAGGACTGCCTGCGGGCGGAGAATGGCTCATTCGGCAATATCAAAGGCAGTGTCTGTTATGAATAGGGGACAGAGGGATACCGACTCGCCAATTAAATTGCCTTTACCCTTTTTATAGGGTTTCCCGTTGTTCCGAACATTTTTAATAAAAATTAACTGTTTGAACGTGCGAATATTCAACACATTGTAAATATTTGCAATGAAAGTGAATGTAATTTTTTTCTTTTCCCTTTAGAACAATAATTGGTATAGAAATTAATTTTATGTGAGGAAAACGAAATGACCTATTATTATACATTAATGACGCATAACAGATTAATGGTTATAAATAAACAGTGTTTAGTGTAAAAATGACAATCCGACATTAATGGGTCGTAACTCCAGTAAAGTCTAAGAAAATGGATGGAATTTTTACATATGTAAATTTCTTGCTTTACATGGATTTTACGATTAAAAATAAAAATCTGAAACGCAGTGTTTTGAAAACAAATATTTTTAAAACAAGAGCATTTTGGAATTTCTGTTTGCAAAACAAACAATAACCTTTAAGTAAGTTACTTCTGCAAAAATTTGGGAATTAATCTCTCGGAAATATATCCACGTTTTACACGTTTTCTAAGCAACCGATTTTAATGTTTTAATTCGGCGTTAAATGCACTTTATTTTTTTTTACAAAAACGAAGAATCGCGGCGAACAACAGTATATTTCATTTTCGAACGTTCCGATTCCATCTTATTTTCAACCGAACAACGGAGAAATTTTTTTTTTAAGTTTTAAATGTTTTTGTTTAAATGTTTTAAAATTTTATTTTTTATTTATTTTACGTTTGGGCTAAATGGAACGGGTGGAACATTTTTTCGCCGATTAGACTAATAAAAAAAATATATTATATTGCTTTAAATGGAATGGTCTTGTGCTCGCAGTGTAAACCTACTTCGTTATCTTGTCCGTGCCGCAACTCGCTAGGAAACAAAGAAAGCTTCGGAAGCAGCCTTACAAGCTGAAAACGCGCGTGCCCGGCCCCGCGCGCGCACGCATCGAGAGCGTGTGGCGCGTCCGCCGACACATGGGCCGCGGCGCAGCGTCTCTAAAAGGCTATTGATTTGCCGCCTGGGGGGAGAGACGCGCGTGATTACACGCGGGCGCAGCCGCTCGGTCGAGAGGACGGCGCAGCATCCGTCTTCCTGCGCGGGGCTGCGCCGAGCCGCTCGCTCCGCAGTCATCATCGCCATTATCTCCGCTGCTTCGTCTCGCAGGAAGCAAGACGTCTCCTGCGATTCTCTCGGGACGGCGTAATCCCTAGCTGTCGACGCTCACTCTTATCAACATCGCAGCCACCATTTTGGCCTCAACGTAACCGATGCCGGAGGAAGACTCGCATCCACAACAAAATATTGAAATCGGAAGTGATTGTTGTGATTATGAGATTTAAAACATATATTGTTAAGCCTACCAATTGTTGTTTTCGATTGGAATTTTTACTATTTATTTGTTATATATTAGTTATACAAGATGGCGTACAAAGAAAAACTTCGCCTTGAGCAGATACAAACAATACCAGTAAAACAACAACAACAACAACAACAACAACAACAACAGAAAGAAGACAATTAAATGGTACTTTCGTAGTTCAGTTTTACATTCTTTTCACAATAGATGCTCAAAATAATCTTATGCCCGAATGCAATAATGCGTGCTCGTTAACATGTGATTCTACCTTTACGCAACTCTGTGTTATCAATTCTCAACTTTTCACTCAATTATCGATATCAAAATGAAGTTCTCAAGATTGTCCTTCATGTCTTCTAATGTCACTCGATTATTTGCGTACGCGAAAACTTTTCCCTTAAGATTGCTCTACAGATAAAACTGCAGCTAGTGTACGTATAAGTGCGATTTTCGTGGTGCGATTTTCGTGGTGCGATTCTTTGTTGAACGTTTAGTGAAGAGAATTCATCTCGTTGTGCACTTCATACGTCTGAACCAAAATTTCTCATTTTTCTGACAATAGTAAAGTATATATAGTCTCAAAAGATCCGAAACATGTTACAATTGACGAACCACACTGACAACAACAATGGGGCAGCTTTGCATTTGACCAATTCTTCTACTTGCCTTAGCTCGCAGTGAGGTTTTTCGTCCACCACACGTAGTACTAATAATAGTTTTCTCTGGATGTCTTCTTATTTTTAGAGTCCACGAATATTCTAATCGTTATTTGTTTTAATGGTTTATTTAATTGAAACAAAACTACACGATAATTCTTGTGGAATATTAAACTAGTAGTACTCCAACAGCATATACTTTCTCGTATTACAACTAAATTTGCAATTTTCGGAAATTCAGAGAATTTAACGAAAATGAGAACCTCGCCATTCTTTTAAGCGTCCCTTCTTCTATGTATGGAAAAATCAACTCTGCAGTTCGTTTACAGTTGCAAATAGTTTTCGTATAACTAGGGAACGAAACTGTCTAGTTTGTTAAATGTTGCTAATCTCGCGCTTTTTTACATTTTATAATAATAATAATAATAATAATAATAATAATAGTTTTAACTTTCATTCATTTTTCAGTTATTTATCATTAAAATGATGGAATGGGATTCTGGTACTCAAGAAAACGTGCGCAGATAATCTTCTCCCCCCACACGTCACATACAGTTTTTACTGTTTCTTGACCAAATAAATCAAATGGAAAAAGTTTGAAAAAAATATGAAGCGTGTTTTGAGAAAATATTTTTTAGAAATTATATAAATTCAAGCACTAATCACGCGGAAACTATTCATTTTCAAATAACTCTACATGACCTTTTTTAAAGAGCTGACAGACTTAATCGGAGACAAATATCTCTATCTTCGATTTTGGAGTTTAAAATGTTAACCTTTTGCAATTTTCGAAAAAATGGAGAGTTCGCCGAAAATGGGACTAGCACCATATATTTTACCGTTTCTTGATAGTACAGATGAGAAAATTTAAAGAACAAAATATGGAGCGGTTTTTCAGAAAAAATTGTTTAAAAAATTTAATTTTCATAAAAAAATCTGTCTTCAATATTATAGTTCGTCGTAGTTCGGCAGCGTTAGATGCAACAACTACTGCTGCGCTCTATCAGCTTACCGATACACTGTATCTCCGAACCAAAACACTTCAGTATTAATATTACCTAACAGTGTTATTTAAAGTGCTATCAGTGTTCCAAGCAGTGTACAGCGTTTCTCTGGCCCTGCCGCTGGCTCAACATATCCACATGAATAAAGCAGTACCAGCCAAACTCAAGATGAATCCGTCACTTAACCTCCAGAGCAACCAACGAAGTCGTACGCCGGAGCTGCAAATACTGTGAGTTTTCCGTCGAAAGAACAATCTATACTACTGGACGCATGCGAAAATCTAACTGTCAAAGACTATATAAGTAAACTAACTGAAATTGTTCCCCCCAGTGCCATTACTTTCATATCAAGAATATCCAATAACAGAATATGTGTGTTTCTGAACTCGAAGGTCAATGCTGATCTTATAACTAACAAATACCCTACTCTAATCATTAAAAATACTACTGTTAATGTGAGACCCTAATTAACAAACTCAAGAGAATCATAATATCAAATGTATACCTTTTATTCCAAACAGGAAATCACAAATATTTTCAAGAATCATGACATCAAAACTACCTCCAGTATATCTTTCATCAGAGCTGGTCTGTCTGACCCTAACTTCAGTCACATTATGAGCTTCAGAAGGCAAACATTTATCCAACCTGAGGAACTTACAAACTCCCTCAGTCATCAGTGATTGTACATGAAGGTACACCATATAGAATCTTTTCTCTGCTGAAAACATTACTTGTTTCAATTGCAAAATGGAAGGCCATACTGCTAGTAACTGCCACAAAATATCCCCAAAGAGAATTGCCTTCTGGACACTCCCAGTACAAATATACCAACTATCCTTCTAATAATATGGAAGTACAGCCTACCATAACTGAAACACCACTGCCCCTCCACCAGTGACCCTATGAACTTTCCCCTTCTTAAAGAAGCCTCCCAATGAACCCTCTTCCTATCTGAAGCAACAAATAATGTTAAAGATAATAATCAAGATAATAATGTTAAAAAAACTAAAAAAGAAACAGAAAAAATTCTTCAAACCTGAACAACTGGACCAAAATAGCAATCCTGATAAAACACTTGAAGACATGCTCAGCCCAATTAAAGATCTGCTTGAAAGGAACCAAACTCCTTCCCTCTGTCAGTGAATCAATTACACTACTACTAGAAAATACTCTGGCTCTGCTAATCCTCTAACCATAGTAAAGGACTATTCAATGATATTCCAGCTGTTATAAAAATGCTCAGTGACATTTACCTGTATTAAAGGATAGAATTATCAAAGGCAGAGTTACCAGAATAAGAAAAAACTGCAGAAACACCTACTGGAATCAGACACAGTTGACTCTGAATCAGTATGGAAACTATCTGACACTAAATCTTTTAATTCAGGTCTCTTAAGAAACACATTCCCCTTGCTAAATAAATTTCAAGCAAACAAATGAAGATACTCCCAAAGGAATATTAATGGATACTATTGTCATCTTGAGTATCTGCAACTATTACCAGATATCAATTGTCTGCTAGAATCCAATTTCAAGGCTAATCACTCAGCTAATATTAAAATTATCAATGTTTCTTTAAAAATAGAACCAGTGATTATGCTTCTGGTGGAGTAGCCATATTTTTAAATATTTAACTGTATTTGAATAACGTAATTTTCCATACCATTCTAAGGGATAATTCTTACCAAAGTAATGTTTTAAAATTTTGTAATGAAATAGGTATTTCAGTAAATATTTAACTGTATTTGAATAACGTAATTTTCCATTCCTTTTTGTAGTAATTAACAGTTATGTAATTTTCACGTTTAAGTTTTTGTTTTTATATCCATATCATCTCTGACTGTAACCTCAATTGTAACCTCAATATTGTAAAACTAAAAATTGACAATGTAAAATATAATGTATTCATTTAGTCGCTAATGACCTAGCCGTTGATGCGACTTAAAATAAATTAAATTTAAAAAAAATATTATAGTTGTAGGATGACGCCAAAACAAATGCACTTTTGCAATTTTAAAAAAGCAGAGATTTTTACGAACATGAGACCTGCACCATTCTCTTCTATGCTATCTGAGAACAAAAGTTAATAAAAAATTTAGTGTTACTTTTTAGAGAATTTTGAAAATTATTTTGGGGCTTGAATGAATGAAATAATTCTTTGAGCTAGTTTGTTCCTAAAAATGTTGTTTCACGTATTACTTTTGAGTGCCCGGTTTGAACTGATTCTTCCGAATGAGTTCCGGATTCGTCAACTGCTGTGATCATTATTACTGTACGTATCGTGCACTTTATAAACCCGGAAACGCTGCTGTTCCTTCGCGGAAACTAGAGATCCGGCGCAGACCACTTCGGCTTAGAGGACTTTCTCTTCGAGGTCTCTTCCCAACAGAAACGGTGTAGGCGCTTGCTATAATTATAGACACACAGACTCACTTTTGCCGTCAATCAAATTTTCGAAATCAAGAACCCACGAAACTCGAATTCTCACTACACAATGTGTTAGAGGAAGTAATGCAATAGGAACAATATTTATCCACTTCTTCGTTACCTGTGCCCGGCAATAAGAGGTTTCCTGCCGCAAATTCGCCTTTTTTCGACGTTCGATCACAGTACTTTCACTTCTTAGGAAGTAAAGTGAGGCAGTGAAAATTAGTAGCACAAGGACATTTTCAAACAACATGAATAGAGCTCGGTGTGTAGTGGCTGTAGAAACAAGCCAGCATTTTATGATTGATGTTGTGGCGCACGTCAACTGCTATGGAGGTTCCATGTCATTCCGAATGAATTAAAACAATTTTTATTTTAAATATTTTCAGATATTTGAGTAAAAAAACATATTTTACATAGGCTACATGCATATTTATTACTTGTTTTGTTACATTTTAGTATAGTTATATGTCGAAACGGAGTATTTCGGATATGCTTTTGCAAATAAATTTTCTGGGAATAGTCATTTCGTGAAATAAACCAAAATAATACTACGCTTATATGTCATCCAGACCATCGCGTTTCTGGAAATTATTAGTTATCTGGAAATTGCGTATTCGATTTCAAAGTTTGAACAGATATTTGCGAAGCAGAATCAATTACAACCACGTTCTTCTCATGTTTCATACAACCCGTCAATAGAAATATTACAAAAATTCCTAATAGGGCATTGTTTAACTGCATCCTGACGAGAAATATTCACCCCTATGCCAGGGCCGAAAAGTTCGGGACGCATTAATGGAATCCGGCACACTCGCGCCTAACGGGAATACCTCTTCAGAATGTGATACGATCAATATGTGGCACTTGTTTTCCATACACCCAGTTCAATTACATAGTTGGAGTGAGTGGGTACGTACTGTGTCAATTGCTAGTTAGATATTCCCGTAAGTGTAGAGCATGTTGTATTCCAGATGGCGATGTTCCTCCCGCGTTGACCCCGCTGGAGTATGAGATACGGCGCCGACGTACATGTCATCATACATGGAGTTTATTCTCCCTTCACGTATGTCCCCATTAGAAACCAGTCCACAGGCAGAAACTCTAAGCTCACGCATGTTTTTCAACATAAATTGAAGTGTTGTAAATGTAAGTGTCAGTTTGTGTGTAAGGGAGTGAGAGGAGGAACAAGAATGAAGAAGGAAAGATCGTGGACGGTCCGTGGCCCATTTGGTTTGGCATTCCCCTGGTATTGACAGAAGAAACTACGGAAAACTTCCGATCAGATCAGCCGGCTGCGAAAATTCTCCTCCAGACTGGTTGATTTCGAACCAGCTAATGTCAAAAAACCACCGTCGTGAGTCGAACGCTAGTGCCTTCCGGTCAGCGATGCTGCAGAGGCAACAGAGAATGTTAGTTTCTTGAAGGGGAACGGGGGACATGGTCACCTATTGCACCCACCCAACCATCACTGACCATGCAGTAAGAACATTCACGTTCTTCCCATATAAATTGTATATTTCACGTACATATATTTTAAAACTCATATTCGTTGGTGAAGACTGGTATCTTATTACTTCTGAAGAGTTTGATCGTTTTTCAGCCGCTCCGAATCCATTTTAAGGTATGTACGGTGACATTTTCTGTTCGAAAATTTGAAAAAGCTCGGGAGTAATTTTAAACGTTATCATTAATTTCTATTTTACATATTTTTTAAAATATTTCCTTACATATTATTGAAAAAATAAATAATATATATGTAAAAATAAATATGATATATATGTACAAATTTTGCGTTTTTATTTTCTCGCTGCCACTTACGCAGTAGAGAGAAAGTTATTTAATTCTGCGGGAACCAGGTATTTCGGCAGAAAATTTACATTACACGGCCCTGGGAATGAAAAAGTGGATAAATCCAGTTGCTAAATTTAGAGGAAAAATTCCTCTAATACGTGATGTTGCCAGAATACATATTTTGTGAATACAAATCTAATGATGGCAAAAACGTCGTCTGTGAAGAACGCTAGCGGCTAAACCGTTCAGCCAATTTTCACCAAAATTGATTTTCCTCTATCGATCTGGCTTATGCCGCGGCCCCTTGGATTTGGAACCGATATTTTAATTTTGGGATGCTTTATATAAAGCCCATAGGACATTTTCAAACTTTTCGAAAAAATGGCTCCGTTTTTGATTAAATTGTGTTGTTGGATAGTGTGAAGCACGTTTAAGAGAATGGTGTAGATGTCATTTCGTTAAAAACTCCGATTTTTTGAAAATTGCAAACGTTCAAATTTTTTCGGCGTCTTCCTACAACTACAATTATGAAGATAGAGATTTTTCCTCTAATGAAATCTGTTCTTTATAGATAGATTTTGAAATAAAATCATGTTCAATTTTTCGAAAATTTGAGAACTATTCGCGTAATTTTACGTGAAATTACGGGCCAGAAAGTATGTGTTGTATTAGCACCATTAGTTATTACAATAAATTACGTTTGCTTCCACGACACGGTGGTTCTCGCAATGTTTTTCAGATCGTCAGCAAGTCGTATCAGGTGAAAGACTATCCTGTGACATGCGAACCGCCCGCGGCATTGCACAGCGTATAGTTCTAGGACCTCTAGTTTTCTTATTGTACATAAATGACGTGGAGCAATGTCTTAAACACTGACGTCATAACATGTATGCAGGTGACCATAACTATATGTCAGCTGATACCCGTCGGAGGTAAACTCTTTAGTTCAGAAAGTAAACGAAGACCCAAATGCTCTCAATATATGGACCGAAGCTTTAGGACTTTTATTAAGCCCAATTGAGTCCCAAAAGTTATTGATAGGCTTTCGCAACGCCATCAGCAAATTAGATAAAATAATCTCTCCGACAATCAGTTTAATGGCTCCCTTTTCCCTGATATAGCGACATAAGAATTCACAGAGACAACAGTTTTAAATGGACAACGCAAGTAGGTAAGATTCGTCAAAAAGTCTTTAAAGGCATCCATTCCCTAAAATGCGTACGAGAGCTGGATGGTGAAATCCGGCGCCGATCTACAAGCAAACTTGAGTGAGATTTCCCCCTCCAGGAATCTCCCCCAGAGAGGCACCGCCTCTGCCGCAGCTAAGCTCTAAGATCGCAACTGAACCCGTGACATTTTGTGGTAGTGTAGTGCATGGAAATGTAAGTGTGTGTGAGGGGTGAGGATAGGACGACGAAAAAGGCAGGAAAGATCGCGTGCGGTACGGGCTAATTTTTAGGGTCCTGCATCTGAACTCGTCTTGTACTGATCGTAGAAACCACGGTCAGAGCAGCCGGCCGCTAGAATTCTCCTCCAGACAGAGACTGAATTCGATCTAGCTATACTTGGATTTTTGAACGTGACGTCTCAAGGTCACACGAAAAAGGGAGAGCGAAGGCAGTCCCCAATAGGAATCAGTAAAAGTGAGAGCTGCAGTGACGTTGGAGTCTGCCTTCCCTCTCCCTTTTTCGTGAGTGACCTTGAGATACCACCTTTAAAAAAATCGAAGTGTATGTAGCTAGTATTGAAAATCGCCAACTTTCGAACTCGAACCGTAGGGACGTCCCGGGCAGAGCCCCTGCGGAGTCTATGGCAATGCTGGCTCTGAGCGACACTGAATCGGTGCCATCATTTTAAAACATTTCAAGTACAAAAGAAGGGAATGAATGGTTGATGATTTTCACTAAATCTCGAGACAATTCATCAGATAGGTAGAAATTGTATTAAGTATGCGACTAAGTATTCCATTCACTACGTATACTAATGACTAGTCCACCGATGCGCGCAAAGGATAATTAAATGAATAGGGTATAAACGTTATACATGAGGTACTGAACGTGTTCCCCATTGCTAAAATAAAACTGAAAACATTCATGCCTTTTGACGGAGTGTACCCCACAGTTTAAGTGTCCTCTTGCTTAGTAGCACTTTTCTCAGGCCTCTGCACCAACAGGGCAGTTACTACTCGAGTAATTGTTCTTACTGAATAAATAACGCATCAAAATGATCGGAGTGGCAGAGTGCGATTCGCAAGGGAACTATTATCTGGGGAGAGAGAGAGACTGAAGAAAAATAAGTGACTCATGCTCTGGAAAATGCCAGTGTGAAGTGTTGGGAGAATAAAGAACACTGAATACATTATCAACCTAAGGAAAGTAAAATGCATGACCTTGAGCGAACTGTGGGAAAGAGATGACTGATAACAAAAATTCAAAGTGGCTGGCATTTCCATACACAGACTTCTGAATTGATAAATGTAATGATAAAAGCCTGAAACTAGGTGTTATTTAAATGTTTTGAAAAATATGAAAATTGATCTTGGCTCGGAAAACTGTTTCACAGAGTACAGCGTCCATCACTTCTTAGAAATAAATTATTTCTCTCTCGTTCCGGTTTTCGTCTTTATTAAATTATTGTTAACCAAAGATAGGAGAGCGTATGAGAAGTTCACTACTGATTAACAGTATTACTCGTATCATATATAATAATAAACCATTCTCTGATCAACATCTGTTTAGGTTTATTTCCAGTGTCTTACAAAAAACGACAGGGTCCGCAGCGAGTGTTCATGAACTCGTGAAAATGTAGGTGCAGATAGTTTTCTTTGTTCAATCAGATTTGGAACTCCAAAACGCTTGCAAACCCATTAAATAATATTGGAACTATTACATAATCAAAGCAGACTTCTCAACAGATCTCCTTGAAATAGAGAGTTTATAGCCGCAATAACTGTACAGGTGTCAAAAAGGTCTTCCTCGGAATTCGAAATCAGAATCTTTTCTTAGAGCTTCAGTTTAACAAACATTGCGTGAGACTGCAGAGCACAAAATCATATTTCATTCTGTTGGAGTGAAAAACATGTCTTGAAATGGTCAATCATGCATTTAAATATAAATTAGTAATGCGTGTGTGTATGAAGAAATCCGGAAGAGAAAATTAACAAAAATTATGCATTATTTCAACACAATGTTCAAACCGAATATATCTTAAAAGAACCACTAAAACTATGTTTTTTTAGATTTTTTCGTTTCTTTAAGAAGAACATTTGATAATGAGATGCCGTCTTTACCATTCGTCCCTTTATAACACAGGATTTGTTTTCAACTATCAGAGTTATCTGACACCACACCACCGTTCCGCAATCTCCCTATTATGAAGTCTTGGGCCCTGAAATTGCAAGGGCATCGCAGAGGCCCATTGTGAGAGAAACGTTCGCCTTCAAGTTAAGAGGACTTGAAAGGAAGACGAATGAGCAGACAGCTTGCTCACAAGCAAAGGATCTCTCGGCTGGCCCTTCCGTGTGCCGCTCGGCCTTCCTGCTACGTGCGTCTTGATAACCTTTGCGAGCAAGCGAGTGGCACTCGCCCGCTGACCTTAGTATTTTGTTCTTCCGTTCGCAAAACATGGAATCAGGATTTACGCAAACTACTAGAACAAAGAAAAATAATGAAATTACAACTAATAATTGCTTAGTTAATGTCATAAAATCTGTGTACCGACTACAGTTGGTAAAGTTTTTTGATATACTTTCGCATTTTGAAGGCCACAACTAAGGTTGAAGCTACTCACAGAATATTGTTGTCTCGTTATTTTTTGTAATGACTTAAATCGTATCTAAGCAAGTGAAAAAGAAAGTAAATATAAGAATGGAGAATCGTGGGAAGAACAAAATTATCTTACTATTTCTTCATGCATACGTTTAAAAATGTGAAGGACAAACAGCGAACTTTCGATATCATTTTTGTTATATCAGCTGTCTATTACTTTACGAATTATATTGGAAAGGGGCTAAAGATTAACCAAAAATTATTTTAATGAATATTTTTTTAATTTTATTAAAATCCAGAAATGTTTAAAGTCAATCTAAACGAGATTGTTGAATCATTAATTCAATAAGAGCGTAGGCTTCTGCGGCCGGTGTCAGCAGGTACTTGGCTGTCCGGGAGACCCCCCGACCTTCCTCAGGGTGATATTAGGAATGTCGCATTTCTCCTTGAGAAAGGTCGCAGAGTGGCGGCCGAAACGTTGGTCCCTGTGCCTAGGACGCGGCGTCTCCCGGAGAGGCAAGTGGTTACTGTTATTTATTCAATAGTTGTCATTTCAAAATTTCTTTTCACATTGCTTGTGAGCATGCACCCTCAGGCAGACCTTAAATTCCGAGAAAAATGAACTACGCACAATTTTAAGAAACATAGCTAACCTTCTTCTTTCTAGGGCTTTTATCCAGCCTACAGCCGGTTACCCTTTGCGTCCCGATGGGACGCATATTCGACCATACACTAGACACCAACGCACTTGCGGGCTCCTCTGATCTGGGGTCAGCAGAACGCGAGGCCCTCCGCGACAACACATACATACAAAGACAAGGGACAAACAACAATGCCCAGGGCGGGACTCGAACCCGCGACCCTTCGGACCCAAGCGCTGAGCCGGTACTCGCTCTTAGCCACCTCGGCCATCCAGGTCGGCGCATAGCTAACCTATGGATTGAAAATGTAAGAAGTTTTTACAAACATAATCTAAGATGAGTCAAATGAATAAAATACAAGTTGAAAAATAATATTACAACATAACAATGATAAAAACGAATATTCAGAAACCAGAGAACAAAGCACAAGCCAGAAGAGAGACCTACGACAATATAAAATAATTTATAAACAAAGTGGACTAATAAAATGGTCAGAAGGCATTAAAAACTAAAAAACAGGTGAAGAGTTCCTTTATGTTCGCGATTCATTAACGGTTGCTCGCGTCAGATGGGAGGGGGAACTCCGCAGCACAAAACAGTGTTTATTTTAACATGCTTTATTCTTCTTTATTATTGTTCTGTTGTAATTTTATTGTTCTATTTGTGTTTTATTCATTGCGCCCAAGTTAAATTATATTTGTAAAACTTTTAATACACCCAATTCATATTGTAGTTATTCTTTTAATATTGTAATTCATTGTTCTCGTAAGAGGGACTGCATTAACACAAGCCAATTGAAACCTTGCAATAAATTGAAATTGAATTGAAAAACAACAATTAAATAAATAACACAGCACTCTCATTTTCACTTTTGTGGATAGTAATAAAATGAAATAAATTTACAAATTATAATAAGTTTTTATAACCCTTCTGCAGAAATCTGTATTAATGAGATCGTCCGATGTGACTTTACGACCATGTTCTAGAGGTAAAAGATTGCGCATGACAACTGCAAAACTAAAATTGGGTATATAATATGTGCGGTCGTATAATCGATAACCGTAGTTAGATTTACAAGACTTCTTTTACCTTCCAAACTGGTAAAACTTGGAGAGGCAAGGCAGGTAATCAAATCTGTAGAAAATGTCATGACCATTTCGTTCCATTTTGGTCTGATTGAAGCAGGAAAAGAAAGGAATTAGATGCTCAGGTGAACAAAATAGAATTGAACTTTGTAGTTATTGAAAGTTGGAAATTATTTCTGCACGCTGTTATTGGGATATATGTACTGGTTATCTCAGCCTGATTTAGTGAACTAATTTGTCCCTAACAACATCCTCTCAATTACCAATCTATCAGAGCGCGAGTAGCCATAGAGGTCTCAGAATAAATGGCACTTCTAGGACATGTCGAGGAGTCTAAAAAATACTTTTTACCAATAAGCAAGTAGTGGGAAATTTCATATAACACATAATTTCCCTTGATTGCTAGGCAAAATTTACGCATTGGTGTTTGACAGGTACATAAAGCATAGCTTGAATATATTTGAAATATAATAAATATATTTTCATTATGCGCACGTTTTCTTGAGCTCAGTAATCCCTTTCTCCCTTTTAATGCTAAATATTTAAATGATAAATATATTAAGTACCAAGAAAGCAAGGTTAGTAGCATTTGTAACTACACATTTTCGCTCCCTAGTATGCGAAAATTTGTTTGCATTATTGGTATACGAACTACAGAATTGAGTTGACTTGATTTCTTCTCCATACGTCGCATTCAGTTTTTATTATTCATTGGCAAAATCAAATCAAATCAAATCTCCGTGATTGCGTCAAAATGTGTGCCCTGCAGAACACCAGTGCACAACAAGTTGCCTAACAATCAGAGGTAAATATCACATGCGTTAAACTGTTGTATGAAATATCCCACCACGTGTTTATTGGCTGAGAGTAATGATTTTCAGCCCTTTTACATGCTCTAGAAATTTGTAACATTTATTCTGAAACTACATACTACTGTGCAGGTTCTGAAGCATATCTACATGTACAGCCGCCATAGAATATGCATAACTGGTCTTAAATTGGCTCTCTCTGAACCATATTTCTGGGGGAAGATCTCGCGGTCTACAGGCTAGTGAATTCATTTTTCGCCGCTGAGGCCGGATTCGATTTTAGGCATTCTAGTTTGGAAAGTTTGTAGTGGACAAATTGAGAGCTCTCAGAAGATACTTTCAGAGTTCTCCCGTTTCCCCTGTAGTGGGTTAAAACCTCTAAATTTTCGGTTATTGCGAAAGTGTAATTTTTCGCCCTCTTATATATTCTTAAACAGAAGCTAGAGATTTTTTCTTAATAAAATTTATTCTTCAAAATTACATATTTAATACTCGAATATTCAAAAAGAAGTTATGAATTCTATTCTTCTGCGATTTGTTTTGGAAACAGAGTTTTTTAAGACTTGAATTAATAAAAATAGAACATATACTTTTGTACACACACACACACACACACACACACACCTTCTTTGAAATGTAGTGTCATTTATTTGATAATTTAATTCCCACCCACACAGATAGTCTTAATTATTCTTCGAGAAGTTTACTATTATTTCTTACAATTGTTTTTGAAGGACTATATCGAAAAAAAAAAAAATTATTTCAAGCACTGAACTGAGACTTTGATACATAATCATCTTGCAGTCAAGTTCATTTGTTTGAAGAAAGAATATAGTATTTCGCGGAACGAAGCTGTTTTCGACGATACTTAATTATTTTATAACCTTACAAAGTGTTCTGTCGCTGACTTGAAAGAAATAGTTCTATAATTTATTATTATTGGAAAAGTGGAACGACTTTGTCTCAGCGATTTGACAATCAGGGTTTGGCAGCTGTGTCCGTAGTTCGGTCGGATTATGGTTCATCAAGTGCAGTTTGTGATAAGCTGGTTCTTGAAATTATTCCGTTTCACAGCATTGCTGTTATTCTGCCGTTACTCCATTGTAATTCTCCCCATCATCAGCAGCATTACCCTTCATTAATCACTGATTTAAGTAATTTCGCTCTGGAACCGATTTGGTCAGTGGGCCAGTGGTTCTTACTAAATGCAAGCTACGGAAGGATGTTTTCCAGAGAAAAAAACAAACAAACAAATTTCTATTAAGTTTAATGTGTACTTTATTCGCAAGGAAGCTTTTTTTCAAATTCCGCGAAACCTGCTAAGAGTCCCTTGTGAGTAGGTTCTTATACTACGATTAACACAGTCTCTCTTCAAGGTTCGAGCTGGGAGGAGAGGGAGGAGGGCTCCAATCCGAGGTTTTTGGCAACTTAAACTTTTGGTACTGAAGCTCCCGATTGTATGACAGTGTTCCCCTCGCTTTGTGGGGGACATGAGTACGTCACCTGCAATTTTGAAAATAACGAATTCAAACGCTTCAGTTATTACCAAAGAAATCGAAGAAGGAATTATAGGAATAAGGAATTATAGTCAGAATTTTTGGATTGGAGAAGAATAAGATCATAAATTCATTTATTATTTATTTTGGCTTAAGTAATTTTGATGTTGTCTATGCAATATATATATATATATATATATATATATATATATATATATATATATATATATACACATATATAATTAGATAATTGTCGTCAACATTTGACGGTTTTTGGTGTTTAAATGGTTGATTTTCAAAAAAAAGGCCTTCCCTATCAGCTTTCGGTTCTCTTTTCAAGAACTATAGAACTTCTTTGAATTTTTGTCTCTGGAAGCTACCAGTTTTCTTTAATTCATAAGAAAAAAATTCTGAAGAGAGAGTTTGTAATTTCTTGCATTCATTTATAAACAATCAAGATTCTACATTAGTTGGGGTAATAAAACTGCAAGTTGTTGATGACAATTGCTTCAACAAGATCTGATGAGAGATCATTCTCGTATCTTGAAACAATCAAGACGTATCTTAGAAATGCTTCGTCACAAGAACGGTTGTTGAATTTGGTTTTGATTACAAAATATAAGCAATTTCTTTTTGAAAAGTGCCAAATGTGAATGTTTTATGATGACTTTATTGCATATTTTACCAAAAAATCGAAGTTTGCCTCTATACTTCAAATAGAAGGTAATAAATAACTTTTAGGGAACTAAAATTCAGTCACTTCCCCAACCAGAAAGTCGACGCTACACCACTGCATCGTAGAGGACACCCTTGTTATCCCTCGACTAATTACATCCTCATAGAATAAAGAGCTCACAAGGAGCCGTGAGAAGTGAGCGAAGAAGTCGTCTGGCATAAGCCTCCTCCGCCGGTATTGTTATTAGATTGTGAGAGGCGGAGCTGTAGCGGACTCCAATTGTTTGTATTCGCCATGTGCAGAGGAAGGCTGCAGAGGGATGCGCGAGGGGAGAGCGGGGCGAAGGTCAGGGCCGGCAGTCCGGATGCGCACGCGCGGCAGCAGGGGCCGCGGCAGCGGAGCCCAGCGGAGCAGCGGGGCGGCGGAGCAGTGTGGCGGTGGAGGCGGGGCGATGGGACGACGGGGCGACGGGGGGCGGTGGCGGCAGAGGCGGCCGCGGCCGCGAGCGTGACCTACAAAACCCGCTGCGAGTGCGGACTCCTCACCCCTCCCGTCCTGAGAAGAAAATCGCGGTCGACCAGACGCGCAGTGAAAAACTCACGAATTGGTGATAAAACTTTTCCCGTTGGGCGCGATGCAATCTAAGGGCATATATTTCCGTTCTACCCGTGGTATACGGACCAAGGTAACTGGCAAAAAATGAAGCTGGGAATGGGTACTGTTTGGAAACAAGCAATTTGCTGGCATAGGTAAAATTACGATTATATTGACACATTTATTCAATACCATTTGAAAAGCCCAAATAGAATTTGAATTTGGTAATAAAGTCACTTAGGATGTACAAAATATTTGGGTAAATATCAGAATGAAGAGATAATTAGAATAATAAACTATGTATGGATAGGGACAAATTACTAGGTCTGTCGCTCTTTTTCCTTTGTAAAACTCGACTTCACCATAACGACAGAATAAGACCATAAATAATATCGAACTTTTGTAGAAGATCAATTCTGAATTAACTGGGTTACAGTAAAGTGGGGTCACTTTGTTAGGGATTTTCAGGTTTTTTTTCTACACTGACCGGCCAGCTTTTATTTTAAGATCAAACGACTTGTTGCAAAATGCATATCAGCTCTTTTTTCAAACAGCGATTATTAATAAGCCTCCAAATCTTCAATAACCACAAAGAACTTCTGGTTAAACTTTGCCAGTTACTCCACCTTCTGGAGCTGCTTGTAAGTTTTATCTCGCCTTGAAATGCAAGGAAAAAAGTGTCACAAAGTTAATACTTATTGTGATTTTTAGAGTGTGCAATGATGTTTTGCCATAGGTATCCTTATTCATGAATAAAATACCAAACATTTGTGGAATCCACTTTGATAAATCTCAAGCACGCATTTTGGCCGGTGCAAATCTATGTGGACCCTTCGGTTTCAGAATTTGGACCCAATAATGTAGATATTTTTTCTTGAATGGTCCTCGGTTTCCCACTAGCTCGGGAAGGTCAATGACGTACAAGACTCCGATCTTAGAGTATAATATCTCATTTGGATGGGCTGGCCAACTCCAACGCATTTGCGTTGGCTTCATTGCGCTCATCATGAAGTCATCCATTTTGATGTCAATCAATTTTCTGCGGAAAAGCGTGCCGTGGATGTTAATCGCCTCGAAATCATCTTGGATTCACCACAAATGCACTTGGAAGCCTTGCTGTAGGATTAGCTATTCTTTATATGTTCACTAACCCACACGTAAAAATTGTTAAACAATGCTAAAATGTCTGTTCATTAAATCCAGCACTTAATAATTAAGAATACCTGTAATAGCGTGTTATATGAGTTTCACAAACGGCACATAGTTGTCTTTTTAAAAATGGTCAAGTATAATTTTTTGAAAAAGCGAGTAGTTTTTGCGAAATTTCTGCTTGAAATTCATGAAAAATATACAGGTGTCATATCAACTACAGGCACGAGAAGAATTGAATAAATGACTTGAAAAATAATTTAATTTTAATTATACTTTACTATTGAAAATGCCAATATTAATTCTATTTTCACTTTCTCGCACTTACACTGTTTACTCTATTGCATTTTTATTCTCAATGTATTGATGTATTTGTTTCAAGCAATCCGCAAAGCTTAATTGAAATTTACACAATGCCAACATTTGTCAAAGTAAGAGATTATATCTGCTCCTGACTATCGAAATGAATGCAGATATTCATCACAGGCGCTTTATTTGAATGAGACATTTTCAAGTAATAGCTGAGGTATGAGTAGCGCAGAAAATGCAGTATTTGAATACTTCCTAGCTGTTTCCAATAATGCGAAAAAGTATGTGCTGTTATAGCCCCACTAGTTTTTCCTAAACCACTTGTATTTAGAATTTTTCATAAATATAAACATTGTGTAGAGACTAGTATAGAAAACCTCGTTGATTGTACCTCGGTTGTAAAGTGATGTTTTTCCGACTTGCCTTTTTAACAGTATCCGTTCGACTCTGCCGAAACTTCAGAAGGATCTCACTTTTTTCCAAGACATTACCCTTCTACTTTCATACATATATTTTACTCTAATGTTATCATCGATGTTGCCTCTGAGATAACATCATCTTTCAGAGGAATATATAAAATAACAATAATAATAATAATAATAATAATACACAATCGATATTCATTTGAAATTGCAGCCTTTAAAATTGATATAATGATCATAACGCCCAACTGTTAACCGTGACGAAAAAAGTAAATGCAATCCCATGCAGCACAAAAACCAGATCAGATGTTACCAAAAAAAGGAAAGGCAATATATATACGGAACAGAAAACGTAGAATAGTGTTCAAAATTGACAGCAATGGAAGATTTCATTATTTTTAACGCTTACCTATATTAACTAGCGCTACTCCAAATAAAATTATGAAGAACGTTACAAATAATAATGACAGGATCATCTCCGCAATTCGTTAATACTTGAAAACTGAACATCTACACTCTACATTAACAACGATACGCTCAAAGAATTTCAAACGTTTTATCACAAATGAAAGTCATCCTTAAAAACTACAACACCAGCAACATCAGTTTCTTCAAGTTGCTCCACATGCTACAGTCTAGTTGCTCTACCAACCTGTTGTGGTGTCGTGTGGGTAGTAGGCTCTTGGGGCGATAAATGCATTGGGTGAAACATCAGAATCCATTTATCCTATTCTTCGGACATAGTTTTAGGAGACTTTTTCTTGTTTCCTAACTGAAAACCATTTTGATATGACGTCGTTTCCATAGAGGAGATTCAGGGCGATGAGAACACAGACTTGCTCGCCATCCCGGAAAACGAGCGTCACTAGCCAAATTGCCTAACTACGCTCCGTGAGGTCAAAGATGATGAACAAATCAAGGCAACACAGTTTCCTGGATGGGCGACCAGCTAGGAATCCCGGTTATCCGAAAGGATAAAAGACGATGTGACGAGACAAAAAGACAAAATCTTAACGGAGGATTACACCAGATTTGTACACCATTAATGCCCAAGAACGGCTAAGGGACGTGTTGCAAAAAACGACGCAACAACGTTTTTAAAAAAAAGTACGTTCCAGCAGGCTTTTCAACAATTAAAGAAATATTGGGAAAGGCTTATTGACAGTGAAGATGACTATTTTGGGGGACGGTTCTTCAAATACTATGAAATGAACATTACAGATTTTGCATTACAAGTTCCGTATTTTTCATTACCCCTTGTTATGTAACTTGCTACACCATTCGTCCCTTTTAATGGGCTGCCTAGCGTTGAGATAGCCGTTTTCGCTCATTTTACTAGCCTAGAGCTAAGAGGTGGCTCTCTTAATTCTTGTTTTTTGTTTATAGGGATTTAGGAGACCTTGAATTGTTGAGGTCATTAAGACTCATAGATATCGGTCTAGTGAGAATCTGACAGCAAAAATGATGTTAGAATCACGCTGAGTCAAGTGCCAGAAGAATGGTGGAAGCTTCGAAGACATAGCGGAGAGCTCACTTTGCTCACCTTAAGTTGTCCGAGGAACGAACCCTGACCTCAGCAGCAGAAGGCGTAAGCGCTAGCCATTACGCCACGATCGCGCCTCCCGTCCGAAAGTTCTCACGGTGGCTCACCCCGACCAGAACTGGGCTCGATCGTCATTGCAATATAAAACATTCCAAGGGCTTCTCAAATTATTTTAATGTCATAATGAGAATTTGTCGTGCTAGTAAAACATTCATTCTCTAGATAGAATTGAATATTACAAGAAAAAGCCTCCGAAATGGTCATGTCTGGTGTGATGGCTTTCCGTGTGCCTTTCAATGCCCAAGTGTCCGGATTCGATTTCTAGTGGGGGTAAGAGAAAATTGTAGCTTCCACGCTTTTTGCGACAAGTGTAGAAAATTTATTAAGTGCCAGATAAAGGTACCATAGAATGATGCTCGTAAGCACTATATTTTTTGGTTTTGTATGCATAACTTCCGTAATAAAGTAATGAGAATTGATTCATTTACAACTCGCCTTATATAACGGGAAATAATTAACCGTAATTTCCTAGTTGTTAAGAAAATCCATTTATAAAAAAGGTAGAGGGATTCTGAAATTGCAATACCGTTTTAAGTGTAATGTATCACTAAATGCTGTTAGATCCTTATCTAAAGAGTACGAGCCCAGATAATTCTATATATTTCAAGCTAATTAAATTGGACTACATTACAAAGTGGAATATTCTTTTAATGCCTTCCTACAGAACAGGAAATTACAGATAAGGTATCTTTATCTCCCATGTTTTTTCTTTTACATCACTAGCACGGATATTTCTTTTGTTACCAATTTGTAGGTCTGAACACGTCGAAAACAACTGTGTTGGAAAAAGATATATGAACAAGATATAAGAAAAATACAGCAAAGCATAAATTAAAAATATTTATTTATTGTGATTTATATTTCTCTACATTCTGAATATAGTTATTTACGTAAGAAATAAAGAAAGTGACTATGCCGTACGAATGAGTTCGAATGAAATGTCGAACATGGAGGACGTCGATGTGCAAGGAGCAGAGTCCGGTATTTTTAGAAATGAGTAGACCTAATACAAAAGAGAGTTTCATATTTTCTACTTCTAAACTTCTACTTCTAAAGAGTCTCATAATTAATGTCTACTTCAGTTCCGTTTTTAAAACAAAATCTGAACTCACTCAGATATCGAGGGAGGCTGTGCCAAATCAGTTTAATATAGACGTAAACACATTGCGAAAACGAATTAAATCTATGAAAAATGGGAAGTCGGGAAGTCCAGATGCCATTTCAACTGATATAATTAAACTCGGTGGAGAGGCAATATTACCGTATCAAACAAGATTATTTCAGGTTTCGATCAACAATTCAAGCGTGCCCGATGATTGGAAGCTACCGTTGTTCCGATTTTTAAGAGTAGTGATAGAACTATATTAGCCAATTATAGACCAATAAGTCTCACGTCAGTTGTATGTAAGCTAATGGAACACTTGATAAATAGCTATATTAGACAAGAATGGGAAAGAAAAGAATGGCTATTTCAGAGACAGCATGATTTTAGGAACGGTTTCTCTTGCGAGAGTCAGATAGTATCATTGTTTCAGGATATAGCAGATGAATTTGATAATAGTGGGAGGGTGGACGCCGTAATAATAGATTTTGCGAAGGAATTTGATGTTGTTCCACACGATAAACTGGTTCATAAATTAATGCAATCAGGTATTGACACCAGAGTTGTGGCGTGGATTGATGAGCTTCTTCGAGATAGGAAACAGAAAGTCATAATTAGTAAAAAAATGTCGACTAGCAAGGTAACTTCGGAAGTTTGTGAATGACCTGCCAGACAATTTATATTCAAAGGTACGGTATTTGACTGTATAATAATAATAATAATAATAATAATAATAATAATTATTATTATTATTATTATTATTATGTATTTAAATAATTTAAAATTACATTGTTAAGTAATTTAAAGTTAATATTTGTAATATGTAAATTGTAGTGTTCTGCCACCAGGTTGTATATACTACCTGCAGAATAATATCTATCTATCTATCTATCTATCTATCTATCTATCTATCTATCTATCTATCTATCTATCTATCTATCTATCTATCTATCTATCTATCTATCTATCTATCTATCTATCTATCTATCTATCTCTATCTATCTTCTCTTATCTGACGTACACTTTTGTACACATTCATGGCTCTGGCATTCGCCTAGTGTTGGTCGGAGACCACGGAAAACTAACGATCAGAGCAGCGAGCCGTTAGATTTCTCCTTCAAACAGCGACTGAATTCGACCTAGCTATCTAAGGGTCGAAATTCCTGACTCCGTCGAAACGCGAACCCTGGGACCTCCTAGTCTGAGGCACTGCAGTAACATCAGTTGATGCCTGAGGCTCCTAATTCAGTTGAATGCTATATAACTGATCTCTTAGGAGCAAGTCAAATATCATAAAAGAAAATTCTATTCTGTGCAAGCGATGCGTGTATATACTCCTGTTCAGAATTTGAAAAATGATGAACACAACATGTCATTCAGCAAGGTTTCTCGCATCATTTGCATTTTAGAGATGGCAGACAATATTCCCTGTTACAAGGGCGCTAGAGCTTAAAAGTAATGTTTAACGCTAATTACACATGTTTTCATTTCTTTTCGTTGTCTATTAGCATAATTCTGGAGAACGACGACTTACATCATACCTTGTATGCAGAGTTTGTACCAGGAACTATCTAAGACAATTATTTCGGTTAATTAATATAAAATGTAATTTGATATTGTGAGAAACGCATAAAACATTTTATTACAATTTTCATTATTACATAATTGTATCAAGGTATCTGCGTATCAAGGACATTTATTTTCCTAGACAGTCAATCGTACTTCCTGATTTTAACGATTATTCCCACTGGAAGTAATGAAACAACAGTATTTCTTATAAGGGAACTACTCTCTTAAATCCTTAACACAGGAAGAAACTCAAGGGCAAATGTTTCAAAGAAAAAATTCTATATAAAGAAATGTTCACATACGACCATGTGATATATCACGATTCTAAACCATGCAATCTCAAGGAGTCTGATGACACTACCAGTACGTACACCTAATCAGCATCAGAATCGTCTGTCAGAAATGGAGTAGATTGTCAGTGTTTTAACGCATAAGGAAAAATCCAAGTATATTTCTAGTAGTCTCTTTTATTACATACCGTTCCGCGCATAACATGGTTCAGTGCCATTAACTTATATAAATAACAGCCGCTGTTTTAGGTATGTGTTCACGGTGCGTGTATCAGATATGAACGCTCCTTGTCGTGAATGGTTGATATTTTGCACATTTAGTGTAACTCATTATTTTCACAATGAACGAGTAGGTGGGAATTTCTCCTTTGGTATTATAAGTGGATAACCACACTACTTCAGCAAAAAACGTTATTCAAAAGAGATAGAAAACTTTGACCTCACTATCTGTTGACGAGATCGTAGTCGACATTATCAAAGTTTCTTCATTTCTAATTTCCAATACTTCCTTTTTACTTTCTCGCCTTACTAATTCTTCGTAAGGAAAGAAAGTTATGTCGCTGTGCGGCGGAAAAAAATTTCGCCACAAAAACTCTTATAGCTGGGCTCTAGCAATGCAAAAGTGGATAAATCCTGTTGCTAAATTTAGAAAAAAATCCCCTAACTCATGGTGTATCCAAAATCCGTATTTTTCCGCTTCTTGATACCGAAAAATCGATTGACGGCAAAACGTTCGTCTGTCGAGCTGTCCGTCTGTGGTCAAAGCTAGCGTATAAACCGTTCAGTCAATTTTCTTCAAAATTGATATTCACTAATCATTCTGGCTGATGTCGTGGCTTCTGGAATTTGAAACCGATATTTTAATTTTGTGGAGTACTTTACCCATCGGACATTTTCAAAAATTAAAAAAAGAATTGTTCCAAATTGTTTGATTACATTTTGATGTTGAATAGTGCGAAGGACGTTTAAGGGAATGATGAAGGTATCATTTTCGGTGATATCTCCGATTTTTCGAAAATTGCAAAAAACAATTTCAAAACTACAAAATTGATGATTCAGATTTTTGTGTTAAACAATGTCGGTTGAACAAAATTAGCACTTCAACCCTTAGAGTCTTAAAATTTAAGGTAGGTAATTGTGCACCTCCCTACCCAATTTCATACTTTATTATGTTTTCTCGATGTTCAGTAAACTTATGTTGTTTTCGCGAAATCAGGTTAAACCATTTCGTTGTACCAGTCATCTTAGATCACGAACCATTAAGTATTCATTCTTGAGCATGACATTTACTCTTCGAAGAAGCATATCTCTGTATGTCATAGCGACAAGCTTCCTTAGTGTTCTGACAAATGAATACGATCGTTTAAAGTGTTCAGGCGACCAAAGGGTTGTACAAGCCACGTCATCTCCTTGTCGTCCACTTTTGGCAAGGCTAAGCAATTGTAAAACCAACTTTCACAGCTGCCTAAGAAGCAGTTGTAGAACACTCTAAACATGTACCCAAGAGAAAATGAGAAAAACACACATGAGAAAATCCTCTTCTGACTTCCGTCAAAGAGTTGCCGTCTTATTTAAACGGTTATTCCACATTATTTCCATATGATTGAAATGAGCCACATGTTCAGGTTCATGGAATTTCTTGTTGATAATGAAAAGTACATTGAATGTAAATGTATATGTAGGTCTGTCCTTAAGCTTCATGCTTCACCCTAAAATGGATGCTTTTGGCGTAATGAGGACGCGGTGGATGTTGCAATGTTAAATTCTGATTCCGAGCTTCTTAATGCAATTAAAACCGCTTTAGTACCATACCGTAGTACCATTAATAGGATAGCAACATTTAACAAGAGTATGCCAATGGGAGTGGGTTCTCAACGACATATCACAGTATAGATTTCTCCCTCTATTTTTGTTTAAATAAATAGTTGCTGTTTCATTCTTTAGGGCTTTCATTACTCCTCTGTCAACTACGACCTCCCCAGTGGAAGATCCAGCGAACGGCCCCAAAGTAAACCTGACTCAAGAATATCGGAGAAAAGCCGCCCTCTCAACATCAGCAATGCCACACAAAATTACGGGAAAAGTACTCAAATTTTGTTAAAAAAATTGTACATGATTTTATTTCAAAATCTATCTTGAAGGAACAAATTTCATGAAAGGAAAAAATCTCTATCTTCATAATTATAGTTGTCAAATTATAGAAGCCGAAAAATATGAATTTTTCCAATTTTCGAAAAATTAGCGTTTTCAACGTGAGATCGCTGCTAGCGTTGTTCACAGACGGACAGAGGCAGACGAATGGACAGACTGACGGACTAACCCGCAGACGGACCGACAGGCAGTAAGTACCTTATTTAAAGTGCTAATTTTGTACAACAGACATTGTTTATGGGGAAAATCTCAGATCTTTAATTTTGTAGTTTTGAAATTGTTTTATGCAATTTAAAAAAACCCAGCGATACTCCGAAATGGGTCTAGTGTCATATTTTTACTATCCTTTATTACATAAGTGAAGAAAATTTAACGAAAAAATTTGGAGCGGTTTTTGAGAAAAAAAATTCGTAAATTTCAAGCGCAAATTACGCAAAAAATAGTCGTGTTTTTTAATTGTACGTGACCTTATTAACGTGGATAACAGTTTGTGAAGTGAATATTCCATGCCTGGCAACGTCCAAATCAGCACAGAAGTTATTAAAAAATGTGACTTGTATTAGACTCCTAATGTACTACATTAGGAGTCTAATAAAAGCAAGAGCCTACTATGAAGCCTATCAGTTCCTGAGTGCATAATATGCAGTTATATAAAAGAAAGGGGAACAAGAGACAATTTCAGAGTATAATACCAGAGAAGTCGATTGACTGATTGATTTTTTCGTGTTTTCGGGGGCGTCAACTGCTTTGGTCATTAGTCCGTTAGAGTAGTGCAAGTTTTTTCTCGGGAAATGGCGATGATCTTCCCCGCTGAATGGCGAGATCCGGCGCCGACGTACCGTCGGCTAGTGGGGTTTCCTAATCAGGACTCTCCCACCAGCAGGGCACCGCTCCAGCCGGGACAAGCTCTAAGCTTCCGTCCGGTTTCCCGGAATATGTGGTAGTGTAGTGCATGTTAGTGTAAGTGTGTGTGTAAGGGGAAAGGATAGGACAAGGAAGAGGAAGGAGAGATCGCGCGCGGTCCGTGGCCCGTTTGGTAGAGTACTGCTCCGGCATTCGCCTGGTGTTGATCGGAGAAACCACGGAAAACTACCGATCAGAGCAGCCGGCCGCTAGAATTCTCCTCCAGACCAGAGAAGTCGAAAAGAGCGATATATTAGAAAATTCTGAATTTAAACAAAAAGCAAAAGGAAGATTCTACCTTCCGCGAAGAATTGAACATGTCCTCTGACTCTACCAAATTCGAAGTTCTACCAGGGATATCTTCCCTCCCAGTTGAAGAAGATAAAGCGTGTATGTTTTGCAGTGCGAACTTCCAGAACGCTGTAGGAGACTGTGATGATTAGACTAATGAGTTCACTTTGAGCTCATGTAGAATGCGGGGGAGCAGGAAAAGATGCTTATATATGTGCCTTTTGTCGCACTTGAACACATAGACTACGCTATGTGTAAGACATGTAAGACAATTTCTTATGTATAAGACATTAAATTGTATTTTTGTAAAACCGTACTGAGTGCAATCTATCTGCATTTTTTTTCATATAGTTTTACCCATTTCTGAAAACGTTTGCGGGGAGAGAGCGCACATCTTTTTTATAAATCTAAAAAATGTAATGTTTATGTAAAAAATTTAAAAACAATTATTTTATTCTTGAACTACTTGGCCAATAATTGAAAGTATAATATAACATTTGTATAAATAAGTAAGGTGTGGATTGCAAATATTTTCATTTAATTGTGCGGAAAATTAGATTTAAAAATATTTTAAAAAACTGTGGCCCGGATTTGGGTACTTTCCTCTATGTATAGCATGGAAATACGGTAACTGAGAAATACGGTAACGTAGGAAAAGTACGTTTAAAAACACGAACACAACAGACATCCTACAATGTTTTATGTTGTAGATAAAAATACGTACGAATAATGAATATGTATGTTAAAACCCTTTATTTCAGATTTTTGTCGATCCTTGTTCATTTAACTGTAACTACTGCTTCTTCCGTCAATAAAAGTTAGGTGTACACGATCGACTAAAACGTACACACACAAATTTGATACTAAGTCACATTTTTTAATAACTTCTGTACTGATTTGAACGTTGCCAGGCATGGAATGGCAATACATCACAAATTGTTATTCACGTTGCAGCGAAAAATATAACTTCAGCAATATTTAAAGAATTCATCGTTAAATACTACAATTATATCAGTGGCATATAACGTTGAACACAAACATTACCCTGAAATAACAGAGAAGCACACAATTCACCTACCTAAATGAATCATAAAACTGATAACAAGCAAAAATAAAAACGAAAGACTGGAATGCATAATGAACCCACTTTTATTACCGAATAAGCTCTAAACAACCATAACTTAGAACAATACAGCACAATAATGCAATTACTGAATCCAAAATATAACTCATTACGTCAATTTACAAAACATTCTTAGTGAAGGACGAAGCACTAATAATTGACTTCTCAGAAACTTTAATTCAAAGGACATTTCTTTGCTTCCGTGAAAACTTGAATGCAACCTATTACAGCACACCGCATATAGTCAGTTATATATAGAATATGGAATATCATGAAGAGATAGTGTAAGCAAAGAAGCCTAATAAGGCATGCCTCATGGTGTATTATCACTAAACTTCAGTACTCAAATAACTAATTTAAAACACATACAATTTCACATTGTCTATTTAGCTTTTAATTCATCACCAAGTTTCCTTGCCCTGCATTTTATGGGCTTCCCAATGTTTTATAGAGCTGGCAAACAGCACACGCATCAGACCTACATCAAAAATTGATTCTCTAAGCACTATCAAATACGAGTGGATCGGTAATTTCTTGAAGTGATCTTTTGATCTTTGAGTCCCCTCGCCCAAAATAAAATAAAATAAATTCATATAAGTTGGAAATTTAAGGATAATCAAGCTATAAAAACTTGTTTACAGTTAATTAATTGATCTTTGTGGATTTCACAGTGAAAAATATATGTAAATGATGTTAGGTGATACATTGAAAATAAAGTTTGAATCTGATGTAACACAGAAATTGGATTGAAGTAAAACCAGGTTTTCTTTGCCCCAACATTCATCACCATTCATGTGCGAATAATCAAGTAAATATCAAGGACATTCGATTTTGATTTAAAAGTGACAAATTTGTCTTAAGTGTACGACCAAATGGAATAATTATGTGCATGAACAAAGAACACTATCCTTTTAAATTGGTTGTTTTGTTATGGCCTCAAAGTATCCCGTGTTGAAAATATTTTATTTCTATTTATCAATAGGATAAAGAAAAAATTTAAAAAAAGCAAATATCATTAAGAAAACATATCTGCATTCAATATTGGAGTAGTAGGAAGGCACCGAAAAATTTGCGAAAATTCACAGAGAAGACCGAAGGCCTTTTATAAGCGTCCTTTGCTGTATACAATTAGGATTACATAAAAAATTGTGTGAATAACTCGGAAATCCCATTTACATGATTTTTGTAAGCTTCTCTTTGTTAAGCTACCAATTCTATCATTGCCTGGTCTCTTGAATTACCAATCAATGGTTTTTCTCAATTAGAACTTACTCAAGGATAGGAACATATTTTCGAATAATACAGATGATTATAACTACAACACTCGTCGTGTAGTATTCATCAGGTATCAACAGCCCACTACAAACGTTCACATAAAATATATATATATAGTAGTACATTCTCTTACAACACATTGCTAGGTGGTACTAAATGACTCAAATCGTTTTACAAGTTTACGTGTCAAGTAAAATCTTTTCTGCTGAAAACTGTTTCTATGCAATTAGACTATATTGAGCATTAAAAAGGAATATAATATTAGTTTTAACAATGATATTTAATATACTATCTACCGTTTGGACTGTGTAATTCTAAATAACCTGTAACAAGTTTTGTGCATCAACTAGCTGATTTGTCCTTGCAAATACTAGATTTTATTACACGGGAGCGAATGTTTTCTTCTCAATTATTGCCAAAAACGCTCGTTTCTTCTTGTATTCACAATACACTTTCCTTGTGGCTTAAGAGTAACGATTCTAGCATTTAGGAAAACTTGCACTGTTTACACTTCTCTCCAAAGTACGTCACAGTACGTTTTGAACTCTTTTTGGCGATAAATAAATAAATTAAAAAATAAATATAAAAAGTAAGAAATGAAGTATTACTAAAAAGAATAGAGAAGATGGGAATCTGGTTGGAGTAAGAAACAACTGGATGGCGAATTGGGTGAGCCGTTTTTTTTACCGAATTTGTTGGCGAAGTTCGTAAATAGAAAGCAAAATATATGGAAATGAGAAAGATCTGTCAGAATATTTCATTATAAAAACAATATATAACAGTATCAAGAATATCTAGTCGAAACTTGTATGTCGACTCTACAACGTAGATTAGTATTTTAACCACACTGAGCATTGTAATACATATGAATTTAATATTTGCTAGGCAATAGAATGTCTGCATCAAACCTGGGCGTGAACAAAAGAAAATGAGACTTTGATTGTAGAAGAAAGGTAAATATATTACCCAAACATTTTCATGCAAAATTCTTGATAGACCACTCACTAGTTCACCTGAGCAGCTCGTGGGAGTGGCAACACATTTCTAGAAATATTATTTCCATTTGATTTCGTATTCTGACACGCACGGTCGTGCTATGCAGTAAGAGGTGAATTCAGTGCGTGCAAACCTAATTGGAAGCACAACATCCCCAGTCACATAAATTTCGTGCACGTGAGTTCCAAGAAATAATACGTTTAAAAATGATTTTCTAAGAAATTGGCCCATTATTTTTAGGACTTTTTAGGAAATTACACAGCTTAAAACTGGAAGTGTTTTAAAGGACATTAAAAGTCAGGTTTACTTTTTGGTTTTCGGTTGTATGAGAGGTATATATGTAAGTACTTACTTCTAAAATGATAAGCAGAAACAAAATACTCGAAAACAGATAATTTAAATTTACATACTTTGTCCACGTAAATGACATCTTATATATATATATATATATATATATATATATATATATATATATATATTGTGGTGCTTGACAAACCTGCAACTGGAATTTACAATTTGTACCTACGTGTGTGTAAGGGAAGATGATAGGTCATGGAAGATGAAAAGATCGTGCGCGGTTTGTGGCGCGTTTTTCAGAGTACGGCTCCAGCATTCGCGTGGTATTGATCGGAGAAACCGCACAAAACTATCGAACCAACGGGGATGAACTCCCAAATGTAATAGAAGCTTTATATAGATATAATTTTATGGATTATGTTGAGATACACATACCTTGACATCGATTACGCGGTAAAAGTGACTAAATAGGTGTTTTGTGAACGATTTAAATATACATTATTCTGAATGTATGTTTCCCACGGTAGACAATTTGACGAAGTTTGTTTTCTCATTTGAAAATCACCAATCAGAATTTTTCGTGTTATTAATCGGTTGTTATCATATATCAGTGGCGTGGAGTAATTACAATTATTGGCATGTACTGTATATGACAACCAGAAAAGTACTCATACTGTGCAATAAACAATCCAACAGGCTAGAACCGAGAATGAATTTAAGGACGCAACCCTTTTTAATTTCAGGACAGAAACGTTTCTCTGCTGTCGAGAGGGAGGCAAATGCCGATACAATCAATATTGCTTTTCCTGTAACATGGAACATCAAAGAAATTGTGGCCGATTGGATCTCTTTGTCTGACACGAACACGTTCTTTTAATGGTTAATTTCATCTCTGTCCTTGGATATTGGACCTGGTAAAACCGTAGATGCAAGCTCAGAAAACCTTTGTGAGAATATAAGGATAGAACTGACAGATGCAAAGGGGAGTGATCTTCAGGGTACTGCCAAACAGATTTTCGTTATCATTGTGTATGTTTTCATTGTTAATTGAAACTCGCACTTTTAAACAAACAGTAAGGTGCTTAAACGATTACTGTTCATGAAATAAATGACTATATATTTCATTCAAACAAACTTTAAAATAGTGGCATAGCTTCAGTTGGTGTCACCAGAGGCAAAACTAATGGTATCACCCACCTATAAATTAAATATAAAAAATTTATAATATATCAAAAACCGTATGTAATTCAGAATAATTGAAATATAATTTTGAAATAAATCATCTTAAACGAAGTATAAATAATTAACATATGCATTTTTTTATAAAAACATTTTTCGAGATTTAAGGGCGGAAAACATATCCATAACTTCATCAACATCTATGCTTATTGTAATATAATTTTCAATTGACAATAGAGACTCATTAAAAAGTCGTGAATGAGTCATTGTAAATCGTAAATACGATTTTTTAGGGCTTTTCCAGCCGACAGCAGGTTATCCTTTATGTCCCGATGGGAGGCATATACTAATTTACACACTTGTGGGCTCCTCTGATTTGGAGTTAGTAGAACGCGAAGCCCACCGCGACAACTCATACATGAGAGACAAGGAACAAACAGCTATGCCCAAGGCGGGACTTCAACCCGCAGCCCTTCTGATCGAAGAGCTGAATCGTACGCACCACCTCGGCCATGCAGGTTGGCGTAAATAGGATTTCATAAGCTTTAATTTGCAGAAGCTTCTTTCACGTGAGGCAACAGAAACACAAATTGTATGAAATAATTTCAAACTAAGGAAAAGATTTGGAATAGATTCTATAAAGTCCCACTCTATTTTTAAAGATAACCAATGTTTAACTTCTTTTAGATCGATTTCTTCTGCTTTGAGGTGGCTTCTGAGACTTGGTATTTGAACTCGAATTTCATTGGCGGATATTTCAAGATTAACTATTAAATTAATATATCTGTAATTTTTAGGTAAATCATTAAAATTATAGAGGAAAGGACCCAAACACAGGCCAGATTTCGAAAGAAATAGAAAAGAGACGAGAGGGGAGAGATATTTAAGAAAATTATGAAGTTAGAAAAAAGCAAAAGGAAGATTCCATCTTCCGCGGAAAATCGAACATGTGCTTCCGAATTGGAAGTTCTACCTGGGATATCTTCTCTCCCAGGTGAAGAAGATGCAGAGGGAATGTTTTGCAGTGCAAATTTTCTGAGAACTCTAAGAGAACTACCGGTGATGTACCTCATGTGTTCACTTTGAGCTCTTGTAGGGGGGCGGAAAAGTTACTTATACACACACACACACACACATATATATATATATGTATATATATATATATATATATATATATATATATATATATATATATATATATATACACACACACACACTTCTTTTCCCTTGAACACATAGAATATGTACAAGACATGTAAGACAATCTCTTACGAATAAAATATTTAACTTGTATTTTTGTAAAAGTATTCTGACTTCAATACATTTGTAGTTTTCTCATTTAGTTTTACCCATTTCTTAAAACGTTTGCGGGGGGCCCACATTAGGAAAACGTTTTTATAAATCCACAAAATGTAATGTTTACAAAAAAATTAATTCTTAAACTACGTGGCTAATAATTTTAAGTATAATATAACATTTGCGTAACTAATAAAGTTACGCATTACATATATTTTGATGTAATTGTGCGGAAAATCGGATTTAAAAATATTCGAAAACAAAATGGGGGCCCGGATTTGGGTACTTCGCTCTATAATTACAACTATAAAATTTTCTAATTGGTGTCACCCCTGAAATTGTGTCACCGGGGCAAACCGTCCATCCCGAACTACGTCACTGTTTTAAAGCAATAAATAAGCTCCATCATTATTTTTTCATGGATTCTTGTTCGAAATATCCTTTGATGTTTGCTGTAAAGAATAAATTAACAATGTGAACATGCAATATACACTCTTAGAAAAAATTGTACCCAGGAGTAAAAGTCATCGATCATTGATGACATGCAGATGATAGCACACAAACGAAATTGACACATTTGAAGGATCAACTTTTATTGCCGTGCAAGGCCACAGTAGATGTATGTTAGTATGCCGTCGGGTCGCCATGTTTGCGAACACACGCTTCCAGACAACGCGACATGGAGTTGTTCTTACGAATTATAGTTAATACTTATTTTTAATTATATTAAGTTTATATTGGGGTGGTGAGGTTTTTGTCAAATTGAGTCATGTGATAATCCAGTCCATGCCGCGAAATCAGAACGCGCCGTTGTTGCAGGTTGGTGGGTAGGGGCGGAGTCCTGATCGCATGCTCCATAGCACCCGAAACATTCTTTGCCGGGGAGAGGTCCAGTGTTGCGGCTGGCCGTGGCCGAAAATTCAGATTGAAGGCACGATCTGGAAGTAGCAGGGGTATGAGGACGAGCGTTGTCTTGTTGACATAGAGCATGGGCGTGGGCGTTCAGGAATGGTAGATACAACGGTTGCAGGGCCTCCTGAACGTTGTCATGGTACGGCTGCCAGCGTACGGCCGTCATGGTGCCTGTGAGGAAACCTATCGGCGTACGCGCTCCATATCTCGTCTCACACCAGTCTGGTGCGACATGTATTGGTATATCACAAATGGTTCTTCGGAACGCTCCCCACTCCGCCTCCAAACACGACCTTGGAGGTCGTCGCCAATGAGGCAGAAGCGAGAGTCGTCACTGAAGATGACCCGCGCCCTGACTGCAGGCCTCCGTGTGCGTCGTTCCCGTCACATGGCGACTCTGTAGCGTCGCCGGAGGGGTTTGCAAGGAAGAACCGAAACGGTCGGCGAGCGGCGAGCCCTGAAACGTGCAACCGCCTTCCACTCAGGGGCGGACTCAGCCGATCATTTTGGGGGAGGCATCATAGATTTTTGTTAAGTAATAAACATAGTTGGTATTATATTGTATATTATTTTTATATGCGTATATGATACTCTACAATATTAATTTTAAAATAATTACCCAATTCTAACAAATATTTAAGTCAATTTTGCCAAATAAAGGAAGGTAACAAAGGAAAACTCTAGGCCTTGGGGGCATGACCCCGATGGCTCCTCCTGGATCCGCCACTGCTTCCACTTACTATGGGAGCGCAGGTTGCACAGTCTGCAGAATGCCTCCTATTGTCGTTGGATCTGTTCGCCCGGGGTAGACAATTCGTCATTCATTCCTCCATGCAGCGCGTGGCAGACGTTCAGATCCACATCCTCCATGTCGGTATATGTGATTTACTGTGTCCGTTGCCGCCAATCGAGCGATGGAGGTGACCGCTTGAGCGATGTGGCGTGCCATTCAGCGACAGGACCGTCCGACCTTTCCCCCATGCAGCGGCGACACTCGAACGCGTCTAATTGAGCAACCTCCAATCGAACGCTTCGCCTAGGCTCAGTGCATGTGCAATCGTTTGCTCACCTCTTCTCTCGGACTACTTCTCCCCACTTCTAGGCTCCGAATCCACCGTCCGCTGTGAAAAAAAATCAAACTGACGATGTGTAACATACCCACCAAGTTTACAGCGTATCGGTCTGGTCCTTCTGAATGCAGCTTTTTTGACGATGAGTACACATTCCAAGGATTTAAAGAACATTGTTTGATCTTTATCAAAGTGATGAACTATTTGACCAATTCATTCGTCATTATGAAAATAATAAAAGACATGTAAAACTTTGCCGTGTTATATAAAATAAACTAGAGTAGATATACAGTGCATTTTGTTCTTGTCTCGCATAGTTTGTGGCGGCTACGTAATAGTATAATACTACTTGAAGCTTCAAAAATATTCCCAACTAGCATAAATTATTCTCCCACGACGGGACTCGAACTCATATCTATCACACCACGTTACTTCTACCGTGGGGTACCACATGAACTCGCGAAGCGAGTCGGGGATTTATCTGAAAATTTCCAAAACACGAGTGATATTTAACAGAACTATTCCATGAATGGAATTTTATCCAACAGAGTTCCAAAATGCGCCAAATATTGAAAATAACTGTTATGTTCAAATAAAAAGATTATGTTATTGTACATATAAAGTTTAATGGATATCAACATATCGATTTATGTATACCGCCTCCTTACGTTGATGAGTCGCAGTTTATGAGTAGGGAGAAGTGGAAGAAAAGTCGGATAGAAAAAACAATAACCATTTTGAGATTGGGCTTTTAAAAAACGTTACAGAAACTGAAATTTATAATCTATGATAAGAAAATTGAACATGTCTGTTTATTTATGATAATCGTAGATTAAGCATTTTCTATTTCTAAAGATGTTAATACAATGCCAGGTTTAGCTACAACTCGTAATAATAAATGCTAAGTCCAATTACAGTACCGAAACTGAATGGTTTTTGTTTAATTAATACCGCAGGACGAACATATTAGGATTTATAAAATTATTTCGTGGCTGTGAGTCCAATGAAACAAATTGGCTTTTCGGTTTCTTTCTAAACTTAAAATCCAGCGTTTATTGTAACTTTCCAGTTAGGTGCGTATTTCCTCTTTATTTCATCTCGCGAGAGTTGTTCACCTGCCTCTCGGAATACGCGTTACATAATTTAAGAACATCTGTAATTTAAGAATGTAACCTACGAAAACAATATGGAAACTTACTTGGAATAACATAAATTCGACTCTGAAACATATATTCTCTTTTCGAATCGTTCAAGAGATGTTTTATCCGTTACGTTGCGCTGTTGTGATGACGGAAATACAGCCCTCTCAAACTAGTGTTGCTAAAATAGTACATACATTCTTGCATCATTTGTAAGGGATTGGTAATATTATAATACTACTTGAACCTGAAAAAGTGTTTCCAAAACAATTTTTTTCAGCTTTTTTCAACTCGTGTTCTTAGATTTAGCATGCTATTCGCCTTACCCCTAATGTTCCTTAATAAAATCTATTCTTCAGTACCAGATCTTTAATAGGTCATGTACATTTTGTTTGAAAATACGAGTAAATCTTGCGTATTTTTGCATGAAATAAAGGCAATTAAAAACAAGGTTATCCCAAGAAGAGCTCCAATTTTTAATTACTTTTTTAACAGAGCAAAGTACGTTACTAAAAATCGGGCAGGTCCGACTTTCGTTAAACTCTCTTAATTTTCGAAACTTGCAAAAGTTCATTTTTTCGGTGTCTTCCTACAACTACAATATTGATGACAGATTTATCTTGATGAAATGTGTTCTTCATAATGATATCTTGAAATAAAGGCATGAAAAATCTCTGCTTTTTTTTAAATTGCAAATTCAAATGTTTAACATTTGTTTTCAATCGTCGAGAAGTTCCTCTTTATATCCGAGGTTGGTGACGTAGAGGAAACATAAATGGCGTGCTGAATACAGACACCCGAGTTAGAATCTCGTCTTACAAAAAACTTTTCCTGAATGGATTTTCTTTATCATTTCAAGTAGTTTTGGGTAGCCGTTTCAAATGCGTGCTGCAGAAAATATGTGCTGTTGCCACTTGATTTTAATAGACGTGATTGCAGTGCGCCACTAGTAACGTGACCATCAAATTTTACTTTCTTTACGAGGATAGCCTATTCCTTGTATGTTCCTGTAAAGAACGTAAATGTAAAGAACGAGATATTTGTAAAGTTCTTGTGCCTTAGAAAGACAAACACTGAACCCGATTGTCTGACGGAGAGCGAGACAAAAGGAGAGAGTGTTAGAGAAGAAATAACAGAATGGGGAGAATGTGGTTACGAATTCAGACTAATTTTACGTTGGTCTGTAACATTGGCATTAAACGATTGAGGATAGAACAGGAAAAAGTGGTCAGAGTTGACGGCCTTGAAAATACCACCAGCCATAGTGTTGCTGTATCCTACCTCCTATTAAACTAGGTGCCAAAAATTCCAAACGTTTGGGAGGTAAAAGATGGAGGAAAAATAGCAATTGCCTCCAACAGGGAAAAGCGTTTCCTGAGAGACAGAAGGAAGTGGACATGGTAGGGATCCTTTAAAATCGTGCTAGAATGTAACGTCTGAAATTCAAAACCGACTAAGTGAATCCATTAGTTTCAAAATCGCTTAAGTAAAGTACCTCAGTGAAATAAATAATTAGCTAAAATGACAATTCTTCGTTTCAATATGAACGAAGTCCTAACGTTATTCACTGTTAAAACTTCTCTCTTCTATTATGTATTTTGTATAAGCGTTTGATTGAGGGAATCGGCGAAAACTACAAACAATTTTAGAAAAAATGTTGTTTTAACCTATAGCTGAGAAGTAAAAAACAGCGCTTATGTTTTCACCAGAACACGTCTTTGTATCAAAACATTCAGTAAAGAGAATCGCACAATAAACCAAAGGGTAAGGCAAGTAGGCAAGCTTCTCCAGCTTCTCTTGACATTTATGTAAATGTCATAATTACTGGCTGGACCCGTGAGAAACCGCAGCACTTCGTAAACAATTGTTTTCGAACTGAAAATTGCGTCACACCACTTTAAACGATCAGCTCCAGAACTGTGCGTTACAGCATTAGAAGCCATTCGAGTATTGCTAAGTGTTGACATTACTGTGTACAAAAATGAAATAGACCCTTTAATTTTTATCCTCAAAGAGTACTTCTCTCTTTGTCGTTGAATTTCATTTTACATGTATTTCAGGATTTTGCATTTTTCTGGACACCCATGATGTGAAGTGGGAGCTCCCAAAAGAATCGAGTTTCTAAAAATGTAATAGAAAGTTCAGAAACATATCATATTGTAGAATACTGCTTAAGAAACAAAATTCGGGCCCTACCTATTCCCGCCTGTTCCTCCATTTGTTCCCCTTACCATCCCTACATGCCCCCATCTATTCTCCATCCTACATGCCCCTACATGCATTCCTACATGCCCCCAACCCCCAACTATTTGCCGTGTTACCCATCTGCCCTCATATGAATCAACTGATATGTGTCCCTAAAGGGTCACAAAAGTCTTGTTTTGACGACCTAGACCGCATCTTTTCCAAGTTATTCGCGATTAGGTGTGTGGCAACGATCAATTTAGTTTGTCATAATCTTTAAACTTATATTTTTTGTCTTAAATCTGTTGGATGGATTACTGGGTGTAATTCCTTCTCGAACATTAGCGAACTCACAGGGTTTTGTGTCGGCGTTTCTTATATATTGTAAAAAATGTCATATATCCTCAGCATATTTTATGTTGACAGGAGTACTTAGCGGTAAGGAACGTTAAACATAACGAATATGTCAACTTATACGTAAAAATATAACATTTTCAAGGAAAGAACATACGCATGGGCGAACATACGCTCGCCAACGCAGCTCAGGAGCCGCCATTGTCAGTTTTTTCTCCCCGTTTGTTTTCGAGTCTCCACCATTGTTTGTAAATTATCTCTTTGGGGTCAAGATTTGAAGTAAATTCACGATATGGCACTGCAGCTTTTGGAAAAGGACAAAAATAATTCACGGCGATTGGTTTAAAACTTGTTGAGCGTTGGTAAAGCTTAGTGGGAATTTGGTACAGGCAAAGTATGATGCACCTTTTCAAGTCTAGCAATACCGTCTTGGCTATGAACATCACTAAAGGAAGCTGAATGTGTGCTAACAGTCAATTGGTTAAACCTCAACCAGCATTCATTTTATTACTTAATTCGTGAAGAACACATGCACCAGTTACCTCGAACGACAGAATAATTTTAGACAGTTTACGCTCCTCTCACATGGTAAATACGGTGGATTTCTTTTCTCTTCTAAAACTCGAACTCTTTGTGCGGCAATTTTTAGTATATGGAGAAAGTATTCCATTTCTACAGACAATGTTCAGCTACTTGAGAGTTTATTTTGATGCTAATTTACGTCACATAATATTTCGAGACATAAGACATTTCTTACAGACGTAAGAAATTTATTTATCAAAGACATCATATGGATGCTTTTTGGCACGATTTGTGTAGATTCTTACAATTTATATTGAGCGACCGCATCGAAACAAACTAAATCACTTGTTAAAATATCCCTATCCAACAACTGCAACTGACTGAAGTGACTGGACTGACACATCCGAGAGATTATCGGCTGGTGCCCGGTTCATCTGCCTGTCGGAAAAATAAGTTTCATGAGTTTTTTGTCGTTGTTCAACTGTTTCAGATCCTGTCAACTGGTTCAGATCCTGTGCGCTGTACTGAAGCAAGCTTTCATCTGACCATCACACCTCCACGAGAGTCTCGGAACGCGACCTTGGAAGACTGGTAAGGGCCTTCAAACCTCCCAACTGACTTAACTTAACAGAATGCCAGAATACACAGCCCACTCTTTTTACTTTCTCGCTATGGAGTAGAGAGAAAGTTACGTAATGCTGCGTGAAGAAACAGCGAATTTTCGGCAGAAAAACTCTTATTACAGGGCCCGGTAAAAGTGAATAACTTCTGTTACTAAATTTAGAGGAAATCCTCTAACACGTGGTGCAGTCAGAATCCACGTTTTGTAGTCCCTGATACTTGAATGACGCTTGAATGACGCTTGAATGACGCCAAAACGTCTGTCTCTCCGTGCGTGAATAACCCTAGCGGCTAAAGCGTTCAACCAATTTTTTTCCAAAATTGATATTCTCCAATCCATCTGGCTGATGGCGCGGTTCCTTGATTTGAAACCCACATTTTAATTTTGGGGGTTTCTTTATATGAAGTCCCTGGGACATTTTTAAAATTTTTTAGGAAAATTTCTCCAATTTTTGATTTTTTTTAATGAAATCTGTTCATTAAAGATAGATTTTGAAGTAAGGTAATATACATTTTTCGAACATTTGAGTACTTTGGCTCAAATTTGACTAAATTTGCATGAAAATATGAGCGAGAAAGTACGTGCTCTTTTAGCACTACAAGTTTCTGTTTTAATATGTATTGCTCTTAACAGGATGGCTGATAACACAGTTACGACTGAACTCAAAAGCGAAGAATGATAATGCATCTAATGTTTAGATCAACGTCAGGGGGAATGTTGTCGCTCGTTCTTTAGAAACATCCCTTTCGCGGCGTTTCTTGCAATACGGTTTCGGAAACCCCTTCCTGCCCCTTTCCACAACCTTTCTGAACTACGCCCGTGTCCTTTGCTCCTCCTCCGCCGTTGGATGTGTTTACAAATTACAAGATTCACCTCCTGCCTTCTTAGCATTTCTTTCCAATTACTGCGAGATCGATTCTAAGCGAATGGGTTTCTATTACGCTGGGAAATATGATCTTATGCTGCCCACTCACTAAATCGTCATAAAAGTTTCAAATGAAATTGAAAGAAAAATGAAATTGAAGAAGGAGGAGGAAGAGGAAGTATTCTATTCATTCAATTTTACAGCTTCGTCTTTATGGAAGTGGACTGATTCGTCGATTAGTATATTCTTGGAATCTTGTATGTATTCCGTGAGTGCACTTGTGGCGACGTCCTGATACACCTTCAAACGAATGAAATACATGACGCGCCGCTCCCTCTGCGGACATTAAAACCTCAACTCACTGCAATAGGCTGATTCAAACCAATGATTGCTATCGCGCATGTGTGTGCATGTATGGTTGAATCGATTCCTGCCCCCTGCGGGCAATATGAATCAACCTAAGAGATAAATCATCGAAAATCCTTCAACATGTAATGTTTCCTTTTGAAAAAAAACATCAACAGAGCTGACGCCAATTAAACCTCGCCTCGTAAAATATAAATTGGAAAAACGATTTAACACGTGTATCAATTATTTTCAGTCCTTCATGTAGTTATTTGAAAATACATAGCAATATTTTTAATCGTTGATGACAAGAGGTGTTAAAGATGTGTCATCTGCATATCATGTTCGGATCAGCGCAGGAAGTAATATTAAACAAAAATATTGCATCGGTGCGACTAGGGTCAACTTTCGAAGAAATAATCGCTATTATGTTGAAAACACAACCAGTGACTGGTAGAGGTCATTGCTCCATTCTGCACCCGGAAGGGGGATTCGTCATGCGCTTCCCCACCACCAACAGCACCACCAGTGCTTGCCTATGCAAGTGACACGACTCCCTTTGTCACTTCCCCATAGACAGAGACAGGAACAACTGAATTCAGTTAAGGATGGCCTGGACCGAATACAGCTGGAAGCCAAATCACAGTTATGTAGTACTATATACATTAATGGGAGCACGCAATTACTTGTAGCTCTATCCATTAATGTGATGATATTCTTCAGGTTGCGTCCAGTTGGGCGTCAGCAAGAGGAGACGTGTGAAGGAACAAGAACACCTAATTATACAATTCACAAACAATTATGTACAAAATGAATAAAATAATAATAAAACGATAGAGCACATTTTATAGGAGATGATACCACAAACTGGTATTTCCCAAACAGTTATATTATTTCTCTTAGATTAGATCTGAATTCAGTTGATCTTGTATGGCTCTATGCCCCTGGGGACAAAGTGGCAAGATAAGCCACGTCACCTGCATTCCCAAGCCGATAGAATAGCACAGTCATCCCTGCGCTTGAAAGACGGATGCTGTAGTATAGTTTCTGCATTCCGCAGTGGCATTTTCCCTCTGTACGCGTCAAAATATGCTGGCAGCACATAATATACATGATAGATAACTGATATACGTCATATAGCACTACGGGGTTGCATAAAACAATTTCCACCCTTCCTACACTGCATCAATCGCCTTGCTCCACGTGTCTGGAGATAACGGAACGATAGACTTACATGACTAATAGGTCAAAGTTGACTTTTGGACTGTTGACATCACTTATAAGATTATCACCAACCCTGCCCAGCGAAGATGTGAATTTGCACGACATAATGTAAGAGCTGAAGAAGCATGATGAAAGATGGTTGGCTCTGAAGAGAGACATGTACAGCTACATGAGCGAGGTGAGAATTCTTAGATACCAACCAGCGGAAACTTCAGGCCACATTCCCTGTTGGCCACTCGTCGCGTTATATTCGGGGGTGACACGGGACCTGACAGCCTGCCCATCTACAATTCTAATTATATTATCTAGTTCTTCACTGCAAACCGAAGAATAATGTTGTTGGATGCTCATATACGAGTACATGTAGAATATCTGTCAATGTGTTTCAGGCTTTGTTACATCTTTTCCTTAAGGTTCATGCAGTATTATCATGAAATGAGACATCCAAGGGGTGCATGGCGAGTAGGTGTTGTTCCAAAACTTTTCTGTAATGTGATTACGCTAGAATTACTGTCTATTGGCAACAACGTTTTCATATAAGGCATTAGACGCTCAAACACTATTGTATTAGGTGGGATGGCTCAGCGGCAGCATTATTGTTGCCTCAGCAGCGCCGCTGACTGAAAGATCTTATTGTCTGATTTAAATATAGTGACTTGTGACAGATCATTAGTTGGATGCAGTTACCCAGTCAGGAGCTTCGTTACTTTAATTTTTAGTATTGGAGCTCCCGATCAGATAACCGCGTCACGGCTGATGACCTGTCACAAGTCAAATATTTAATAGTTGTAACAATAGAGTTTCTGTTCCGGCGGTGGCTGACTTTCTCACTAACAGCATAGCTGAGTCGAATTGAACCTATGTCTGGAGGAATATTCTAGCGACCTGCTGCTCTAATCGTTAGTTGCCCGCGATTTTTCCGATCATTGACAGATGAATACCGGAGCCTTGGATTGCGAACCATCTTTCTCTTCTCTTAGTTGTCCAGCTCAGCCCCATGACACACGTCTCGGGAGACCAGTCGGGAGCATGGAGCTTGATCCGCCAGGGGGCGATTCCTAAGCTGAGGAGATATCTGGAGAGAGAAAACCCAGCAAGTTGACGTGTAGGTCGGTGCTGGATCCCAGGCTCTAGCGCAGGAGAACACTGTCACCTCCAGGGATATACCATGTTCTGCACTTACTCGATTAATGGCCAGTGTAGTTGACGCGCCCGATAAATAATGGAATGGCCTGATGAAATGTACCTGCATTTTGGACAAGACGGAGGACTTGTATCACCCTGTCCACATTTTTAAACTATCGCAATCTAACCAAATATTTCTGAAACGGGAGAGTTCACAATATTAACTTGTGAAATAAATTATTCCGAGAAAAATTGTTCTTCTCAAATTCTATCTATTTTCCACTTTCTTCCAGAAGTTATTTTGACAACTAATAAATAATCAGAAAACATTAAATTAATTGTTTTTGCTTCTCAATAGCTCTCCAGGGCAGAAAGTATTCAAAACAGAATGTTGAATATAATTGATTATGATTTTAATTATTGTTCTCTATGCCTTCCTGTCACTTTAAGAGACAAATGGCGACCTTGTACAAAACAGTGCAGAGTCACGGCTTCTTCATTCGCGCCTCCACAAACACACTCCATTAAACCTCGACTCATGAATCACCAATTCGCCAAACCATTTTCGTCGCATACCCGACGTTTGGCTTTCATCAGCTTTAATACCATATTGTTGCACCTGAAATATTATATCAAAGGATACAAAAACTAGTAGCGCTACAACAGCACATACTTTCTCGCATTATTTATAACAGCTCCGCAACGACGGCGACAGCTCCGCAGTATTATACTACAGGAACCTGTAAAAGTGTTTCCAAACAGCAAAGATTTTTTTCGTCCCCGAGACTCGAACACAGGTCCTTCGAGTTAACGCGCTGGTTGCTTTACTGCTACACCCGGTAGTCGCTCTACCGTTGCCTCTTGGGACGACACTGAAAAATCTATTTGTCTCTCCCATTATTTCTATCACAAAATCATCACAAATTCAGAGAGTTCAGCCAAAATGCCACCTACGCAATACTTTTAAACCGCTCTTGTTATAACCGTGGACAAAATGTAAGGAAAAATGTTGATTCGTTTTTGATGAAATATTTTTTATTAATTAATTTCAACCAGAAATTACGCGAAAACATTTTTAAAACAGATTTTGATTAAGGGAAAAATATGTCTTCAATTGTGTACTTTTGATATGTTAAAATTTCCAAATTTTGAAAATACAGACAGTTCACTGGAAATGAGACTAGCAGCTCTTATTTTTATCGTCGCCTGATACAGAGAAGGAGAAAATGTAAAGAAAAAATTGTCAGCCGTTTTTGAAAAAAAAATCTTTTAAAAAAATGCCTATATTTCACTAAAACTTACGCAAAACTACTCATATTTTCGAAAAATTGTGCATGACAAAATCGGTCTTTGAAGAAAAAAACAATTTTTTTGCAAAAACATGTTTATCTTTAATATTACACTTGTAGAAAGACGCGAAAAAATTGAACTTTTGCAATCTTTTAAAAAAATTGGCATTTTCAATAAATTTGAGACCTGCACCATAGTTTCACGCCTCGTCTACTCTATCGGAGGAAAAAGTTTAGTTCAAAAATTTGCAGGCATTTTCGATAACACTTTGAAAATGTTGAGGCTTCATGTAAAGTACACAAAAAATCAAAATATTCGTTTCAAATTCAAAGAGTCTCGAATTCCTTTAAATTGATTGACGAATATCAATTTTGGAGAAAATTGCCTGAGCGGTTTAGGAGCAACCTTGAACCATGGACGGACAGACGGACGGACGGGCAGACAGGGGGACAGACAGACGTTTTGCTATCAATTGATTTACCGGTATCAAGGACCTATGAAACATGGATTCTCACTACACGTGTTAGAGCAAGTTATTCACTGTATATAGGGAGAAGATTTATCCACTTCTTCGTAAGCAGTCCCGGCAACCAGTTTTTCGTTTCCTGCACACGATTACAATGCTTTCTCTTCTTACGGAGTAAGAGCAAGAGAGTAAAAACAAACGACGCACAAGCTACGAGAGGGCATAAGTGGTATTTTTATTGAAATCATATGGAAGGATTATGTTAGTTTGATAGGAGGCGGTTTTTTTTTTTAATTTTTTTTAAATTTTAAAAAAATTACGTTTTGTTTCAGACTATTTTTAAATTACTTTCTAGTACTTTACTTTTGAAGCTTCGAAGGAACGTGAAACTGAAACAAGTCACCTGACTGTCCGTCTGTGTAGGCGGGGTCAAACAAGTGAACGATGGCTCAGCGCAACAGAAAGCCCACATATGCTCCTTCTGTGCATTGGCATTCACTTGAGCGCACAAACGAACCTACGCTCGTCCCAGGGCCGTACCAAGGCCAGCTGATGCCATCCATTAGTGCAACACAGTCACAATGATCCCGGAGATAGGTAAAGAGTTCTTACCAAGAACACAAACTCACGTTCTAAAGGCGTATTTCGACAGAACAAATAAATTGTTTTTAGAACTCTGAAATATGAAAAAATAAACAAATTACGTTTTCAAATCTACGTTTTTATTATTGAGGCTTTTGTAAATTCATTTATTCTACATTCATAAAATTGTTTATTACTTGTTTACCTTAGTTTAACAAACTTCCTAGAATTTCAGACATCAGTAAGGAGCAGTAAATCAGAAGATAAAACATGAAAAGATGATAATGAGAAATACGTATTATATCAAAATCATGTAATTAAGGAGGATACAAGATACCATCAACATCGAAGTGGATGACGATGCAGCGAATGATGTTCAGGTGCTTGATACCAAACGGGGTTCATCAGTGTCGTTTTTTGCCCACCTTCTGTCCGATAGAAAGTCCTCGACAGAAAATTAGGTTGCATCTCGTTGCAAACAAATGACTATCTGGACTTCTGAAACAGAAGTTCTGAATACAACTCAAGAAACCTATTTAAATAGTCCTTTCGTTTAATAAAGAGTATGTGTAAAGCTGTGAAATCCTGGAATGAGAGAGTATTGTAAATTGAATAGGCTATCCACGTGAACAACCAAACAGACGGAAGCTTCAGTGCCGCCTCACCGGAGGACTAAGCGGAGTGCTTGCAACTTCAGTTTCGGATGCAGTGCGGTTGCGCGCGCGGTGTGGGGCCGGCAGGAAACGGTGTCGCGGAGAGGCGGCGGCGGAGGCGGCGGCGCGGAAACGGGACTCGGTCGCGCGCGTCGCAGGTTCTCGTGACCCTTCCCGGTCAACGGGCACAGGCCGCGTCCCGCCCGCCCCCGCCGCACCCGCCGCCTCCCCGCGCCTCACCCGCCGCCTCCCCGCGCCCCGCCCGCGTTCCAGCCCGTCCCGCGCGCGCCCCGCTCCACTTTGCCCCGCCCCGCCCTCCGCCCCCTCCGCGGCCACGGCATTCGCCGCCCGCCCTCCGCCTGCGCCGCCTTTATTGTCCCGCCGCCGCCCCGCCGCGCCCCGCCCCGCCCCGCCGCCGCGCTCGCCGACGCGACGCCGGCGCCAGTGCCACCGCCAGCGCCAACGCCACCGCCAGCGCCACCGACCACGCTTTTATTTTTATCGTTCGAGTTTGTTTTCTTTTTTACCGAGCGACCCCGTCATGTGCTGCGGTACCGCTACGAATTGCATCCATTGCGGGCTAACCGACTTCCCTCCTTTTGGAAAGTGTCCTGCAGGGGACTGATCTGCGTGAACAGAGTTTTGTCGGCGCCCGAGGCGAGGTGGCAACTTTGCACTCCGACACATCCAAGTGAGGCGGCGCCCGACACTTTCCAGGAACATGCACCTCGGCTGACGCAATTGCCCGGGACTGGGTTAAAGCAAGGATTAGGTCGAGCTGCAACGAATATCACTTTTAATACTACGATATTACTCTCTGAAATAGAAACGAGAAATAATATCTTTTTTTAAACATCAATTTATTTCGTCATATTTCTTCAAATAAATAATATATAGTCAATGTTTGTTTTTACTACCGAATTATATCTATATAAATATTTAAAAATCTATTTAACTTGTTAAAAACCTTTATTCTTATATTATATTAACACAAATCAATGGACAAAATTTTAAAAGTATATTTTATCGTACCACACAATTATTATTAGGCCTGCCGTTACTTTAGAGCTAATAAAACTCTTGAAAATGAAAGAGAGTATAATAAGATAGGAAATTTTCTAAAACGAAAAATAAAGTAAACAGAAAGGTGAAAATTCGATATTACATTTATATCTTTCAAAAAGAATAAACAAAGTTCGGAACCTCGGACTCTCGAAAGAAAATTCCCTTGAATTCTTGTCATGCTCTGAAGCAACGTTAATCTAAATAAATACTCCAAGTGACCAGGTCCTAAGACGCCATTCTAGTCAATTTTGTAAACATCTCAAAATCAATGGAATCTTGAGTCAAACGAAATATTTTAGACCCTTTCAACAACTCACCTGCACATAGAGATCAATTTTATTTTCATAATATGTGTACCATGAATTAGTAAAATTGTTGTTAAACGAAAATCAGGGGCAAATGGCTAGAAAGGTATTATTCAGCCAAAGAATTGAAATTAATTTTACCATTTGTTCTTCCAATCTTCACATACTTAATATTTCACTAACAACGGGAACATTTCCTCAGACGTAGAAGAACAAGTTAAAGTTCGACCCAAGAAAAAAAAATTGATTAGACCTTCGCATCTTTAAATTATTGCTCAATTAACATACTGCGCACATTGTCAAAAATTGAAGAAAAAACAGTCCGAAAACAGATTGAAAAATGTTTAATGGCTTCAGATTTGCTGAACAACATTTATTCCGGTTTGTAAGAAGGTACATGCTTTATTCTAGGTAACTGAAGAGATGTGAAATGCTCCAGATCACGTGAAACTACGCCCACATGACCTACTTGTCCGCCTGGGAAGCCCGGAGCTCCTGCGGGCATAGGCAACTTCCCCTGACTCTGCTCTCCTTTCCCCTCTAAATCGAGAAGGGGGTGTACAAGCACAAGTTGAAGTGACGCGAGGCGTGGAATAATGGCTTCATACGGAAAAGTTTGCCAGATTTGTTCTTTCAAACAACCGAGTTATGAATTGTAATTATAATCTTTACTATTTATTATTATTATTATGATTATTATTATTACTATTATTATTATTATTTCATTTTTTCTGTGTAAATTCTGTCTTTTATAAACATTTTTATTCAGAGTCAAGGATTTTTGAATGGCGAGTTCATTCCTTGTTTTCTTCTGTTTTTTGTTTTAAATCATTAATTTTTTGTTGTAGCAATTACGTGAAATAAATGAACAAGTGTTTATATAAGACAGCTATTCCAGCTTACGAGCGCACAGCTTTTAAACAATCTTTTTTTAAATTTAAGTAGTATATGACTTAGTGTAGGGATCACAGAATTTTGAAAATGTGCACACAATTAACTTTTCCCCATACCACGTCATACGCAGTTTCAACTGTTTTTTCGACGTAAAATAAATAAATAAATAAAATCTTTTGCCTGTTAAACCTCCTTACATAAACGTAGAAGTCAATACAATTATGATCTTTAGTAAACATGATTACAAAATCAGTTCAAAAAATCTGATAAAAATGTTTAATTTTACTCTCAATTGACAATTTGAAACCTGACTGAAATATTATTACATTGTCATGGATCATTTTTAGCTCTAGTAGAAGAAATGGGAATTAATGTTGGTAAATTTGAGGCAATAGCTGTCAGCTGACTTTTCCAAAAAACTGTCCTGGACCAGATATCGAGTGATGTACCATCACTCCGAATTCATATGTACAACCCTTACTTTTAAATCTCATCTCACTTGTTCTGGACGCAGTGCCCGCGAATTCGAGTAAGTTGGTACTTTTCTCGCGACCTTGACATGTCTGCTCTAGATGCTGCCTCCTAACAGTATTAATTCGAAGATTTCAGTGATGCGTTCGTCTCTGAAAACCATAATGTTCTATTTAGCAAAATGTAAAAACCTATGCTTTTTTGATTTCCCTATTTCTTGAATTACATGCTGTTTCCACAATAGGCAAAAAATTGTATTCATTGATAACCTTTGCTTCATTCCAAAATATATCTTACGAGGGTATCTCAAGAATCCGATCTCAGGGCCTCTATTTTTTGCGTGAATGACCTATCATGCATACTCAGATAATGTTGTCACTATAATAATGTTCGAGAATGACCGGCGAATTTCCAGGCATACATTGTTAATAAAGGAGTTAAATCAAGAACAAGCAATTAATAGAATGATCAATGAGGAGCGACTTTAACATAAACTCATCAAAATACAAACCATCATAATTGGTTTGTCACAATGCATACAAAACTCGAAAGTTCATTTATTTCTGAAGAATTTATTAACAATGTCATAGTGCATCGTTATTCAGGTGTAAAAAACTTGTGCTTATTACTTGATGAACGAACGTCTTACCTGCAAATATCAGGTCCGTAATGTTCTCCGCAGAGATTATGCATCTTTGCATTCTTTTAGAAAAATAGATAAATACCCGCCTACAAATACGACAGAAATACCTGCAAAAGCTCTATTGATTCCTAATTTTGGTACAGAGATATTGGGTGTAACAATGTGTTTAACTTACATACTCAAACTCTCTATAGTGGTCCAAATGCCTACATTCGCTTCATTTATAACAAAAAATACGATCACATCTCCGACTGATACAAAAAGCACAAGATATTAAATTTAAACGATATGCAGTTGTGTCACACCCATATATCGTTGCTCAAAAAGTCGAAAAAACAGGGTATTTATGGAGTTTGTGGCATCCCTTCATTTTAAAAACCGTTCCTTTGGTGCAGATATTGTTTGAACATTGAAAACGTGCTCAAATTGAAAGAAACTTACACAGTCTCCGGCCATATGACATATGTGTATGATTTCGTTGGACACTCAGGAACTCGGGGAAAATCCAAAAACAATTAAACACTCGATTTTAACTGAAAAATGCAAATATTTGCTGTATAATTCTAAACAATATGCAACAAGTATTGTATCGCAGCTTCTGGGTCAATGACCCCTAACTTGATCAGGTTTATCGTCCAGTTTATCTGATCCATTGAGCAAATACTGAGATGCCCCCTTGTGTTGTTTGTGGACATAAACGTAACTTTATTTTCTGTGCACGTCTTTTAGGATTCAGTGAGAAATACCATTATTCAAGTTATTGTTTCCATGTTGTCGCGGCAGGAAGTATTATTCCGAAGGACAACATGGATAAGAACTCAAAATTTATTGCTTATTTATCCTTAAAAATAGATTTTATTACATGGGAGCTTTTTTTCCCTTCAAACTTCAAGTTGTATATGACTTAATGTAGGGATCACAGAATTTTGAAAATGTGCACACAAGTCACTTTTCCCCATAGCACGTCATACGCAGTTTTAACTGCTTTTTTTACGTAAAATAAATAAAAATAAAAAATCTTTATCAACCTCCGCTCCACTACGCTCTTCTTGCACTTTCGAAAATCATTTAAGGCCTCTGCCCACGGGAGTCCTATTGACGTGTGTTAAGTAATGCGCGTTTAGGAATAACTCTGTCTTATGCGAAACGGCACTCTAGCGCTTTGGCCGTTCCGTGTAAGATACAGAGTTAATCTACGAGGCGTGTAACGTATCGCGCGTTAACGCAAGGCTCGTGTGACCCAGACCTTAGTTTTCCACATTGATACATAAATTTACTTTTGGTGTTAATCTGTTAGAAACGATTTATACTTATCATTGAAACTCCCTTTGAATATTTTCGGCACCGCAGATTATTGGTGTCCTATCTCCTGCTTAGTGAGCGCGGAATCTTTAATTTGCGAGAAAATGATTTGCAGAAAATTGTACATTATAAGATACTTTTATATTTTTATAAATTATAATATTTTCAATTAACAAAGGGTTGTATTTGATTTGATTTATTTTCTCCAAAAAACAATAAAAATTGTATGTGGCGTAAGTAGAAAAAATACGAATTTTCAAGATTTAAAAGATTGTTTTATTACTCTTAAAATTACATCTATACAATCTATTAAAATTACATCTATACAATTAACACCGTGATATGATATCGGTAACATTGATTGCATTACCATTTTTATGTAATGTTAAGTACATCAAATACATAAATAGTGGATAAATTTAAAAAAATCACAATGTCATAAAATCATTTAGAAAATTATAAAATGTCTAAATAAATTAATAAAGATACAACACTATACAAAATTATTATTTTATTAGGACAACTATCAGCCGCTATTGAATAAACAGTTTCCTTTGGTTTATCCACGACTGCTATTCTAGGACAAGGAAACAATTTTCTTATAAAGATTTTTAATTGCAAAATTGGGAGTACAGAATAACGTGTTCAAATTTGCTAATTTTATATTAGTTGGCCAAGATAGAAAATATACGATGGCAAGTCTTCCGTAATTGTGACACTACCGCATCGCTGTTATCAGGGAAGTGAGTGAAGGAATAGGAACAATTTTCTCTCTTCCCTCGCTGCTCTTTTAGACATACCTGCTTTCTAAAGAAAGGAGTCGATATTGTGTCCCAGGAATCTCCCAGCGTATCACGATGTCTCGGATCTCCGACGCTTGACGCTTGTCGATGACTTTTTAGACAAACGAGGCATAGATTGTTATGAGGATGGTAGATCAGTTGCAGGGTAGGGTGTCTGTATTTCTTGATTCTATGCGTCAGTTACTTAACTCGCTAATTTCGTAAGTGAAATGCAACGTCATAGGTATTACTTTATCGCAACCGGTTTCCTAATATTTCAGACCATTGTTTCAATCAATAAAACACTCCAGAACTATGGCGCTACAATGGCATATATTTTCTCGCATTATGCGTAACTTTCACATTTTTTTAACATTTAGACAGATGAATGGAAACAAGAACTTGCTCGAGAAAAAATGAAAGAAAACATTTTGAACCGTTTCTGAGAATTCTTTTAAAAATTGCCTTTACCTCAAGCAAAACACGCAAAAACTAGATACATTTTAGGAAAATTGTACTTGTTCTTAAAGGTTTAATTTTTTTAAACATAATTAAGGAAAAATCACTAGCATCAATACTCTAGTTTTGCAATGATAAATTTTTGAAAAGGGATTTCACCGAAAACAGAACCTACGCCATTTTTATAACCATTCTTTGCTCTATTAGAGAAGAAATAAAGAAAAAAACTTGTTTTTGAGGAAATAATTGTTGTGTAATTGGCTATTTTTCAGGCAAAAGTACGCAAAAACTCGTATTTTCAAAAATGTACATTACCTTATTTTAAGGGCTGTCTTTGAAGAATGCTGAAAGCATATAAGTGCGAATCATGGCGCAATCTCGTCCATTAGCGAGTAGTTGAGCTAGCGACCGCTCTCCGCGAGCACCTCGCCACTCTTAGTGGCCTTTACGAAGAACAGTGACGACTGGCGAGATACGTTCTCGACACAACCTCTCCAGAGCGTAACTCTCACGTTCACAAGACCTTTCCTCTCGGGAGCGAATTTTATTTTGTTTTTTCTAATTACCTTATTCCTCTATTGTTCTTGTTCATATTCATACTCCCTACTACTTCATACTCCCTACTAACAATTCTCACAGCAAACTGGTTCTATAAAAAATTCAGAATAGGAACTTCAATTCGTTAGTTATCTAAATTCTCCTAATACACAATGCGACATTATGTGACAGTGAACTATACATTGTGAAAAGTGCGACACCAAGCAGAAGACACGGGATTGAAATGAGATTTATACCACATGTTAGGTATACTTGTCAGTAAAGAAATGACTAGAACTACAAAACTCTTCGTTATTTCTGACTGCTGCATTAATGTATGATGTGCGACCTCCACGTGCAGCAATCACAGCCAGTACACGTCGGGCCATGGAATCAAAGAAGGGCTGGCTCTGCTCCTAAGTAACCTCTCTCCATGCGGTTATTAGGCGAATCCACAAAGCTGTCACAGAAGGACGTGGACAAACTAATTATCGACAAACCATACCCCAAACACGTTCGATGGGCAACTTGGCAGACGGAAGTGCAGGCCAGGGAAGCAGGGTACTTGTTGTTCTTTGAAGAAGGCTTGCAGAGACCTCCCACCACGCGGAACGGCCGGATATTGTCGTCCTAAATGATGGCATGTGGAGTTGCGTGAAAGACACGCAGCACCTCGTACTCGAAAACCTGCTTCGAGCTGTAGCTGTTTAGATTGCCCTCAGTACGTAAGTGGCGAGATCGCATGTTGTACCCTACGGCGTCCTTAAACCATCACATTTCGCGTTCGTTCGCTATGCCACTCAACAGTGCGGGCTGTCAGATTGGATTGATTGTTTGACTGATTTTGCGTGTTTCCGGGGGCGTCAACTGCTTCGGTCATTAGTCCCGTTAGTGTAGTGCATGTTTTTTCTCGGGAGATGGCGGTGATCTTCCCCCGCTGGATGGCGAGAGCCGGCACCGACCTACCGTCGGCAAGTGGGGTTTCCCCCTAACCAGGACTCTCCCACCAGCGGGGCACCGCCCCAGTCGGGACAAGCTCTAAGCTCCCGACCGGTCTCCCGGAATATGGGTAGGTGGTGCATGTGTGTAAGTGTGTAAGACGAGAGGATAGGACAAGGAAGATGAAGGAAAATCGCGCGCGGTCCGTGGCCCGTTTTAGGGTACTGCTCCGGCATTCGCCTGGCGTTGATCGGAGAAACCACGGAAAACTACCGATCAGAGCAGCCGGCCGCTAGAATTCTCCTCCAGACAGCGACTGAATTCGACCTAGCTGAAAAGCTAGTGTCGAAAATCCTTCAGCCATCAGGACTCGAACCTAGGACCTCCCGGACAGAAGGGCTGCAGTGACATCAGTTGACGCAATGAGCTACCGCTACCGATTTGTCAGATTGGATTGACCACAATTGCGTCTAATACGTATGCTTCCATCATTGTAAGACAAGTTGAAGCGGGACTCATCCGAAACAGGTCGCTACGCATTATGCCAACGACGGCATACGACAGCAGGCGGCGGCGAACTGTAGACACAAAGAGAACTACACCTGTTCCAGTGCGATCCGATACCGTCGTCGAAGATGTACGGTCCATCGTGGCCATGACAAGATGGCGGGCATCCCGTGCTGCAGTCACACTGCTTTGTCCAATACCCGATCGTCGCTGCATACGACCCTATTCTAGCCACTAGTCCTACGCACGCATCACAGTCGTGGCAGCGTACCCTGCACGAGCCGCTGTCACGGTGCGAGACCAATCATTCTGCCCCGTTCGAACTCACTCACATGCGATATTGCGCCCTTTGACGTCGACGCGCCCTGCTGGTACGCGCTTTCACGTTTCCACTTTGCTTGACGGCTCCTCGCTGACAGAGTGGCGTAAACATGACCTCGCCGGGCTCACAATAGACGGCGCCACTGGGCCTATTAGTCCGCCATCTCTCCGCAAACTTAATCAATTGCTGCTGGTACACTGTTGTACTCGTCCTCCAAGTTGGGATTCGTTCGGGACATTCTTTCGGGGTATTGAACATTTCACAAATAGCAGTATTGTTTGATTTTCCAGCGTTAATAATAAAATTGGTACTTTTCTTTGAACTATCAGTTTAAATTTATTTTCGAATTGAAAAGTTTATTTTCAATCACTCAATGTTCATTAATCCCTTTATCATGATTTGATAAGATTTTTTTGAAGTGTACAAACACAAACAAAAATAAATTTCAATGGTTTTTCAAAGCATAGTTGTCAAGGATTATTGCTGTTTCTATATTGTCCATTAAGTGTAGCTTAGAATATTAATGATATATCCCTTAAATTAAAAAGTTATTTATGCACTAAGGGCGTTACAAGGGTTCTAACTAACGAGCAGCGACAAAAAGCCCGAGATCCTTTGGCCCGAGGGCTTTTTGTCGTCCGATATCATTAGAACCAATTAACCCCTGGTACACAGAAGATTTTATTTTTAGCTACATGCTAACTTGTCTCTGTTAATGACTCGATTTTCATCTGTCTTTTCATATTCCCCTTCCGTAATTCCCTTTCATAATTCTTTCATAAAAGAAGATGCAGCATTATTTAACAGTTTTCACATTTCCCTCGTAACCACGATCCTCTTGACGCAAGTACGTTATACAGGATATATTATGCTCTATATCGAAGACAAGTAATAACGTATCAGTGAAAAATAAAATCACTTATTACTGTTTTACCGTCTCTAAATCTGCATCGCGAATAGAGTACGTAGTAAACAAATTGGTATTGGGCGCAGATTCGAACAATATGAAAATTCGTGATCTTTGTGTCGTTCACATTAAACTTTGAGCGCATCTAGCTCCCCATGGAGTGAATGGACCCTCTTCATTCGGAGCGAAGGTATGCAAAACAGCGAGCTAGTCCTCGGCTTTGGGGCTCGGCGAGGGGGGAGGCGGGGGCGGGGGATAACAAGCGCCTGAACCCCCCCCCTCGATGGCGCCGCGATGACCCCCGCTGGGTGAGCGGGGGCCGGCGCGAGGGGCGAGGGCCCGCTCATTACGCGGGCCTGGAGGCTCAGCAGGACGCGAGGCCACGCAGACACGAGCTCTCTGCGCAAATCGTCTTTGCCCAACCTAACCGACGAGCAAGGGGGTTGGAGCACGGCCAACTACACGGAAGCAAAGGCAGCATCATCGGATTCCGCGGGAGAAAGGATGGTTTTCGCCTTGTAACTGCGACACGCAGGCAATAGTCAAGTACCACATACCACACAAATATCCATTCCATAAACATTTTCAGCCAGTATCATCTAAAATGACGGTTGATCCACTGATAAGGAACAATAAGGAAATTATGTACTGATCTCATGGAGTATAATACTCAAATATCAGAACATACGCTTTAAGTTTCAATGACGAACAGATCTCCTACGTTCCATCTTGCATAAAGCCGAGCCGGAGTTGGAAGGTCAGTGAAAGAACAATCAGATGATTCACCGTTGTTTGCCCTTCTGGCGGAAATACGATGTAAACAGAAGTTCTTCAATCGAAGCTAACTTTTTAAAATTCTTCTTACATTGCACATCACAAAGAAAAACGACACAACTCAAAATCCCATAATTTTCACTTGAGGTCAAGAATTACAAAACAATTACAATAACTTGAAAACGAACACTTTAAATAACAGCTACACGAATATGTAGATTATTATCTTATTGTAAAATATAATTTACGGACTACTTGTCGCAGGAATCATGGGACTCGGTTTATAATACCATTTGCACAAACTACAAATATAATTATCTTTTACTTTTATTTATTTATTTTTTATTTATTTTTTTTACGTAAAAAAACAGTTAAAAACTGCGTATGACGTGCTATTGGGAAAAGTGAATTGTGTGCACATTTTCAAAATTCTGTGATCCCTACACTAAGTCATATACTACTTAAATTTTGAATTTTGAAAGGAGAAAAAAACAAAAACTCCCATGTAGTAAAATCTATTTTCAAGGATAAATAAGCAATAAATTTTGAACTAAAAGTACTCGGAGTTTCAAACGGATAGATTGATTTAATAGTCATAATCCGTGTTTTATGGGTCCTTGATACTCAAATCGACTAACAGCAAAACGTCCGTCCGTGTGTCCGTCCATCCTCAGTCCGTGGTTAACGCTAGCGAAAAAACCGTTCAGCTTATTTTCTCCGATATTGATATTCCCCGATCGATTTAAATGAACTCAAAGTACTCGGAGTTTCAAACGGATAGATTGATTTCGGGGGGATTTTTTTACACGATTCCTCAAAATTTTCTAAATTTTCTCAAAGACTGATTCAATTGCTTTGATTAAACTTTGTCCACGGAGATCGTAAAGGACGCTTAAAAGATTGATGCAGGTCTCGTTTTCGTTACAATCCTTGATATTCCGCAAATTGCAAAAGTTCAACATTGTTTTCGGCGTCTTCTTACCACTACCAAAATAGAGAGATTTTTCCTGAGTGAAATCCGTTCTTAAAAGACAGATGTTAAAATAATGTTATGTACAATTTTTCGAAAATATGCATAGTTTTAACGTTATTTTGTGAGAAATATAGGAAATTTTTAACTTTTTTGCTCCAAAAATGGCTCCAAATATTTTCTTAAAATTTTGTCCTCGAATATATCAAAATCGGTATAAATTATGATGCTAGTCTCAAACGATGCAGTTATTTTCTGGAAAGTTTTGAAAATTTGGAAAATGTCCAGAGGCCAATAATTTTGTAAAGTACTCACCAAAATTGAAATATTGGTTTCAAATCCAAGGGCCGCCACATTCACCACATCGATTTGTGAATATCAATTTTGAGAAAATTAGCTGAACAGTTTAGCCGCTAGCATTGCTCACGGACCGACGGACGGACCAGACGTTTCGCCGTCATTGGTTTTTTCGGTATCAAGGACTCACAACACATGGATTCTGGCTACACCGCGTGATATTGAAATTTCTTTCAATATTTAGAAATTGGATTTATCCTACTTTTTCGTTACCGGGGCCCTGTAAATAAGACTTTTCTGCCATTTTCGCCGTTTTTTACGTGGCATTACATAACTTTTCTCTACTCTGTATGGACCTTAAAAAGTCATGTACAACTGAAAAACGAGATTTGGCGTAATTTTTACATTAAAATATAAAATGTAAAATATAAAAATACTCAGAAACCACTCCAAATTGTTTCTTAATTTTCCCTACCTTTATAACAAGGGATGCTTAAAAGAAAGGTGCAGGTTTCTTTTTCATTGAACCCTCCGAAGTTTCGAAAATTGAAAATTTACCAATAATGCGAGAGCATACCGCTCATGGGATGTAATAGTGGCGCAACCCATAAAATACGAATTTTGAGTTAATGCACTCTCCAGAATATCAGATTGGTTTACCTTCCAGTTGCAACATCTTACAGTACAGTATTCGAACAAAAAATGTCAGAAGTGTGTATGAAAGTATGATGCATTTCAATGCAAGGTGAAACTTCAAACTCAATTATCACATCTCCTGTTTCTTGAGTTGTGCCACTATTGCACCCCTTGAACGATATGTGCTGTTGTAGCAGCACTAATTTAATGCTGTGTTGATGTTGAAGTGACGTGGGTCTTTTTTATTGCGAAGATTCTTGATGATTTTCGAAATTTCAGCCAGAGGTGATTGATGTATTTGATACGGAGCGAGGAAGGTTAATTGGGTAGCCTGTTATATAGTAATATGTTCCGTGTGGACACTCGTGTACTCAGTGAATGAGGTTTCGAAACGATTGGCCAGCACATCTGCCTTCTGAGTAGAAATCAAGTTTTGCCTGTGTATGTATTTAAAGGAAGTAGAGTATTTTTTCTTGAGAATTTTTTTAATTGCCTTAGTGGATTATTACTTATGTTAAGTGATTATATGAGGTCATAATATTGTTCATATTGATTTTTGACAATTATTTTGAAAATATTAGTGATTAAGTCGAGTTCTCTCGTCAGTTCACGTGTTCTTAGATGAATCCAGAGTCTTTTAGTTTTGTTTTTAATAATAACTACATAAAAACAGTAATTGTAGTTATTGTGTTTAACAATCTTGTCGGTAATCTTCTGTGAAATTGTCTTGCGTTCCCGGCCCACAACGCAATGGAGTGATTACAATTTTTTTGTAATTGTCCAAACATCTTTGGCATTGAAGAGGGTCTTTAGGTTTCTGTACCTTTCGCTGTTTACTCGGTCATTGCAGATTTGGTGTATTGTTAATATTATCTATAGGTTCCAAATCATTAAATTCCACGACTAGTACTGGAAATGTAGGAACATAGTTTTTGAAGTCTGGTAACATTGATTTAAAGTGTAACGCTGCTGTGGGTCCTGTAATATTTCCAGAATAGATAGGTGAAGGTTGTTAAAAAACAACTGCGAACTGTTTGTTGGATGGATCTTTGGATAAGAGGGATTTACATTGCGTGTGCATGAGGTATTAATTGTTTTTCGAAAGCCTATTGGATTGTTGGCATTGATCGTAATTTTATTATATTTTTAACACCTGTAAGGAAACTTGTAGTGACATTAGTTTTGAGTTCTGTGATGAATTCATGTACATTTGATACATCAGCCCCAAAAATTGGTAGAATTTGGGCTGATTACGGCGAGTGATCGTCCGTGGTGATGTTAAAATATTCGAACCGTTTGCCTTCGGGATTGGGGTCTAGGTTGGCTTGCTCACCGAATCTGTTCTTTACGGAGAGTTTGTACTTTGGCGTACTGGATTAGGGTCCACATTAACGTTACATGGGTCTGCACTTTTCTTTTTTGTTTCGCGGAAAGTTTCACAATCACCGACTGACCTTTTTTAGTGGTCATGCCTGATAATGAAGGTCGAGTCTGCGTGCTGGAGTTTGTTCAAGCGTCTTAGTGGCCGCCAACGAAGCATTACTGGCCGATAACAGCAGGTGCCTCGACTTCCGCTTCGGGTGTAATCTTCTGTGACACTTGGTAATGATATACATCATTGTTGAGAGTGAGAAGGGCTTGGCTGATCATCTGCCTAGTTGAAGGGTTTATGTCCAACGACATACACTCAACCCTCGACTGCTCGAACTAGCATTACGAAAGCTGAATGTCACAATAGTATGGAGTAGACAGCGCATAGCGGAGTTCCGGAATGCTAGGTCCGCTGTAGGAGGTGACTCGTGACGGAATGGAATCTGGCCCAAATGACACGTTTATATCGTCAATGTAGATTTTTACAACGATGTTACTAGGTTTCAAACGTCCATTCTCTCTTGTGCTGGTAAACATTCTAGTTGGCTTTTATTTGGTTGACTGACTGATTTCTTGATTAGTTTGTCTCCAGGGACGTAACTTGCTGTTATTGTTAGGGCATTATATATATATATATATATATATATCTATATATATATATATATATATTGGATTGTTTCTCTCAAGCTGGAATATAAGATGCGGCCAACCAACTCGCCTGTTTGCAGGGGATTCCCTGCCAGGTATCACCATCAGTGGGGTACCGGTCCATCCGGGACAAGCTCTAAGCTCTCGGCTGGTCTCCCGACATGTATGGTAATAATGTATGTGAGTATAAAGGAAGAGGGAGATCAAGTGTAAGGAAGAAAAGGTCGCGCGCAGTTCGTGGACCATTTTTAAGGAATTGCTCCGTCATTCGCCTGGTATTGATCGGAGAAACCACGGAAAACTACCGACCAGAGCAGCCGAACACAAGAGTTTTCCTCCAATAGCTCTTGAATTTGACCTAGCTAGTCCCACAAATTCGCCTCCGTCAGGACTCGAACCCTAGGAACTCCCGGTCAAAACGTTGGGGAAGCAATATTTGTTGCAATGAGCTTCTTTAGTTGGTGCTTTTAGTCAGTTTATCAATGTTTCTTTCATGGGGAGAGGAAGTTGGCAGACCAGTATTTTAACCTTGGCTGAGCGCCAGAATTCACGACCTCTCCGTATCGACTTTATAGAACACCTGTTGGAGCCAATTGATAGAAGCCAGACTTTCAGTTTGAACAAAAAGCAATGGGCGGCGATAATACGATTCATATATCTACGGATACTTTAGGCAAGTTAAGTTAACTTATCATAAGTGTTCATTCTTTATATGCACACGTCATGTCCAAATAAAAGGGATAATTCAGAGTACGCAGAAAGAAAGGATGGAATATTATGGGTCATCAAAAGTATTAATGGACGTTAACAATTTTGGGAAATTAATGGACGTTAACAAGACGTTAAATATTAGGTAAAGACTTCATCAAGTGTAGAGAATCGATGTGTTTTTATAGAAGCGCGGGATAATTATCTGTATTTTATCGCATACAAATGTCGTCTGCGCATTAACGTTTTGCTTCCTCAAATTTCTGTGCGCAACTTTCCATATGTTTCAAATTCTGTGTCTAACAAATTATTATAAAGTAAACGATAATTTTATGACGCAAAAACTTTAGGTAATATTATCTTAAAAAATGTGATTTGCTAAATGGGACTAACTTGATAATAATAATTGTTTCATAAATTGTTATAATATATTTTCTAACAAATTTTGTTACTCAAACAATTATTAAGCCTGTGGTACGTATTTAACGCATTTCATGTTTAGCAAACATGCCGGCGGGTCACAATATTTTTTGTAATATATCGCTGCAACTAATCACAAAGGAACGTAGGAAGATCTGGTCAATGTAAAAAAAATATTTTATAACATTTTAAAATTAAAAGCTACGTCAAATTCGGCCCTGTCAGGAGGAAAATTATAGCAGCTGGCTGCTCTAATCTGTAGTTTTCCGTGGTTTCTCCGATCCTTGCTACGATAAGTAATACTTTAACAAATGGACCCAGAAACGTGCGCGTTTTTTCCTTCCCCATGCTTGCAAATCTCCTCTCCCCTTTTACATACCAAACACATTGACATGCTCTACCCTAACACGCATATGGAGATCAGTTGAGAACTTAGGGCTTGTCCCGCCTGGAACGGTGACCTGCTTGGGAGAGTTACATCGAGGGGAAACACCGCAAGCCAGTAAGGAACACCGCCACCTCAAACATTCACTATACTAACGGTACTAATGATCATAGCATTTTTTTGAGGTGGCCGGAATCATCAATCAATAATTTAAAATTAAATGTTGAATATTGTGGTATAATATTCCATTATAATTTTGGAGCTATTTTTATTGTCAGGACTTAGTAAAATATCTAGTGATTTTTACTGACTGTTTTGAAATACAAGATACAGGAATACAAGAATTGATCTATTTTTTGACAATAAATGAATTACTACAAAACACCATTTTCTTCTTACAGACCATGTGTGTGGCAGCGTGTGTGTTCACGTTGTCGATAACTACTCAAATCTAAAATATGTTGGTAAAGTTTTGATTTCCGACTTTCTGATAACATTGTCATCACGTCTATCAGATACGCTTTTTTGAACATAAATGAAATGCTACGTATAATTGGTTGCATCTGGTGATGCACGATAACGTCCTTTACATTTGCTCCAAAAATCGTTGCATACACGTATCTGTTGTAGATGAATTGTAGATCTTATTGTGCTATAGAAGAACATATTCTTGGCAAAACAATAGTGTGATGGGTAGGAAAGGGGAGTTGATTCAAAAAAGAAGATATAAGTTATGTAAACTATTGGGTAGATATTGGTATGATATTTACCTGAAACATGACGTTAAATATTAGGTAAAGAAAATGGAATAATTGTTAATTATATATTGTAACATTCATTCAATTATTGATGATGTCCATACAAATACATTCAACTTCACATCCTTCTCTTACTAATGTAGATGCTAAGTAACTGCCCACTAGGGATTGATGTGCATAACGATGACGTTCTCACTATTATCCATGACAAACCACTTCTTACTACATGTAAGCTTCTACGCGTCTACTTGTCTACACGAAGTGTTCGAGAAGAAAGAAGGAATAGAAACGTATTCTGGACAATACCTTTCGGAATTGTGCACAATAATTCTTTCTTGGTGAACCTCAAGCAATATTATTGAAGGCAGGAAGGGCCCAAGTGGCCTAACTGAAATCTGCCGTGGCAGCAAGATTAAACAAACTCCCATCCATCGACATCGCAGACCACTCTTGCTCTCGCGGCAGGTTGTGATTGAGCCACTTGTACCCTCAGTGCCTCACTCATAGTCTCACTAAAGGGATTCGACTCTCATTCAACTCTCAGTGAATGCATGAGTTTGATTAGCCTACATCTCCCCGGTGGCCTATGGCTAGAGAGTTCGCTTTCATGAGCAAAGGGCCCGGATTCGACTCTGTTGGGAGTCGGGAATGAGCAACTTGTAGCTTTCGCATAATTGACGCAGTCTCTCTAGCCGAGCAACAGAGAAGCTGCTGGAGGTGTCCATGCTGCTGAGTAATAGCTTTCTGCTGTGAAAGATGTAACTCATAGGGGTGATTGATGCTTCAGCACTTTGGGAGAAAAAGCAATGTCAAACTATCTCGTTTCCTGCAAGTTGTCTAGTACGTTACTTAAGGATCTAACTAGTCTAAACGAGGAATACACTGACAGTCTACACAACATACGGATTTAAGTTAAATAAATGCTGCATTTTAAGCTGAGCCAGTATTCTGTATGGAAGTTTTCATTGGCTCTTCCATTCGTGAAATTAAAACAAATAGTATTTAACTATGCATATAAAATGGCCCAATCAAGGCGGTGCATCTCAAAACCTGTATCGTTTTTCCTATCCGATGTTTCTTACCACACCTCCTTTCTGGCCAATAATAAGCTGATATTCATCTGTCTTTGGAGGCGGTATGTATCAATTGCTGTGGTGTCGTGCAGTAAACCATGTATGTACAACAACAATCTCTTTGATTTTAATATGCTTTCAGTTATTTTCAATATTTGGCGCATTTTGGAACTCTTTTGCACGTACTTTCATTGGCGAAATAGTCCTATTAAATAAAATTAAACCTTTTCTTCTTGGCCAATCTTATGTTTTAATCTTTATATACATAAATATATGATCCCTTTCTTAGTGGGCTTAATTTACAAATCAAATCAAATATAATGATTTGATTATATAATATTTGTTTTAAATATTCATTATAGAAGTCTGATGATGACAATATACGAAGATTGTCGAATCGCTGTGTTTTTTAACAATTAAATAAAATCAAATAATGTGAATTTTTTTATGTTTGTAAATTAAGCCAACTAAGAAAGGGATGATATATTTTTGTATATGAAATCCTATTAAATACCACTCGTGCGTTGGAAATTCTCGGATAAATCCGAGATAGTTTTCCGTAGTTTCTTCGATCAACACCGGCTAGACCCTAGTAAACGGGCAACGGACCACGGGCAATCTTTTCTTTCTCTTCTTTGTTCCATCCTCACCCTTTACTTACAAGCACTACACTACCACACATGTTGGGAGAAGCTTGGAGATTGTCACGGATGGGGCAGTGCCACGCTGATGGGGGATACCCGGATGAGGAAAACCCCGCTAATCGACGTGCAGGTCGTTACTGGATATCACTATTAAGCGGAGGAAGAATACCAGCACCTACCGCGATAAAAACATTCACTAAACATACGTGAGTAATGACCATTGCAGGTGACACGCACGGCAAACCACCACTGTGATAACTTCCTCAAGAAAGGGAGTACATTAAAATTCGTGTCTAGCCTACACTCGAAAATCGAGTTTGGGATTCATCCTACTTTTACCAGTAAAGGATATAAAAACAGTTTACAAGTGTATAACATTAAGTGTCACATTGTGTTTAGGCGGGAAATACACGATTCCGCTGTGGATAAATCAGTTCTCCAACGAAATTACGTTTTTTAGATGTGTTACTTTTCTAGTGTCTCCACGATGCGTCGATCTGCAAGTCCGTGTCCTAGATTCCAGATACGGCTTATGACTCGATAATTGTCTGGCGCTTCTCTAAACCTCACTGGTGCTTCTCTAAATTTGCAGAGAAATTTTAGTAGGAAAGGCCAGAGAAATTCCCAAACTCCAGCGAGAGGGAAAACAGCTCTTGAAATTCTCGTTCCCTAACAGTTTTTCATTAGAAAAATTAGTAGATAATATGTTCTTGTGAATAGCTTAATAAAGTTTGTGGTGTGCTGGCTGCAAATCTTTGTTTTGGAATTCTACCATTTGCCAGTTTATCCTGCGTCCCGAGTAAATGCCAGACGAAAACAAGCAAATGAATTACTAATTCACATCCTTTAACTCTCGTCTTTCTTTCTCTGTCTGTCTTCCTGTCAGTCTTTCTTTTTTTCTTTCTTGGTTATCAGGCTGGATATTTGCGTCGCATGAACTTCGAGACACTTCGCATTTAAAGCAGGGACATTAGCTACTACTACAATAACAGGACCGCATTACCTTGATCTCCTTCCCACGTTTCCTTCATGCTGGGCGACTCTTACACCTTGCAGAGTGCAGAGGGTATATTTAAAGCCTACCCAACATCGGCACGTAATTGAGCATTTTGTAAAAAAACCTTATGAAAGATAATTGCCTTCATTTGACGTGCCGATATTCAGACTGTCGGATCTGTTCTGCCCCTTCATTTTAATTTCACGGGAGTGGAAAATAGCAATTATACTACAATAATTTAGTCCTTGTAGTGATCAAATATGTCATTGGCTGTCGCCACAGCTTTCCATTCAAAGACGACTGGGGATCGACATCACCGACCAAATTAATGACGCTCTGTTGGGACAGGACCGTAACCTTGGATTCCCGAAGCAAGCACGATTTTCGAAGACGCAGACGAAGAGGGAACGCTATGTGGCCCTATGGTGGGAAGTGAGAGGGTGATGGACCAGATTGCCGCGCTCGTGAATCTCATCTCCTGAAGTTGATGCGGGCGGCAAGCGGCCCCTGGGGCGGGGGTGGAGGAAGCGCAATTGCTCCGGAAGACGCACCGCGGTCCGCGCCGCGGGGCGGGGGCAGGGGCGGGGGCGGCGGCGCGGCCGGTGGGAGGGGGCGGCGCTCAAGGCAAACGGGCGGAGCGGCGCGGAGCTGGTGCTGGCGCGGGGCGGGGCGGGAGCGGGAGCGGAGCGGGCTCTCGGCCGCAGCGGCGGCGTCGCGGCGCCGTCAGACCTGCGCGGCCGTCCTTGCCGGCACGCGAGCACCGACGCTGGCGCGCGCGCCGCCGCGCCTCTGCCGCCGCGGCCGCCGCGCTCCTCGTCCTGACCTGCGCGGCCGTCCTTGCCGGCACCGGCGCCCAGGTGAGACGCGGACATCCGCTTCCGCCAACGCGCTCATTTACGAGCTGCTTGCATTTGCGCGCCGCGGTCGCGTCTTCATTCATGCGGCGAGGGGAGGCTCGAGAAATCGGCGACTCGCGGGAAGAGAGCGCGCGGTGTCTTCCTCGGCCCGCGCAGTGTTTTATTGTATTCTCAAATATGGCCGTGGCATTAAAACAACTCTCGTAAAGCAGCTCGGACTCCATTGGCGACCTGCCACACAGGTTACGTTTTATTGCTCTTGCTTACATATTGAATTACTGATGTTATGGAAGTTTATCACTCCTTGATGTTTTATGGTCGCAAATAAAATGTTATTTTATTTTACACACAATGAGAGGTTTTGTATGCCGCTAAAATTCCAAAACGTTTCGTCTTCGAGGTCTGAAGACTCGAATGCTACATGTTTCGTGTCAAATCGATCTCGGTTTTATTTGTTTACTCTACATTCAGAGCGACGGGCTGCGCTCGTCGTTTGTCTCATGCAACAGGAGCTATCCCTCACGCTCTTCTACTGAGTGACCGTGATGAAAGTGATCTCTCAGTCAGACAAATGGGCAGTGGTGGATTTAAACTCCCAGCCGAGAGCTGAAGGTCGGCCGGTCGGTCAATTTGCTCGTAGAAACCAGTCATAGACGGAAGCAGTGGCTGATCATTGATGACGGATCGTTAGTTATAAAAAAATAATTAAGCAATAATGTTGCTAATAATTACGCAGCAGAGACATCTTTAGCTATTTAGCATCTGCGGTACAAGTATAAACAGAGCGTCTCTAATGTTATTAATAGTAAAATATTACCATTCTGTTTCACTCCTTTGCATACAAAAAAGCATTAAATACATTCTACGATACATAAACGTTTTTATCTTCACTTTTCGATTTTAAAAATTTGCAAACGAGTAGTTTCTTATTAGTGGTTAAAAGTGTATTAAATTTTCTAAAAAAAATAACAAATTAGAGTAAATGCTTGCCACAGAACAATAAAAATCACGAAACGATTTTGTTACGTATGAATGAAATATGAATGAAGGTAGCAACGAGCGTATTCGGCAACACTTGAAAATGAAATATTCGCTCCTATAGAATAAAAAAAATTGTAACGAACGAGGTACAAATTTTATTTATTAGTACTGCTGACTATATAACTATAACCTCCCACTCCTCCCGCATTTAGTAAACTGAGATCTTAACAAAACGTGTGCATATAGGGAATTTACGTTTACTGGCCAGTAGGGGCCATCTCAACATTTGTTCAGGGATCAAGGGTCACTGGTCGATAAACCTGATCAAGATGGGAGCCATTGACAGAGAAGTTGATTCCCTAATTTGTACGGGCACTTAGCCCTTTTAGAATTACACAATGCAAATGATAGCTAATACGAGCATTAATAATCATTATTGTTCACATATAGTACAATGAACCAACCTTTATTTTTCAAGTAAAATGTCTCTCCTATTGAAAATACTTTTCATTATTCTCTGTGATACTAAAATCAACTAAACGTCCATTGAACGTGAATTATTTCTCAAATTTAGATTTCCATTCTTGAGAGACTTTGACGTACGTTGATTTCGTGGATACGATGTGTGTAATTAGTCAGAAGTATAAAATGAGGGTGTCACTATAAATTACAAAGCCCCCATCGTATGCATCACGTGTTTGGGGTACACGCAGATTAATCGGGCAAAATGTATGTACAATAGTCCAACTTCGCGTCTAATCCAATATGAAATTCACAGTAAAGAAATTTGGCCAAATCTTGTTTTTATTTTCATGAATAAACATTTTTAAAATTACAATTATTGCGGAGGTGAGGTATTAAGCACACAGAAAAAAGTTGTAATAAATTATGAAGCTTACCAATCTGGTTTCGTAATTGTCTTGCCTTCTAAGGCCTTGAAATCAATTTACAATAATTACAATTCTTGAATGGTGCTTTGGTTTGTTTCTTTCCTTGTTCTCCATCTCCTTTTCTCCACCGTCCGAGATGGATCAAGTAAACAGCTGTTTTCACTGCAGCATCTCTGATCGGAAGAGTCAAGAGTTCGAGTTTTGACGGTAGCGACTGTAGCTCGTTAGGTAGGTAAAATTCAACCTCTGTCTGTTAGAAAACTCGAACGGCCAATTTCTATGATCATATTTCCGCGGTTCCAGGTGAATGCATAGGTCTCTAACAAACGAGTCACAACCCCCCACGATATATCCTTTCTCATCCTTGTCTCGTGCTTTCCCCTTCCACCTACATAGATAAACTTACATGCACTACCACATAATCCGAAAGATGATTCGGGAGTTAAGAATTTGTACCCAACTGGGGCGGTGCCCCGCTGGCAAATACACCAGGAGGAAAGGCCTCCCACAATCAGACGTGCATATAATCTCCGATTTTCACGTTCTATCGGGGAGATACACCTCCACCTCGCGGAATAGTACATGCACTACATTTACGGGACTAATGGCCTCAATAGATAACGCGCGCGGAAACCGAAATAATCTATCAGTCTTTTTTTCGACCCTATCCACTAGTATTGACTATTAGTATTGATTATCGCATTGTACTCTAATACTTGAGTACTTGGACAAGTCCAGCCGGCGACCCCCTCCCAAGGATCTGATATCGCTGCAGACATGGTGCACGTATCTTCCAGTCGCTGCTTCTAAGAACGACCGCGTCTAGTCGCGGATGCGAGCAAGCCTGCCGCATTGGCTTCGCAGAAGTCGTTTTTCCTTTACTTGTGGTCACGCAAGCCACTAGATCTGTTCATCCGCTGAACCTTTTATCTTGACGCACGTGGATGATACAAATGGTGACTCAGTCCTGCAGGACTTAAATTGTGTGTCTTTATACCACTCTCTAGGAGATCTTTTCATTCCCGACGACCCTCATGACACTCAATTGTCCTGTACCCGTCGTTCTATTTCGGTCTCCTGTAATTGAATATAATCATTGTTTCTTCAAAGAACAGGCCTCTTATATTCTTGTAATCATCCCACTACACAATACGCAAAGTAAAGATGACTATTTTGTACTATTTATAAAACACTATTGACACAAAAACCCTAAGTGTACTATTGCTGGATAGGTAATTACCTCCAGTCCTGCACCAAACAGGTTGATTACGAAAAAAATAGTACCCTGATTATGAAATAAGGGTAACAACGGTCACTCGTGAAATTCACAAAATACGGCACTCTGCAACATACATTGCCAATATCCATAACTCGGGAACGACCCGTCGTAAACCAGTTGTATTTCATACCCTAATTTCCACAAGGAGACATTTTGGGACGTTCTGTTTAGGGAATCCCCACTTCGTAGTACCGGTCCCCAAAAAGGTTCGAATGATTGATTGAATAGTGATTCCAGGCGCGTCAACTGCTAAGGTAATTAGTCCCGTAAGTGTTGTGCGAATGTTGTGTTGTGCGAAGAAATTCGGGAGGTGGCAGAGATCTTCCTCTGCTGGCTGGTGAGATCCGGCGCCGATCTACCAACAGCGGGGTTTTCCCAACCAGGTATCTTCTACCAACGGGGCACCCCCTCCAGCCAGGACAAGCTCTATGCTTCCGACTGGTCTCCCAGCATGTGTGGTAGGGTAGTGCCTGAGAATGTAAGTGTGTGTAAGTGGTGAAGATAGGACAAGGAAGAGGAAGAAAAGATCGCGCGCGGCCCTTGGCCCGTTTGTTAGGACAATGCTCCGGCATTCGCCTGATGTTGATCAGAGAAAACTACCGATCAGAGCAGCCGGCCGCTAGAATTCCCCTCCAGACAGCAGCTGAATTCGACCCAGCTAACTAGCTAGTGTCGAAAATCCTACCGCCGTCGGAACTTGAACCCAAGCCACCTCTCGATCATGGTCACTGCAGTGACATCAGTTGATGCCCTGAGCCAACTTAGTCGGAAGAATCATTCGAATTTGAGTGTCAGTATGATGGTATTTTCACTTTCGAAACAATTATTCGTAGTGAGGGTGTTTGCATGGGTCCTATTAGACTTTATAAAAATATCACTAGTTCGATCTTTAGTGTTCACTGGTGGTTCCTAAAGTTTATTCTGAAGTTTATTATTCCGTCTTCTAAAAACGTAAAAAAAATGCAAACATATTTGAAACTCGTGCTCTATGATTTACTTTTTTTACATTCGTAAAATACTTGGAACATTTTCACATTCCTGAAACTAGGAAGCAAATATCTGTCTTATTTATTTATTTATTTATTTATTTATTTATTTATTTATTTATTTATTTACGTCAAAAACATTTAAAAACTGTATGACGTGCCATGGGGAGAAGGGATTTCTTATTATCAAATTTAGCCGAAAAGGCTCGTTGCTAACTCTGTAAATAATTGAACTTAATATAGCGTATATTATACTATATATATAGCATATAAAGTCCACATTTTCTTAAGTTCTGAAATACCAACACCATCTGTTGATAATGTTGGTATTAGTAAACAGATAATTTTCTCTCTTTCTTGACGTTAAATACATAAATAGGTTTCAAAATGGGTTATGATTATCCCTAGTGTTGTACTGCCCTGTGAGCAATCGTCAGCCCTAAGAGTCACCGAAGTGTTGAGAGAAACCGGCATTGAAATCGATCAAGGTCACTTCTAAGTTAGTGTTCCGAAGAGGGAGGGGTTTCACAGTCCTAGCTAGAAGGACTGACACAGATTTTGAAAGCTACAACGTTTCCTGTCCTCAAAGGGAATCGAACCAGAGAGCACTGAAAGTAAATCAAGCACGCCAGCTGTGGTCCAATGCAAGGAGTATATTTTTATTTTTTATTTACTATTATTATTATTATTATTATTATTATTATTATTATTATTATTATTTTATTTACATATGGACAAATGTGTTGATAGTTTGTTTTTGGAAATTTATTGACAAAACCAATTTATATTCTAAAATGACGGTGCTTTTATAAACAACATTTCAATAAAATTCTTCATGTAACCATGTGAATTTCTAGTAAAAAGGTTTTGATCCCATGATTCTATCGTAATTATTCATTTATATTGTCAGAAACGTTTTATATATCTATAACATATGGAATATTAGTACATGCTTTGGCATTCTATTTCATAAGATAATGGACTAACAGCGTCATTTTTTAAATTTCACACATCACAAGAAGCGAGATACGTAATGATGCAGATTTCTCCTGGTGCAGTATCAAGTAACAAAGAACGATGTTTGAGTACAAATGGCGAAAGTGAAAACGTTGTTAGTCTGATCATCGGTTTTCTTAGTTCTTCCATTTACATTTTCACCGCTGCTCCATTATCATTCATAATCAGGTTTTTATATGTGCCTATCCATCAAAATTACTTATCCATCCCAGGTATGGTCATAAGACTTAAGCACAGACATAATCAAGAATAAAGTACCACGAATCGTACACTAGAGAAAATTGCAATCTTCTAGAACCTGAGTACAGCAGAATGCCAGTCTGTCCGCGACGCAATTCATCCGAGAGCAAGTGAAAAACGCCGCCGCTCAGGGCAGGATTCGAACTCGCGACGTATCGGACTGACACGCTGAGCGGGTACCCGCTGAAATTACTCAGCCATCCAGGCCGGCTAGCGTGATAATTTCATAGGTCATTTTATAAGCTGTCAAATATTGTGCGGTGTTTAACCTGGTTAGTCCTTGGTCCTTGATCTTTGGGGAATCCCGAATGAAATTAACTGCAGAGAAGCCAAGTCATGCTCGTAGCACTCAAGTGGTTCTACCAGCTGTGGGAGAATATTCGTATAAATAATTAGAAAAAATCTCAAATGCTTTTCAAATAAAATAAAACTACCGTGGGGCTCGTTGCTCGAGGTGGTTACATAGTGTACCAACTCAGCAGGTCTTCGAAGGTCCGCGGACTCTAGAGCCTCCGGGTGTTTGGATGTTTGTCCGTTGCCTCTCGTATGTTGGGTTGCAGACAACTTAACATCTGATTTGAAAGCAAGGCCAAGGAGCCCGCAAGTGTTCGCCCAGACGAACACTCCTCAAGTACTTCATCAGACATGCGAAAGAAATAAGAACATCAATAGAAATGTAATAATAATAATAATAATAATAATAATAATAATAATAATAATAATAATAATAATAATAATAATTCTGAAAAATATATTATTTTAAAAATGTAAAACAGAAAATTGCAATTTTACCAAGGAAAACTTCTGCGATTGACCTGCATGTGTTCTATTTTGGAAATAAGTTAACAAGTACGAATTTAGACTAAAAGAAACGAATATCTATCTTGAATCATCTCAATTTTTAGTTGAATTAATGGAGTTTTGTCTAATGTTGTCCACATTCATTTATTTGTATCAGACGAAATGAAGTAGTAAATCCAATACTGAGAAATTTAACATTTCAAATTAGGACGCCGATTGTCTTCTTTTACGGAGCAGGAAGGTGATGAATATTCCCAGCTTGTTTCAGTAACTGTGAATTTCATCTATTGTGCTTTCATGCAACTACAGCTGGACTAAATAACAGTATCTGGGACACCTCCTCACATCACCTAAATAACAGTTTCTGTCATTTCGAAGTCGCTGAATGCGCCGAGTTCATTGTACCCGCATCCTTCGCGGACATTGTTTGCAAGGCTGCCGGGAGCGGGAATGGCTCGGCGTACAATAGGGGACCTCGAGTGAGGAAGAACCGCTAATGACAGATCCGACCGGGCTGGAAAATCAATGTTAACGCTACGTTCAATTGCATTTATGCAAAATAATATTTCATCCTCGGAATAAGACGAATAGAATGTGTTATCACAGCAAATTAAAGAAATAATTTAGATGGTAAGCTAGTAAAAGAAAATGATATGTTTTATGACATGGGCACCAAAGAATGGAAGGTTGAGAGACTCCTTTAGTTAGAAAAGAGAGAGCTCTTTTGTTTCATCTCCTGACTACTATTTGAATGCAGTGACATGTCATATGCAATCACTCATAATATGAAGCTGCAGTCAATAATATTCAGGATTATAATCAAACAATTTATACATTTTTACGTGGCAATTATGTGCATCTCGTGTCTATTTTCACATTACAAATTCATATTGTAGTGCAAGTAATGCGAATATTTTAGGGCCCAGTTGTATGTGTGTGAGATCATGTGATCTTCCCAAAAAATGAGACTTCATCTGTGAAGAGCAGCGTCCACAAGTGAATTCCCTTTCTGAGTCCGGCTCTCGAATAGCGTTGCGGAACGGAATTCGTTGCTCAGTCACGAGCCTGCAACCTCTCAGCTAGTCTAGAGTCCCATGTGAAAGTTTCTGCGCGTTTTTACGAACCTTTCAAATGGGACTACTTTGTGATTCAATTTGTAACGATGTTGACTCATATAAAACAATAATCATGTTTAAATTCAGATCAAAAGTATTATTTTGCAAATTGCCACAGTCAATTTATCTATATATTTATCTCCTAAACAGCGTTATCCCAGTTCTGACATTTAGAGATTTGAACGCTGTGATTGATTTATGTTTCCAGGCACATCAATTACTATGATCATTACTCTCGTTAATGTAGACAATGTTTTTATCCCAAGAGATGGAAGAGTTTCTCTCTCATTGATGGTGAGATCCAGCGTCGACCTACAAGTCGGCTTTGGGGAATTCTCTTTCCAGGTATATCCCCAGTGGAGTACCACCCCTACCGGACAACTTCTTTGTTCCCGAATAGTTTTCCGACAAGTGTGCTTGTGTACTGTACATAAGTGTGTGCTGGTAAAGAGAGAGAATATGACAAGGAAAAGGAAGGAAAGATAGCGTGCGGTCCTGTGCGCGTCTTAGGGTACTGTTCCGGCATTCGTCTGGTATTAATTGGAGAAACCACAGAAAACTACCGATCTGAGCGGCCGGTTGTTAGAATTCTCTTCATGGCTGCGGCTGAATTCGACTTAGGTACACAGCTAAGGTCTAAAATCTTGCTCTCGTCGGGACTCTTACCTTGGATCCTCCTTGAAGTGTCACTGTAGAGAAAGCGGTAAAGCTGGCTCCGAGCGAACTCAGCTAGTGATTTTAACTTCCAAATTTATTACATGAGTTTGAAAGATGTCAATAATAAATGCCATACGAATAAATATAATAGAAAGGTTTCGTTGGTATAACATATTTTTACTGTTTTGGAAGGCGATAGAATTTAGATTTAAAAATACTGTATAAATCTTTTTTTATCTTGCTTTAAAAACAAGTCAATGTGTGTAGGTGCTCACAAATACCTTCCTGAATAACAGAATAGTCTCCCACCTAAATAAGTAGCCAAAACAAAGAAGAGACGGAGGACGTCGCAGTTTACATACGAATATTTGTTGGGTAAACGTCGTGTCCCCGAAGTCAGCTGCAAGAGATACGGGCATGAAGAGGAGCCTGGAGGTTAGGCAACCCACTTTGTTCATGGGATACGTTTACGAGAGCGTGCCTGCGTTGAATACTTCACACTATCAATTCACGGGATCTCGGCGTTCGGATTAACTTTGATGAACGTGAGGGCGTCGCCTGAGCTGCAGACAATTTGCCTGACGCGTGCGTCAAGTATGTTACCTCCCGGGGCGTCTAAATTTACTTGGTATGTCTCACGTTAATGTTCGTATTCAATAATGAAATTTATCCATTACGAACCGAAATATTTCAGTTTAAGAAAAGTGCATGCAAATGTAACAAGTAGACATTTTAATGTGGTATGTCCAACGTCAGGAACGTCAGGAAGACTTTATTTTTATTTATTTATTTATTTATTTATTTATTTATTTATTTATTTATTTATTTATTTATTTATTTATTTATTTATTTATTTATTTATTTATTTATTTATTTATTTATTTATTTATTTATTTATTTATTTATTTATTTATTTATTTATTTATTTATTTATTTATTTATTTATTTATTTATTTATTTATTTATTTATTTATTTATTTATTTATTTATTTATTTATTTATTTATTTATTTATTTATTTAACGTCAAAAAAAAGTAAAAAGTGCCTATGACATGCTATGAGGAGAAATGAATTCTGTGCACATTTTCAAAATTCTGTGATCCCTACACAAATCATATAGTATTTGAATTTTGAATGAAAAAAAAACACATGTAATAAAATCTATTTTCAAGAATAAATAAGCAATACATTTTGGGCTCTTTTCCATGATATCCTTCATCAAGGAATCCTTCCTGCCGCGACAACATGGAAACGATAATTTGAATAACTATATACTATATTTCCCACTGAGTTCTAGAAGACGTGCACAGATAATGAAGTTACATTTATGTCCAGAAGCAAAACAAGGGGCCATCTCAGCATTTGCTCAATGGATCAGGGAAACTGCACGTAAAACCTTATCGAGATGGAGGTCATTGACCAAGAAGCTGCGATACAATACTTGCTACATATTGTTTAGAATTATACAGTCCAATGGGAAATAATACATTAAATATCACTGTTAAAATTAATGTTACTTTTCTTGTGATGCTCAGTATAGTCTCTAATTGTATGGAAACAGTTATGCAGCAAAAACGATTTCGCTTTGAATTTAAACTTTTATATCGAATTTAATCGTTTAATGTCAACTGGCAAAGTGGTGTAAAATAATGTACATGTACAGTATGCGAATGTTTTGTAATGAGTTGTTGATACTGTCACCTGAAGAATATGATTTCTACGTCGAGTGTTATAGTAATAGACATCGGCATTTTCTGAAAATATATTCACGACCTTAAGCAAGTCATTTTTGACAAAAATCACTGATTCGTAAATCAACAGACACGGTAGTGGTAACATTCCTAGATTAATGAAGAGAGGCTTACGTGATTCATGTGGGTGGGATTTGGTTATTATTCATACAATTCGTTTTTGTAATCTAAAAGTCTGGGAGATTGTATTTCCCAGAATAGTATGCCATATCTCAGGCGGGAATGAACATTCGCGAAATATACACAACGAGCAGTATGAAGGCTGACTGAATTAGCAAAAATCTGAACACGTAGTGTAATGAACTTAATTTTGTGTTCAATTCATTTAAATGGACGTTCCATTTAAGGTTTGACTATTGAGGACCTAAAAATTTGTTCCTTAACATCAGCCAATGGTACACCGTTCATTTTCAATGAGCACAGAATTGTTTATTTGAAATGGTGCATTAAAACCGTTTTCTTTTCGTTTACTATTAATTTGTTATTTCGGAACCAATTTGAAACATCTGATATTGTACTATTCAAGGTTTCTTTATTGCAAAGGATGTTCGTATCATCCGCAAAGAGAACTTGTGTTATCCAAGAATTGCTTTTCCGTGAAATATTTAATTTTCTTTTTTGAAGAGGAAAGCAAGTGTTAAAATGAAATGAAAGAGTTTAAAAAAATATATTTGTCGTTTGTATCAACAGTATTATATACCGCTTCCCATGACTCATCAAGTAATCAATGAATAATTTTATTTTACTTTTGTAAACAATCTAGTCATACGTGTATTATTTATTGTGTCAGTGTTCGCTTTTCTTATAATGGTAAGAATTTGTGCATCGCGGTCACTGTATCCTAAATCTTTTATTTCAACTTCATATCCAGTAGTAGTTTGGTTAATTATAATTTGATCAATTGCCTTCATGGAATTTTGTGTGATCCGTGTAAGTACATAATTGCAATGTCTAAATTGAAGGAATTAATTAAATTGAGAAACTTTTTTTTCTCGCGAGATTCGATCAGAAAATCAATGTTAAAATTTCCGAATACAACAATGGATTCAAAAGAGCGATTGCTGACTTTGTTAATTGTTATCTCCAGTTTTTCTAAGAACAAAATATAATCTGCAGCTCTCTTTGTAGGAGGTCTGTAGATGTAAAGTAATAGCACTTTCAGCGAAGGAAGATGTACAACAGAAATTTCGAAAACATTTTCAACGGAATACACATTTAATTCCGCCAAGTAGATAGAATCAATATTATTTCTAACGTAAATATAAGAACCCCCGTATGTAAGACATTTTATGTGATTCTTCTCTCTCTGCAATAAAAGCCTGCGAGGTAAAAGTTTGGAATTTGGAAAATGCTAAGTTCATTAGGAGATAACCAATGTTCGTAAAGCAAAGAACAGCCATTTGATTTAAGTCGTTCTGTAGGGCTGCCTCGATAAACTCAGTTTTATGTGAAAGTGATTGAACATTATGGTGCAGAATGTTTATCTTTTGCAAGTACCTACACGAATGTTTTTCTGCTGCATCTGACTGTAGTTGCTATATATTTACTCCATTTTTACCTCGAGTGCGTGGTCGAAGGTTGTAGTGTGTCCGGTCAGGTTGTGAGGAAAATGGGGCATCAGGTGTAGATGAATTGGTAGTGGGAATGGGAGAAACGGGAGTAGGTTCAGAGGAAGAGGCAACAGGGTTCGAAATAAGGGTGGGGGGTGGATAACGTAAGGGAAATAAGGTGGGGTGGATAACGTAAGGAAGGTGAAAGGGATGAATTTTTGTCAGGAGACTGCGTAGGACTGGAGTTGATGATGTATTGTGCAAGCTTGTTACCGACTGCATTTTCTCCAGTAAGGTTCATGTGAAGACCATGCCGGGTGAAGAGTTTTGCTGAGAGGAAATGAATTTCAAAAACTGTGACATTTGCTTCTCTCAGTTGCTGTTTTAATTGTTGGTTTGCGTGCTTAATCTCGCTGCATAGTGTTGGTCTGTTGTACCAGAAGGGCAGAGTCGAGACTACAATGTTAGTATTTTGGGCGGCACATTGTAATTTGTTTACATGTTGTTCAGGTGTAAAGTAACCACCCAAGTTAATGTCATTCTGCCCTCCTATGATAATGACTGTGTCCTGATAGGTCAGTGTCTTCGTGTGGTGTCCAACTCTGCAGTCACATTTGCAAACCTCCCGTTAGGTTTAAAACTAGTTGAGACTGAGAAGTTGGAGGATAACTTTCTACTGAGAATGGAGGAAAGATGGCGGCAATGACTGTCAGCTAAAATATGTACCTGTTTTTTAGGCTCAGTAGGAATGTCTTTGTTTTCAAGTGAGCTAGGATGCGCAGCTTTACGTGTTTTGGTTTTGACGCGCTTCCTGCCTGTTTGCGTTGGTTTGTGCATGAATTTGTCGATGGTCGGAATTTGTCGACCTTCTCTAGAAGGGTGGTGAGGATCAGGAAGGCGACGAAAATCTGTTTCATAATCTAAAACACTAAATTTGTTTTGAGTTGTGACTGGATACAGTGTCTGTGTCTTTTGTACTGTCACGAGTGTACGGTTGGTATTATTCGCTGTGTTGTCGACTTGTACCCATCCGTCTGTGTAGAGAACGACCTCTTCCAACCTTCGGATATGTTGATCTAAATTATTGTTTATTTGTGTGAAGGCATTCAGAAGGTCGGCTTTGAGAGTGTAGAGAGTAGAGAGTAAAGAGAGTAGAACGAGCAGTAGCCATGTAACGAAACCGTTTTAATGTACGTGATAAAATTTGGAATAAACACTAGAAAACCCAGGAAAATGCAACAAGGACCTAGCTTTATATTTTTAAAAGTGTTAAACTGATATAATTTTTTTTTCAATAAATTAAAAAGTAAGATTCAATATAAAAACGAGAAGGTAAGCTACTCACAAAATCTATTGAAGCTTTGAATCCTTGAAAATAGATTTTATTACACGGAGTTTTTTGTTTTTTCTCCCTTTCAAAATTCAAAATTTATTGCTTATTTATCCTTGAAACTAGATTATACTACATGGGAGTTTTTGTTGTATTTTTCTCCTTTCAAAATTCAAAATTTAAGTAGTATATGACTTAGTGTAGGGTCACAGAATTTTGAAAATGTGCACACAATTCACTTTTCCCATAGCACGTCATACGCAGTTTTTAACTGTTTTTTTGACGTAAAATAAATTTAAAAGCTAGTACTTACGAAATTTGGCAATGAGGCTTCGTAGAATTCCGTCCACTTAAGCTGCAACTGTTTAATACAATCAGTAGATTACACTTTACCGTAATTAGATGAAATATATTATCTGAAAGTTTGTCTTCGATAGATAGAATAAGATTTGAAACACAAATTCAAACTATTTGATACACTGTCCTCGTAACGTTCAAAACAACGGAATCGTCACTTGTTACAGAAATAAAATAAATCTTTCAGAAAATTAATTAGCACAGTGATTAAATATTGGAAATAAACTCAGCTGTGAATAGATTTTGACACTTATCACCACCTCGTAAATGAAGTTCGTTGAGGTTTGAATGTCCGTTTAGAACTCGTAATCTGCTTGTTTGTATTGGTTATAGCAAAAAAATCAGTTGAAATTATATTTTCAGCCAACCTGCAACAAGTAATTGGTTGTGCATGAGTATTTCGGTGATGTGAAGAAACGTCCTCTGAGTCTCTATAGAAAATATGGATGGATGGATTGATTGATTCATGTTTCCGGGCGCGACAACTGCTCTGGTCATTAGTCCAGTTATTGTAGTGCATGTTTGTTTCTCGGGAGATGGCGGTGATCTTTCCCCGCTGGATGGCGAGATCCGGCGCCGACCTACCGTCGGCTAGTGGGGTTTCGCCCTAACCAGGACTCTCCCATTAGCGGGGCACCGCCCCAGCCGGGACAATCTCTAAGCTCCCGACCGGTCTCCCGGGATATGTGGTAGTGAAGTGCATGTAAGTGTAAGTGTTTGTGTGTGTAAGGGGACAGGATAGGACAAGAAATGGGAAGGACAATCGCGCGCGGTCCGTGGCCCGTTTGATAGGGTACTGCTCCGGCATTCGCTTGGTGTTGATTGGAGAAACCACGGAAAACTACCGATCAGAGCAGCCGGCCGCTAGAATCTCCTCCAGACAGCGACTGAATTCGACCTAGCTGAAAAGCTAGTGTCGAAAATCCTGCCGCCGTCAGTTCTCGAACCTAGGACCTCCCGGTCAGAGGCGCTGCAGTGACATCAGTTGATGCACTGAGCTACCGCTGCCGGTAGAAAATATGGAAACCCGATTTAATTTTAATGGGTTTTATTGTAAGGGCCCAATTTATGAACACTGAAATGTTCTGAAGATATTTTATTTTCTTACTTTTAGTCTATTATGATATATATATAATATATATATATATATATATATATATATATATATATATAATCTTAGAGTACTTTTTAAAAAAATATTTTATTGTTATTTATTTTCATTAAATTTCAAAAATTGCAATAGTTTTTTAAAATATTTCTTCAATATTAGATTGTAAAATTATGTAGTTATAGATAATATTATATTTAATCTATGTAAATAGTTTCGATTATTTCTAGAGCAATCGCGACGATTTTTACGAATACGTACAAATTGTTTTTCTGCAATTGGTTCCAAATTATTTCTTTAATATTTTGAAAGTTACAGTATCATCGCATGAAGTATTTTACATCACTGCAATTTTTATTCCAACTTGTATATTTTGAAAAAATAAAGATAGTAGGTTTTTTATTGATGTGTCCTGGCCTCCTCACTGTGAAAATGTTTTGGTCTGCACAATGAATTGAACTTGTACTCCGTTTCTTACATAAACCCGGGCAATACTTACCTAAAAAACTGATAGCGAGGTAAACGATATTTTTTTACTGTCTTAAAAGTTTTGTTTTAATTTATATTTAGACTAAAAGTGTTTTTAATCTAGTTATGTCGGAAAAAATAGTGCGTATGTTTTCTATTTTTACAAAAAAGTATGTTATATCAAAATTAGGAAGTTTTAAATACTAGGGAACTACAAAGAAAAAATAACGAACTCTCACTAAATTTTGGTTTATTTTCCTCATATTTTCTGGGACTGGAATTGTCAATTTTAATTTCTCATCCTAAGAGATTGCTTGGAAGAAGTACCGCCTTTGTCAGATCGAATTTTGAATGTTTGTTTTCTTTTTGAGTATTTTTAATTTTACTTTCTGGCATACTACGCACTTACATTGTAAAGACGAGCCAAGGGTATAGATAGAACTATAGGCCAATAGAATTAAATCGATGTAGTGAAAAGTGACGATTTTTCGTCAGAAAAAGTGGTATCAAGGCCCTGCTAACGAAAAAGTTGATGAATAATCTTTATTACTTTATCGATAACTTGATTTTACGAATAATCTTGATTACTTTATCGCAGTAAATTACTTCCTCTAACACATTGTGTAGTCAGAATTCACGTTTTAAAATCTTGATTCCGAAATTTGGTTCACGGGAAAACAAATGTCTATGTACCGTCTCCATCTGTGAACAACACTAAACCCGCCTAAATCGTTTAGACCATTTCCTCCACATGAAGCCTGTACTTCCACATTTACATGATGCCTTACATTTTAAAACTTTTCAAAAATTGTTCAATTTTTTTATTAAATGACCTCAGACAGCGTACAGAACGCTTAAAAGAATGTATCAGGTCTCAATTTCGTTAAAATCCCTGATATTTCGAAAACTGCCGAAGTTGATCATTTTTTCGTCGTCACTACAACTACAATGTTGAAGATAGGGATTTGTTCGTAATAAAAGCTGTTGTTCAATTTTGAAATAAATTTTTCGCCTAATTTTACGTGAAGTATATACAATTTTTAAACAACTTTCTGAAATCGGCTCCAAATTTTAACTTTAAAATTTCTCCTTTTCTTAAGTGTAAAAATTAGTACTGGTTCAATTTTTGGCGAACTCTGTGTTTTTGGTAATTGCAAAAAATTAACATCACAGACGCATAATATTGATTGAATATTTTTTGTCTTAATATAATCTGTTCTGGAAAATATATCTTTCAAAAGGCCAAGTGAATTTTTTTAAAAACGAGTAGTTTTTGCATATGTACTTCTTGAAGTTAGTGCAGTTTGTAAAGAAACATTTTCTCAAAAACCGCTCCAATTTTTTTTTAAAGTTTTTCACGGACAGAGCAAAGAATGTTTAAAAATGACGCTGGTCTTATTTCGTTGAACTCTCTGAATTTTGGAAAATTACAAATGTTAAAAATAATACAAGAAACTGTGTGCATTTGTAGCATCACTATTTGCTAGAAGTGAAGGTATTTTTTAAATAATTTCTCCGAAAGCCTCCAATTTTGTTCTGTCACTTTTTTCTTCATTAGAGTAAAGCACGTTGTTAAAAATAAGGTATGTTCCATATTCGATGAACTCTCCGAGTTTTTGAAAAATGCAAAAGTTACCAATAATGCGCGAAGATGTGTTGTTGTAGCTGCAGCAGTTGTAAATTTCTATTTCATAACTTTAAACACGTTTTTCCTAAAATAGTTCTTTGCGTTTGAAAATATTTAGTAAACATTTTGGCATTTATTACTAATATCTTGACAAATAGCTTTGTTTATGGTCAGCTAATTAGAATCACTGCTTATGAGATAGTAGAAAGAGGATTTGCGTGATTGAAAAATATGCAACTTTTTTTAAATTTAACCAATCTTCGCGTTGGTGACTTAACCACAAAATATGCAAGCACACAAACACAGAAAATATGATTTTTAAAATATAAAATCGAAAGACTACACTCTTTTCTGTATCATTTACGGTCTAATGATATATCTTCGTATATTTGTATAGAAAAGTGATTATTTTCTCTCTCCTTCGTTGAGACTAAATTCCTGTTTACATATCTATCACCGTTGCACGGTAAATCCCAATATTGTAGAGATTGTTCTGCATAGGGAATGTGAACTTAACCGACGTAGCTTTGCTGTCCTCAACCCGCAAAAACTGCGCAGAACTGAACGTGCTCCGCCCGAGTTCATTAAATATTGGTACCTAGATTACCTAGTGCCTGATTTACCTTGGCGCGCAGCAAGAACCTTCATACCGAGAAGTCCAAACATTGACTGATGGAGTGAAAACAGAGTTCGCACCTAAAAAATCGTATAAATGAGAGAAACTACGCGAAAAATATGTGAAAAATATAACATAACGAATGTACTTAATTAAAATAATGGTGGAACGTAAAAACTACAATTATGAAATTGTTTATGCTCAAAAGGATTTTTTATTTGTGATTATTAAACATAATCATTTGATTTAAATAAATTAAATCGATTTATTGAAATAACCGTTTTTGTAGCTTGTTGCGTTGTTAAAAAATTACAGTAGAAAATATTTCATTCCCTAGCAAAAAGTAAAATATCTAACCGAAAATTAGAACTGCAGACTTTTACACACGGCTTACTTTTCCAGCAAGTGTTGCACTGTTGCTCTTAAATTGGCAGCGATACACGACTTGGTGTCAGTTGTACCCGGCCAAGATCGGGTTGACCGTCCGCGCGGGTTGACTAGGCAGAAGTGTTGTACCGTAAACCAAATAGAGCTGGCATCCGAAGCCTAGCATCCTAGTAATTGAATTGGATCTATTGAGTTTTGAGTTTTTCCTGCTAATTTCCTTACTACGACGGACTCGGTTGATAGATTGATGTTTCCGGCCATGTCAACTGCGTTGGTCATTTGTCAAGCATTGTCATTCATTTGTCACTGCATTGTTGTGAATGTTTTATCTCTGGAGGTGGCGGTGATTCCCTTCCCGCTTAATCGTGAGATTCGGCGCCGATTTATATGTCGGCTTGCGGGAGATTTCCTCTTGCAGTTATCTCTGCTCAGTGGGGCACCGCCTCAGTAGCCACAAGCTCCAACCTCCCGACCAGGAGTGGTAGCTCACTGCATCAACTGATATCACTGCAGCGCCTCTGACCGGGAGGTCCTAGGTCCGAGTCCTGATGGCGGCAGGATTTTCGACACTAGCTTTTCAGCTAGGTCGAATTCAGTCGCTGCTTCGAGGAGAATTCTAGCGGCCGGCTGCTCTGATCGATAGTTTTCCGTGGTTTCTCCGATCAACACCAGGCGAATGCCGGGGCAGTACTTTACGAAACGGGCCACGGACCGCGCGCGATCTGTCCTTCCTCTTCCCTGTCCTATCCTCTCCCCTTACACACACACTTACACTGACATGCACTACACTACCACATATTCCGGAAAACCGGTCGGGAGCTAAGAGCTTGTCCCGGCTTGGGCGGTGCCCGCTGGTGGGAGAGTCCTGGTTAGGGAGAAACCCCACTAGCCGACGGTAGTACGGCACCGGATCTCGCCATCCAGCTGGGGAAGACCACCGCCATCTCCCGAGAAACAAACATGCACTACACTAACGGGAATAATGACCAAAGCAGTTGACGCGCCCGGAAACACGAAAAAAACCAAACCAAACCAATCCAACCTGCCGACAAATCTCCCAACGTGAGTCATAGTGTCGTGCACGTGTGTTATGCAATGAGGCGAGGACGAGGATGATCGCGGGCGGCCCATAACCCGTTTCTGTCCGGTATTCTTCTGGTATTGATAGGAGAAACCACGGAAAATTACCGATCAGAGCAGCTGGTCCCTAAAATTCTTTCAGTACGCCGCTCAATTGGACCTAGCAATCTAGCTAGATTCGAAAATTCGTCACCGTGGGGACTCGAATCCTAGAACCTTTCGATCAGATTTCTGCAGAGACATTGGCGTTGCTGGCTCTGAGCTAAACTCAACCGGAACCGGTTGAGTTTAGCTCAACTCGGAGGAATCGGAGTTGTTTGTGTACTCGTTCACTCGGAGGGATTCGCTTGGTTTATTGGGCTCTTCAGAATGCATGCACGTATCTGTTGCTCTCTGGTTTGACACTGCCATTGAATGAACTGCAAAATGTGGAAAATGAAAAGCAGAGGTATAAAGTTCAGGTGGGACGTGGTTTTTCTCTTCTCCAGTCTAACATTTTTTACATGTAATGCAGTTAAGGTAGTTAGTGTACGTATCATGTCACAAAAACTATCATATGTGTTCTTACAATTTTCTTGCGATGAAAGGACATATCAGATAAAATTTAATGTGAACTACATAAAAGATGCGTAAATATATAATATTTGTATATGATCCTTTAAATTTTGCTATTCACTGTTGAAGAATACGTTCAAATGATTATTGATAATGCCCAAAAAGTTTCTTTATTTTATTTTTTAGATATTAACTCGGAATTTTGTATCTGAGATTCTCTTCAATGAGATATTTTATTTCAAGGTTTAATCGAAGGTTAATTGTTGCCTCCGATTTGAAAGATACAAAATAATTGCAGGAAATACATCGAGTGGGTTTCGAGCAATAATAACAAGCTGCTTCAAAGCTCCTCCAGGGGATAAACCAATCTCAAGTGATGTTGAGTCAGTCTTTCCAAGCGTACAATGTATTCGTAAATCCAGAGTATACATTTATATTTAATGGTAGCTAATATCGTGTTATTTACTTCAACTGCTAGCTAACTAGTGGTGTTAAACAGCACTAGTGGTGTTAAACAGCACATGTTTCCTCACATTATTTCTAATATTTGCAATTTTCGAAAATTCAGAGAGTTGAACGAAAACTCGATCAGCTTTATTTTATAGTCTTATGTTCTATCCGTGAAAGAAAATGCAAAGAAAAAAGTTTGGAGAGGTTTTTTTTAGAAAATGTGCTTTTATAAACTACATTAACTTCAAACAAAAATTACGCGAAAACGTCTCATTTTTCCAGAAATCGTACCATTTTTAATGTTTTAAATGTTTCTAGAACATATTTTAAGACAAAAATTTCCGTCATCAATATTGTACTTCAGGGGTGTTACGCAAGTTTCAACAATAGAGTTCGCCGACAAATTGGACCAGCACCAATTTTTGTACCGTCATTTGATACATTGAGGAGAAAATTTAATGATACAATTTGGAGCCGATTTCAGAAAATAATTGTTTAAAAATTACCTACATTGCACGCAAAATTAATTGAATATTAATATTTTCAAAACATTGTATACAACCTTATGTCAAGATTTGTCATTGGACGACGGATTCCATTAAGTAAAAAATATCTACCTTTAATATTGTAGTTTCAGGATGACGCGGAAAAAGTTGGAATTTTTTCAAATGAGAATTGCAAGAATTTTGAAAATGTGATTTCATGTGAAGTACCCGCAAAAAGCAAAATATTCGTTTGAAACTCGTAGGATCTATAGTTCTTTCAGATCGATAAAGGAATATCAATTTTGCAAAAAATCGGCTTAACTGCTTTTATTGTTTAACGTTTACCACAGACAATTACTTTTTGGCGACAATGGACTTTTCGGTATTAAAAACATGGGTTCTTACTGCGCGTGCTAGAGGGAGTACTTTTTTACAAATATGAACAAGTTTTATCTGGCTGAACTTTTTCGTTTTAAATATCCAGTTGCTAAAGTCAGTCGATTGTATAACAAAGACAGAAAGCCCATCCACATCTATGAGTTAGAACTAACGATATTGACGCCAGAAAAATGTTTGCTCTTAAATTTATATACAGTGTAATTAGTATACAGAAAGGATTCAATGCTAGAATAGTAATGTGCAAAAAAATGTCAAAGGTGTAGCCATTCTCAAGTCAATTGCGGTTTCCCAGCGAGATGTGTGAAATGTGTAGGTAATCACCACTACATCGAATGTGGTAAAACTAGATTCCCTCCTACAATGGGTTAACTGTAATGAACACCATGACGCTCATTACCGCGGTTGTAAATATAAAACTTACGTTAAAGAGAAGACTATGACCCCCAAAAATTAAGAACCTGCAATTCAAGTAGTTATACCACCCCAAAAGCTACTTCCAGCAGAAATGATCCTGAAACTTACAAACGAAATTTCCCATCACTCCTTCGTCGCTCGTATCGGGAAGCATACCTTCAACTACGGCGCCACCATTAGACTGGACAAATGTCATTTCCCACACAGTTTCACGAGTTGTAACAGCCATGGTACCCCAAATTCAAAAAAGGTATTGGGTATTGTTAGAACAATGACATCCAATGGACAAAAATCTCGAAAAAGGAAATATCCTCAACAGGAAGGCAAACGGTCTCAAACACCACCCATTCAAAATTATCTTACGTCTTCACAATGTCAAGATTACTTGCATCACGGAAAGACATTTAATCCCAGGCGAAAGATTTAACATTACAAGATTCCAGTGTTATCGCTATGATAGATTATCACATGCTGCTTCAGATGCGGTAGCTATATTAGTTAACAATCAAGTAAAACAAGAAAAATCTCCACTCCTTTCTCAGCCAACTTAGAATCTGTTGGAGTTAAAATTAAATTAAATAATCATTCAGTTCAAGTCATATCTGTCTATAAATCTCCAACTAAGGCATTTCCTCAAAACGCGAAAACGAAATCACGAAATCTTCAAAAGTAACTGTCCTATCATCTTAACTTGTGATTTAAACGGTAAAAACAGCATATGGGGAATGTAATGTTACCACTTGTCAAGGCAAGAAACTGAAGGATTTTGTAGTCTTCATTAATGTGGCAATAACGGGTCGCAACGAACCAACAAGATTCCTTTCAAACACAAATATCATTCCAGATATTTTCGATATCACTCTGAGATAGCACCTAAACCTCCCGATTCAGCACAGTGTTTTGCCAGAACTAGACTCCGGCTACAATCCAGTGATCATCTCTCTCTCTCTCTCTCTCTCTCTCTCTCTCTCTCTCTCTCTCTCTCTCTCTCTCTCTCTCTCTCTCTCTCTCATTGCAGATGCGCAAAGATTCTGGCACAACGCAAAGAGGTATTACCAACTGGGATAAATTCTCCAACCTGATGAGTATCAACTACAAATTCCCTCAAAAACTCACCAACTACCAAAAAATTGATACCGAGATAGATAATCTGACAATATTAATAATCTCTGCGGTAAAACAATCCACGATAATGCAGCCCTATTTTAAATTAAAACCTATATCGTTCAAAATTTTGAACTTAATTCAAAAATAACTTGAGAAGATACTACCAGATTACAAGGAGAAAGGACACCAAATAGAAACTAAACAAACTTATTAGGATAATAAAGCAACGACTTGACCAGTTTCGATATAACAACTATAAAACGTACTTGTCAGAAATTCATCCTAACTCGAGGCAACTGTGGTCAACAGTGAAAGGGTTATCTCGAACCAAATCCATAATTCCGCCATTAAAATTAAGGAACATTAACGACATTATCAGACGAAGAAATGGATAATGCTATCGCTCAACTTCTGGAAAATACTTTCAAACCTCGCCCAATTATATACTCTGCCTTCAACAACCAAGTTGAAGACTTCTTAAAACAAGAGAGAACCACAGTTGCTGCTGCGACTAAGTACATATCGCCATCAGAGACCCTGAATGTTATAAGACACTTGGAAATTAGAAAATAATCAGGAATAGATGGAATAAGCAACTTTAGCACCAAAATGTTAGACAACAAAGTAATTACGGCTATAACAGCCATCTAGAACTTTACGGCTTAATTACTTCTCCGCGAAGTGAAAGAAGGCTGTAGTCCTACCAGTGCTTAAACCTAACAAAATGCAAAAACCTAAATTCCTGAAAATTACAGACCCATAAGCCTTCTCCCCACGCTATCTAAACTATTTGAGAAGTTGATTCTGAAGAGGCTCAATCATTTACTAACACTCTCAAAAGCAATTTCGCCTTTCCAATTAGGTTTTAAACTAAATCATTCAACCTCGCATCAATTATAAAGATTAACGAAAGGCATAGTGCACGGTTTCCACCGAAAAGAGCACACAACATCAATTTTCTTAGACATGGGCCATGACTACGACAAAGCATAGCATAGGTCTCAAGTACTAATTGCATGATCTGAGTATCCCTGATTGTTTAATCAAAATCTTAACAAGTTTCATCTCCAACAGAGAATTTATAGTGCGAATCAACAATGTAACATCAAGAACATTCCAAATCAACGCAGGCGTTTCTCAAGGATCAGCACTTTTCCCTTTTCTAATACATTTTAAAGAAACATTTATACACTTTTTCCTTACCAGGGCCCGGCGATAATGGTTCTCTATCGAAAAACTGCTAATTGCCAGCTTACGATTATAAGTTATTTTATTATATAGAAAAAGCGTTAAAGTAATGATTTGATTTGAAAGTAAAGATGATTTGCTGAAAACCAACTGCCCTCCCGAGTATTATGCAGCGTAATTTCTTATATCCGCGCAGCACATTGCTGCCACACTTTTCTTCTGTGAAGACAATCCTCCGGGATAGATCTGGATCTGTTGTATAAAATATTAACCAAATTTAGGAAAACATTATGCTTTCTGCGCGCTTGCGGCATATATCACCCCAATTATCTTGCCGGCGTTCGTCGTGTTGATTCTTTTACTGCAATGCTTGTGCTGGCACTAAGATTCAAGGTACCATGTACCTACCAAATACCTATACATACGCGGTTGCCTACTGCTCAGAAGAATATTTAACATGTGCAACTGCGTAACACGAAATTTACCACTAAATGTTAATTGGCAAAAAATGATCATTTTTTACTCCTCTACACGCACTAGAAGTTAGTACACTAAGTCACGTGAATAATGTCAAAACAGTTTTAGGTATTTCATTTTGCTTTGATTTGGTGAGAAAGTGAGAGCGCGGGCAGACATCACTCAAGTGTTGCACTAGAAGAACTGCTGTTGCCAGGATTCAGCACTATGTGACTGGGAACTGCGCGGAATACGTAGTGACTTTGCATAGAAACATGACAGTTGTCAACAGTCTAATGTCAATTTTGACACTATTTTGTATTTAACTGTACACAAATTATTATTGTGCCAATTATGGAATTAAATTATGAACAATAAAAAAAGATCTCCTAACATGCAAAAGCCTTATTCAATACAATTTCTTGCAGGCACGCGTTATTATATTTCGAATTTGTTTTTTAAGCTTCCAGCACCTTTTCATAGCATTTTCATTATGATTTTTTCCTAAAGTAAAAAACATTTGACTTCGCCAAAATAACTGTTACCCTACTGCACATGTCATTTATACAACTTTTCTTTACAATGTTCCGTCTCCAAAGACGTCTGAAGATTGTTAAGAAGACAGTCCTTTGTAAGCTTTGTAGTACATGCTCCACGTGCAGCAATCGATAGGACTTTTCTTTAGTTTGTAGAATGCAGCTGAAAATTATAAAAGGAAGTAGAGGATTTCGCGGCACGGTAATGGTCTGCAGGGAGGCAGCAGACGTGAAAGAGCAAAACGTTGCTTCACCATTCATTGTTCAGAAGTTCTTCGTTTCAAGAAGACACACTCTCTTTTAAAACGAGCAACGATTCTTCCTACACGAGTTCTAGCGATGCAAACAGAAATCAGTTAGGTACAATTACAAGAGAGGACGTGGACGTCACAATTGAACTGCGTCTTCTGAAGTCATGATCTTGACTTTTTCTATTTTAAGTGTGATTTCTAACGACTTTCGAAATTTCACTTACTTTTTTCAAAATAGGAAGCGTAAGTTACAGCAGGTAAATTTATTTTTTATTTTATTTTTACGTCAAAAATGGTTAAAAACTGTATGACGTGCTACGGGGAGAAGTAAATTCTGTGCACGTTTTCATAGTTCTCGGAACCCTACCCTAAGCCGTATACTACTTGAATTTTGAATAAGAAAGAAATGAGCATTTTTGCAAGGATTGTTAAGAAAAATATTCACTCCGATATAATAAAATCTATTTTCAAGGGCAAATCAGCTATAAATTTAGGCTCTTATCGCTCATCATGTCCTTCGAGAAGGAATAATACTTTGGAATAATACTGGAATAATAATACTAGGGAATAATACTGGAATAATAATAATAAATCGGGGGAAGGCCCCGATAACGTGGAGAACGATAATTTGAATAACTGTATTTTCCACTGAATTCTAGAAGACGTGGACAGGTAAGGAAGTTACATTTATGTACAGAAGCAAATCAAGGGACCATCTCAGCATTTAATCAAAGGATCAGAGGAACTGCACAAAAACCTGATCAAGATGAGGGTCATTGATCCGGAAACTGCGGTACAATACTTATTACAGGTTGTTTAGAATTATACAGTCCAAATGGTAAATAATACATACTGTTAAAATTAATATTACTTTCTTTTAGGTGCTCATGATTTGAATTTGACGCCGCAACTATTTGCGGAACTTCATTTGTTTCTCCTACAACAGACAAATTCCTTGAAATTCACAGCCAAGCCCACTGTAATTGAAAGAGCTAATAATTTAACCACGCGTAAAATATAAAACGATAATAAGTATGGGAGACCGGTGTTAAGTTGTCTATTTTTTAAATTCCGGTTTTCGTAGAAAAAATAAATAAGCTTGATGAAACAAGTTATACGAGTATACATCAGTATAATGTAGCTTTGGCTATACTATCCATAAGACCTCAAGTGTATTACATCCTGTCCCTTAAATGGAAAACCTGAACAAATAGAATAAAAAAATTCATTTCGCGACATTTGTACACTTGTCACCGTACGGGGGCGAAGTTGTCATTTAATGACAATTTAATTCCTGACGGGATTAGTAAACAAACTGAAAATTTACTTCTTTTTCTTATTTACTTTGGAGTTAAAAATACACTTAATATAGAATTCGCTACATAAAACACAATTTATAAAGATAAAAAATTCTGTCTTTTCAAACATTTCAAATTACGTAGATCTAATATAAAACAATTTAGTTGTTCTACAACAGCACCACAAACTATTGATCGAGGAAGACCAAGAGTTACTCATATGCCTGACCACGAAGGACAAATCCTAGTGTGTTGATCACGATCAAGATATCAGAACAAGACAGATGGCCATGGCATTTGGTACACCTGAAAGTACAGAATGGATGATACGAGCGGTACCTGCATCTGTAACATCTTCGTGTGCAGGGCCATACGCCTGCCGATCACCGACCACGGGAGAACGTTTACCGACGGTTATTAGCACCAACTGTCAATCCATTGTTTCGCTCAAGTCAGTTTTGTTTACAGACGTTTGGGAGAGATGGAATTAAAAATTCCCACAACCAACATGTATGGGCAGATCGTAATGATCATGCTACAATTCAGGCTAAACATCAACAACAGTTCAGGATTAATGTGTGATCTTAAATGGTAGGTGGCTGTCTGGTATGTTTTCCCAGCCCGTCTTACAGATGATTTTTATACAGAACACTCTCCCAGACTTACTTCACGAGAAGTTTACTGGAAATAAGACAAAACATGTAGTTTATGTATGATGGGGCTCCATCACGTTTTCATTACAATGTTCGAGATGCACTGGGAGGTATCCACCATGACAGATGGATAGGTAAATGAGGAGGTCCATGACCTGCACGTTCTCCTGACCTCAATCTTCTGGATTTTTACCTTGAGGAAATGTTAAACAATTGGTTTATGCAGCAGACCCCCCGGATAAAGAAACTCTTCATCTACGTGTCATGAAAACCTGCGAAACCATTTGACACCATCCGGGAGTATTTAAAAGTGTACGACAGCGACGAGTGCGTGCATGTCGAGAAACAAGAGGAGGGCATTTCTAGCACTTGTTATAAGTTTTATGTTTTTATGTGTATTCATTAATGAATTAATGACGAGAAAAAAGAACAGTAGGATGTGCCTATATGAACATTTGGCTTCTATTTGTGTGAGGACCCCATGCCCGAAGTTTGTAAAAATATATTTAAATCACCTTGTCAAGTTTTTTATTCATGTATTATGTGAGATACGCAACTTCCATATAAAATACTGTATTATTATACTTTACATTCTATTTAATGTTAATTGTTGTTTCAATATGTACTCTGATATTATTTTATTATACAAGGTGTTTGATAAGTCACTCCTTATTTTTGGATAGCTACAACTTCATTTATGAACCAATGTTTTTACACCCAAATCTGAGAAAGTGAAAAGTCCTTGAGGTTTTGTTTAACATATTTATTCTTATATTTCAGTTTAAAAATGCTGCCTGTGTTGAGTGTCGAAGAGCGGGCCAGAATAGCTGTTCGTAATGAGGTCTGGGGATCTGTGGTGCAAGTGCAAAGGTGGTCGAGGGGTGAACGAGGGATCCATGCAACACTGGATGCAAAAACAGTTAAAAACTACCATTCCAATCACTAACAACCGGGAGTACCGCCGATGCAAGGAGATGAGGTAGACCTTCAACTTTGAGAAAAGAAGAGAATGGTGGCAAAGTTCGTGAAATGTTCTTGTAGATCCCTAAGAAATCACTGCATAGCCTGTAATTTTACAGTGGATGAACCTACAGCTTCACATCACACAGGACGGGGCACCTACACATTTTGCAAATGATGTCCGCGAATGGCTGCATGATCATTTCCCAGGTCGTTGGATTGGCAGACGTAGAGCACATGAATGGCCTGCTCGTGGCCTTGATTTAACGCCTTGGATTTTTCCCCCTGGAGGATGGGGCTAAGGAAGAGGTTTACAAGAGAAAACCAAAGAACATGGATAAATCTGAAGCAACAATTTCTTGTCTTAATCAATGTTTCACGGACCATGCTGCGGGCAGCAGCATGGAACACATTAGTTCGTTTATAAAAATACATTCAGAATGCTGGAGCTCAAGTGGATACTTATAAAGATGTTAAACTAAACCTCAAGAAACACTGTTTTTAACAAAACTAGTTTTACAAAATTTGGATCATAATTAAAGAAATTACATCTATCCAAAAATAGGGAGTGACTTATCAGACCCTTGATATGCATATATATATATATATCAAGTTTTTCATTCTGAGGACAATTTTGTTTCAGACCATCCCCATAAATATGTCGAAAAACATTTTTCACTTTTTCATTTACTGCTAAACAGAAAGTTGATTTAGAAAGAAAGCGGAAGGAACAAGTGTCAAATTTTCGTCAAAAACTGTTGGGGGTCCATGATACAGAAAGAATCGATTTTTATGTTAATATGTTGAAATTTTATCTATTGTAATATTATATAACTGCTAACAATATTTCTAGAAATTATGTGTCACTAGCTTCTATTGTTGGCTTGTAAATGAACATTTATAATAGAAATACTCCTCCGAAATCAATATAATCATTTTGAATGAATTATGTTAAATTGAAAGGTTTGTTTGTTTTGGAGAGTCATGGTTCCTCTGAATCACTCACGGTATTTCTTGCACTCCTCACTCTCTCTTGCACTCACTGCATTTCTCCAATTTGTCTCTTTTTTCTCTGAAATACCACTCATAACCATAGTATAAGAAATCATTCTTTCAATACTACTTTGTGTTTTAAAGGAATCGAATTTTCAACTTTCAGCAACCTTTATTAATTTTCAGAAAATAACAAGTCTGCCGGGGACAAGAATCGCAGACCAAAAACTACCACGTTGCTCACGATTCGACATACGTTTATTCTAAACTGTGGTATCCCCCCACTTGTCGCTTTAATCCAGTCTCATGGGAAGACTGCTAGCTCCAGTCACAATGTGAGATTTTACAAGCGTTCTGACGTCACATATTTTCAACATTTATTTCATTTGTTCAATTATCGGCCACTAAGAATACCATTCGAGAAAATATGTTTTTACTGATTCGTGTCTGTACTTTCGATTCTAATACATGATATTATGTTATTATATTACTATAGTCAACACATGAAATTCCAACTCATAAAAATACATTATAGCAAAGGATTAAGGATTTATGAACAAATATTTACAACATAACGGCTGCGTCATCACTGTATACTCAAGAACATGTAAAGAGGCATGAAAAACTGTGACTGAAGAAACGTGAATCCGAAGACGGTGTGTCGTGATCACAACTCACGAAGGACGGAGGAAGAGACTGTGAAATGGTGAGGATCGAAAAAATGTACACGGGAAATGAGAGATTTAAAACCACAACCAAGCCTCTTTATAAGTAAACGAGTGACTGTTGACTGTGCAGGCTATGCTAGAAAAATTTACTTCCATGGTCACACGTTTGCTTTATAATTATTCAGTTATATTATCATATATATATTATTGCGAGTCATTTAAAAATTATTGACAAATTCTCGGGGCATGCAGCGGTGGGTAAATATCCAAGAACATTCAAAATATGAGTGGTATTATGTAAATATTTTTGCGAATATTCGTAAAATCGAATAGAACAGGTAAAACAACAAAAATTACGAAATACGAATAGATACATATTTCGCGATTCAACTGTCAGTATTTTAGGCTACGTTAAGTCAGTTAACAAAATATGCTTAATTGATTGTTGAAACAAAAAGAAATGCGGGTATTTGGAATTGGGGTGGTAAAAATATTATTTTACTCGTGAATTGGCCAACAAAAACATGAGAGTAGGAAAGGCATTCACTCCTTTAGCCTTTGCAAATTGGAACATCTAGAATAAATATACATTCTCACCAATGACATCATCAGCTTCAATAGCTTAAGTGCGAACAAATTTTTGGAGCCAAGGATTGAAGATGAACATATTTGAAACCTATCCATGACACTTATATCCTTTGTGATAAATGCTTTTCACTGATTTAGCAACAATTTGTTTGAAGAGCAAGTACCATCCAATCTGGCCTATTTACAAATCATGTTTCAAATAATGGCTGTCTCGTGACTCAAGAGCAAAGTGGCTGGCATTTCATCAAGGAGGTCCGGGTTTGATTCCCGGACAATCTCATGTGAATTTTTTTGTTTTTTGGTTTATTACAGTCGCATCAACCTAAGGTTCCTAGCCTTTTAATTTTATTTTTTTTTGGGGTTTTTTAAAATTTATGAATTGTTGAAATTTATCTATTGTAATATTAACCAAAATTTAAAATTATTAGGAACTACTCCTCCGAAAATATGTACAGGAAGTCACTTATATTTTATTAAATATATTAATGTTCTGGCAAAATCTTATAATTTCCTGTTGATAGGACTTGGAATATAGAACTGCTTCGAATTGTTGCTCCGGTGATAGGCTATCTCTTTCTTTCTGGAACTTAGGGCAAACGTTCAAAATATGAGATACTGTTAGTTCAACCTCACAAAAGTCACAGAGAGGCGCGGGTAGTTTGTGGAACAGGTGTGCGTGTGTTATATTAGTATGTCCGGAGCAAAGCCTGGAGAGCACTACTTGTTCTCGCCTAGTCATTTGTTTATCTTGGTACACGAAGAAATCTGATTGCGTTTTATGGAGGTAGCTGGCTTTGTATTTGGTCCATTCTTGATTCTAGTTAGTCAACATTCTTTTGTTCATACATTTTAGGATGTCAGTTATGGTGTTAACTAGGTTGTGAACTATATTGTCTTGTTTGAGGTTTCCCAAGAAAGAAGCCGCAGTGCTAAACTCTTGAGTAACGCTGTTTTCCAAGGATGTGGGGATACATGCAAATGAGATATCTTTTCCCGTTAATGATATCTAACGGTAGAGTTCAGTGATTGTAAGATTTCGCATTTGCGCTTACTATAGTTTAACTGAATTAGAGTGCTTGATGTGTTAGTTACAATTGAAAAAGAGGGGGCGTAAGTTCTTTGACCAGTTTTAAAGCCTGCATGATTCCATATAAACGCGTAGTTGTTAGGCTTACGTGGGGTTTGAATGTATACAATGTGCTGCGGTCAGCGGTATACACATTGACTTCCGGACCGCAGTCTTGAGAATGGGCTTGATACCGATAACAGTGTGTGACTTGTATTTCTCAGCAAAATCATTGAGAACATATGTCCTGTATTCTTCTGAAGATGAACTTTTCTCAAGTTTCAGTAAAGACAGGTGAAGTTTGAATTCTTGTAGCAGCCAAGGTTGAATTTTGCATGGGAGGTGTTTTTCAATCTGCGAGAGAGGAGTATTAAGTATGTCGAGAGGTTCCTTGATTTTTAGATAAAAGGGAATGATTGATTTATGTTTCTTGAAGAGACCCCGAAGGTATGGTGAAACATTGCTGGTTATAATTGGATTGATAGACGAGCCAGCTTTAATTGCATACTTTATGCCGAGCAATTGACGTTGGAATTGTATAGAGATGGCTCTTTGGCTTCAGTAAGTAAGATACCAATAGACGTGGTACGAAGGCATCCCGTACATAAGCAAAGCGTTTGTGATTGTGTAGAGTGTCTAACTTGCTAAGAACACTTAGGCTAGCTGAGTTGTAAATGATAGATCCATAGTCAATCTTACTTCTGATAATTGTTTTATAAGTAAGAAGCAAGATGTCTATATTCACTCCCCAGTTGATGTGGTTAAGATATCTGAGAATGTTAAGCCATTTTTTACAGTTGTCAATCAGCTTCTGAATATGTTATTTCCAGCTCAATTTGTTATCAAAGTATAGGCCTAGGATTTTAGTAAAGCGGACCGCAGGTAGGACATGGGAAACCAGTAAGAGATGCGGCAAAGTATGGTGCCTATTCCTTGAAAATAGGATACATTCAGATTTTTTGGTTGCGAATTTAAATCCTGACTTCAGGGAAAATTCGGAGAGTTTGTCAAGAGCTTCTTTCATGTACTTTTGGGTGTTCAGCAGATTATTGCCTTTACATAGAACAATGATGTCATCCGCGTATTTCTTTTTTGCGACAGGTAAGGCAATATCCTTATCCACGTCGTTGATTGCGATAAGGAAAAGTGTTACACTCAAAACCGACCCTTGTGAAAGACCATTTTCAAGCATCCTAGGTTGTGATATTTGGTTATTAATTCTGACTTGAAGCTGTCTATTAAGTGTAAAATTGCGTATGAACTCGAACATATTTCCATGGACACCGATATTGTGAAGAATTCTAAGTACTCTATAGGTCCAGACCATATCATAAACCTTTTCTATGTCTAAGTTGACAGCAAGTACGTGTTGTTGATTGATGAATGCTTCTCGGATGAATGTGGCAGTATTCAGTAGGTGAGATTGTGTGGAATGTCCTTGACGGAAACCAAACTGGTTGTTAGTCAAACTTTGTTGGGAGTCCAGAAACCAACGTAGTATATTATTGATGATCCACTCAAGAATTTTGCACATATTAGATGTTAGAAATATTGGACGGAAGTTATCAATTATAACCGAGTCTTCACCGGGCTTAGGAACAGAAATGACAGTAGCCAGTCTCCAGGTGCTTGGGAAGGTCTTTTCTCTCCATATAGAATTGCAGATGCGTAATAGAAAAGATTTTCCTTTGGCGGGTAGCTTTTTAAGGAGAATGTTTGGAATATTGTCGGGGCCAGGAGAAGAATTGTTGGAAGATTCAATAACTTCATCAAGTTCATGTGGTGAGATATCCACGTTAAGTTGGTATTTATTTGCTAAAATTTCATTCCCTTTAGGGATTAGTTTGGTTTCTTGTTCGTTTTTATATGAAAGAAATTCGCGCATGTAGTTGTTGGAACTGGAGTTATTGGAGAATGTCTTGGCAAGTTGGTTAGCAATGTCAGATGGGGCAGAAAGTATTTTATCATTCCTTTTAATAAAGTGGATACAAGTTGATTTTTTATTTCCCTGAATAGCTTTGATTGTTCTCCATGTATCATTGATGTTAAAGTTACCGTTTAATAACGGTTTAATAAAGTTACCGTTTAATAAGTATTTAGACCAAGAGTTGGTTTTGCTTTCTTTGATGACTCTCCTGGTGATAGTTCTGGTCCTTTTGTACTCAGGTCTGTTCACAGTTGATTTATGTTTCTTATAATGCGAATGGGACTCCCCATTAAAGTTCACATCCACGTTAAATGCATGTTTTGATTTCTTTACTGCTTCTTTACAGTCGCTATTCCACCATGGTGTGTTTGCTCTTTTAATTTTAAAAAATAACTTAGGAAGAGCCAAGTTTGCTGCAGTAATAATCAAATTACAGAAGGCCATCAATGTTGTTACGCATTGTCATCATTGTTGTGCATTACTAGTAGGTGCAGATTGATTTACATTTGCAGAGAAGTCACTGTTATTGGTTTAATTTTGGTTAGAGGGACAATGGTTAGCAATGTGGCCTTCCTGCTTGCATAGAAAACATACCACATTGTCAGTGGAAAAGTAAATAAGGTATGTTGTGTCTTGATTGCACACCAGTGCAGAATCCAGTAACTTGTGAGTATCATCCGGATCTATATAAATCTGCCTTCTAAAGCTCATGATATGAGAGAAGCCATGTTCCGATATCCCTGATAAATGACATCTTAGTGGAGGGTTTGATGTTGTTTTTATTGAAAATGCTCAGGATTACCTCGTGAGGTATAACAGGACACACATTAGAGATAATAACCCGTACTTGCTTATTGATGAGTGATGGTATATTCAGTTTTTGATTATTAATAATGATAAATATGTGCGTATTCACAATATGTTTAGCAATCTTTTGAGTTGAGAGGAAGAAACAGATTCTATTATTAGCAATTCTTGAAACAAAACGAATATCTGAAGGATTAACGATCGAGGCAATTTTAGATACACAATCCTTGATGCTAATACCTTCTTGGGCTTCAATCACAATTGCTTGACTTTTGTTAGGGTAAATTTCCGATTGCACCGCAAGAGAAAACGTTTTGCTTACTTGTTTATCTGTCGGTTCTGAGGTTATGTTGCATATGGGGAATATAGAACTTAAAATTACAGGCACTTACTCGTGTAACAATTTCTCACAACCTCGCAGTGTGCACCACAAACACGTCTACCGTTCACGGACGCACCATAACGAATCGTGAAATTTGTTTCAACAAAACGAGTTAAGCTACTTCACAAGGGCTAGTCCAACCCCTGTGAAGTGTCCTAAACCCTACCCCTATTCTATTTCCTTCCCAATTCTGGCAGCTGGGTAGTGACGCAAGAGCGTGCAAGAGAGGTGCGTACGCGGAGATGCTACCTGGCGGTCCTCTTGACATCTAACGAACTACGTAATGGAGAATTACTCCCAAAGACATTGACTACAAAAAAAGGAACGGAGGATTACTCCTAAGCGCTCAACGCCCAATGGGGATTATGAGACGCGTTGCAACATGACGAAGGTGCAATAAACTTAAAAAAAAAGTATTTTCATTTCGTAGTTTTGTATTTTGTAAATATACTTAGACATACAATTCAATATACTGTTGCAAGATGTAGTAGAGTATGACAGAATGTTAATATTCGTTTCTATTATGTATGACCCATCTATTCCGAAATTAAAGTCAACATTGTCATTTAGCATACTTTGGCAAATGTATGGAACACAAAGAAACGAAAGGCGCAGAATATATTCGCTGTAGCTCCTTTCTCACGCCCCGACACATGCTTCGTCCACTCTCCATTCTCGCCCGACGGAGAGCTTGACATGTGGGCGGATTGGGGTGCATCGACTAGCACCCTTCCAAGCGTGTGGAAAGTAAGAATCGCATTGGTGGGAACCGTCAGCTCCATATTCCCATTGTGGATGCGCGTGATCAAACAGAAATCACGAATCAAATTCGAATACAGGACGGATTCCTTTAACCGAGGTGCTGTTATCTGAGGCATCTGTTAACCGATGTGAATTACTCCCGCTCAGATTCCGCGAATGGGGCTGTCGTGGGTTGCGTAAACAGTTCATGTCTCTCTCATTTGAAGACGTAATACGGCGAACCGAATGATATTGAAGGATATAGAAAACAATGCAACTCCGCTCACGTGGGTAGAAACAGATTCTCATGGAAAAGAGGACATTGAACCCCAAACTGCTTAATAATACTGCTAAAATCGGAAGACACCATTGTTTTATTGTGTGAACGAAAGACGTAGATGTTTTTTATGGCCTGAGATTTCCGGTATTCGAGGAGGTCTTTGACCCGACCATCTCAGTTTGAAGGAGTTTCTGCTGAATTACGATTCGTGTCAAGAGTGCAGGTGCGGCAATTTGCTCTAGACACTTTCCAGCACCCGTAATTTACGGGTCGTAAGTCTACTCAATTATTCATGTTTTACATACTCAAAGATTGACGTGGAAAGACGCAACTCTATTTAAATGTTTCCATCACTCCTAATTTATTTACTTTTAAGAAACAATGCATTCCCTACAGCACACATTTCTAATCGATAAATAAACAAAGCAGTTTATGTTATGCGATAAGAACTACCAATAATGTTTAATTGTTCATAATTTTAGAATGTAAATTCAGTGAATTGTGATGCAGGTGTCAAATGAAAGGCGAGAACGTTCCTGTCTTCAAATCTGGTTTGCCAAGCCATCCCTGTCGGATCAAGTATGTTAGAAAACTACAACTAAATAAAGAAGTGAATTGCATAAAGCTGACAAAGGCCCATCTCTATTATTACCTTTAAGAACTACTACTAAGAAATTAAACTTGTTTGAACGCTGAAGAAATCTGAGATGTTTTGACCAGACTGTCACGCCATGTCATCAAAAATTGCCATGCCTGTTGTGAAAAACACCAAATTTAATTTTCAAATACCAAACCTCACAGCTTCCAATTTCAGGGATTCTGATTTGCGTTATTTCAGTACTTTATAATTACGACGTTATTTATAAATTTCATTTATACCTATATTCTAATCCTGTTTTATAGTGTTAAACCACAAAGTGATGTGAAAATTATTTCCTTTAATTTTATTTGGGTTAAGAAATTTAATTTTGAATTTAAGCTATCTGCATAACAGAAGAAAATATACTCTGTTCTTTTAAGTTTATCTAGCAGCTTTATTTGTGGGTTATGCCTGTTAATAAAAGAGAAAAATCTATGCACACTAGCTTCTTGTAGGTAAGCTTTCACATAGGCCTTAGGCAGAGCACCTGCTCTTGAAATCGACCAGGGAATTGTATGACGCCGCCACATCCGACTTGCGTTGAATCATTCGTCCTGGACTACAGCAAGCTCCCAACGTTCTTGAAGTAAAGCAGACACGATTGCTATGCAGAATCTACTGCTCTTGCTTGGTCTGTAGAAGTATATTTGCTAAACATTTCTAGATAAGTTGGAGGTTTTTAACGGCAAACCTGTTGTACCTCATGATGAACTCAACATTCCTCTTATTATTTTTAAATAGCGTGTTAAAAGTTACAGAGACTTTTGTATTCACTACTGCTGTCGATGTTTTTTTCTTTCACATTATAAAACGTCGTTTTTCTGCAGTAAAATTAATACAAGCAACATATGTCCGTTATAAACTGAAAAAAGATTTGAGTGAAAGTTTCTGGGCTGATAGGCCGTGGTCCAGTTTTCATTGAAGAGCCAAACGTTTCGTCCACGTCTGCGGTGGACATCTTCATCTTCAGTGGCGGCAGCGTCGTAGGGGTAGTCTCCGGGTCGGCAGCTGGCTAGCGAATGTCGCCAGTCCCCACGACGCCACTGAAGATGAAGATGTCCACCGCAGACGTGGACGAAACGTTGGCCCTTCAATGCAAACTGGACCACGGCCTACCAGCCCAGAAACTTTCACTTATATTGACTCCGGCCGTGAAAGCCTACGATTCTATGAAAACAGATTTGTTTAGAGAAAAATATTGGAGTGATCTTGTTCAGTTCTTACAATGCACGCAACTATATCCAAGTGGGACTCGAAACCATCGTACACACATCACTATTGCACACCCACCTTATCGCTCTCATCAGTCTAAAACTAATGAAAGTTACTATTACTGGGTTGTAATGAAAATTCGTTCACGTAAGTGCATCATATTATCTTTAATTGTTATCTAAATCGTAATACATATTACTAACATGAATCTTATAAAAACTTCCAATATTCGACTAGGTTGCCACGACGAGCGAATTACAGTTGACTGTTTAACTGTTACTGATCCTAGCGTAGTTGTTTGCTCTATTTTCATTTAGGTAAAGAGTTACTGCTTCACCGTTTAGGGCTTGGATTATAAGATACTTCCTTAACCCTATTCGATGTTTACAAACCAATTCGAAGTCGCTGCCACGCGCAATCACTTCGTGGAAACTTCATCGTTTTGTTAGAGCCCATAAACCCGATACAATTTTTCTTTAGCATCTCTTGATATAGGGAGCAGTTGTGAATTCGGAACAACAGAGTGAATGTTGAACTATTTCTTTAAAAAAAGACGCGATCATCTGTGTCCCCGAGGAAAGACCAGCACACACAAAATATATATGAGAAGTAATTAATCAAAACGCATATGGTCCACTGGTGGAAGAAATCAATTTGATATGAAGTCGTATAGTTTTCAAAACACTCTACTCGCTCCTACTTTCAGATTTCTTCAAAAGCAATTTTAACACATTAAATTAAATGCGTTTTGAAGAAATCTACACGCTCCTGCTTTCAGAGCGTATGAAAAAATACATAATTTCATATCAAACTCAATGTTTTCCACCAGTGAACAATATGCGTTTTGATTAGTTTCACTCCCTCCCCCTTTGCCCCTCTCTCTCTCTCTCTCTCTCTCTCTCTCTCTCTCTCTCTCTCTCTCTCTTTCTCTCTCTCTCTTTCTCTCTTTCTCTCCCTCTCTCTCTCCCTCTCTCTCTTTTTCGAAAATATATGTAAACGTTTCTAAATACGTGCATCATTAGTCTTTAAAAAATATTTTTCCTTTAATTAATTTGTAATGTATTCGTCGGTATATTGTCCATCCTTATACCCCCTGGTGTTCTCACTGTCCAAGAATGGCATTGATATGCGACTTTAAAGGAAATGTCACTCGTGTGGTACATCGGCATAAATGAATAGTGGGTTGCATAGCTCTCAGGCGCTTCCTGCGAAGTATCTGCAATGAAATGGTCCCAAAATCTATTCCAATCCAATACTTCGAAGTTGTATTCATTCATGATAACTAGAGGGCGGATTTTGATGACCTAAAACTCCGCTAAAAATGATCAATAAAATGCTCTTAAAATGTTTTTAAAATGCCATAAAAACAATGAGTAATGACGTAAAAAATTTGATCAAAGCCATTTCAGATGAACAACTCAAGCAATAGGATTTGCTAATGATGTAATTGGCGCTTCTGCCTTTTGTTTAAGTAAACTCAGCATGTAAACTTTGGTCTTGCGCTGTTCTTTACAAGAAAATCTTCCTTTCTTTATCGCAAAATCTGCCTCACACGAACCTTAGATTACATAGTACTCACAACGGTTGACATTACATTATACGAGCGAAGAAATCGAATAGGCTACTCAGGAATTCTGTGGAGAACATTTGTTGCGTCTCATAAATATTATTTGAATCAAGTACCAACAATTACATTAAATCGTTGAAATCAGTGTAAATGCATTAAAATGACGAATATGCATTAAAACCACTTATTAGCCGAAATCGATAAAAAATGCAAAAAAAATTTACGAATAAAAACGGGTAATTTCCTTTTGTCATAACATAAAATGAATTTCTATACTAAACGATATTGCCCTACAGAGAAAAGAAAAAGATATTTCATTAAAATACGCCCCCCATTGTTATCTTCATTTACTAGAGAAATGTGTTAACACTGAAAATGAAATGCTGCAAATATTTTCTGTGTTGCAGAATGAGTCCACGTCGTTGGATATTCTGGATACGTATCGTAGGATTTCCTCTTAAACAACTATGATATTACAAAATTTTAACCATCTATGAATTCATACAACGTATGAAAGTATGTACGTATTCATACACTGTATGAATGAAATGATAATAAATTAAATGAAAAGGAATGTCTCGGATTCGGTTTCGGATCTAGCAAAATACTGCACTCCATCTATTTCTGCACTCCAACCATATCCACCCAGTTTATTTTCTGTAGTTACAAAACACTATTTAGTGTAATTATCATTATGAAATTGTACGACCATAAATGTTGTTTTCCAAGACAATTATTCTTTGTCTAAGTTCCTTTGTTCTGTTCGCCGTTGCTGTAGCTTGTGTGTATTGCGCAGGCGCGGCGGGTCCCCATGTGGCAAAGGACAGTGCGGAGCAAGGCGGCCGAATGCAAGAACATCACCAACGCTTCTGACCGTAAGTACAACGAGACTGCCCTGCCTAATGTCCTTGCAGAGATAATTGCGACTTTTTGTTTCTCTCCTTTAGAGCATCAAAGAAGCAGCATGAAATGAAAATTGTCATAAAATTGTAAATTATTTTTTAATGGAAATTAATTTTTTTAATATAAATTGATGACAACTAGAAAAATGTGACGCCGAATATGAACGATTTTTGGGGGAGTAAAGTGATGTAATAAACCCGACAGTACACTTCCAAGTAGACGTGTGGATAGATGAACGATAAAATTATAATAAAACACCAATTTTTTGTTTATTGGACTAACTGCCCGCAACGCACACCACTTTTGAGCCAAACACTAGGGATGGGCGACTTAATTGCTGTTAGTACAATCGATTATTTTATACGATTAATCGAAAAATTGAAATGGATTATATTTATACCGATTAATGAACACATTGATTAATTTTTTCGATTTTTAGCTCTATTATTGTAATTCAAATATTAATTTTCAAGACTAGAAATATATGAAAGTAGTACATCTCTTCTCTTGAACTTAAGTAACGGAATTCTAGTTCTGCTCACCTCTCTCCAAATGCAAATCATAATAGGCAAAACATACACCATTAATTTCATGTTAGTAAATCTAATAAAATGAAAAGTCACTGTGTATGACCTAATATTTTTAGTTATGGTATTATATATTTATTATGAAATAAAAAGAGAGAGAATCACAAGTTTTCCTGAAATCATCAACTAAGTTCATCGTTAGATTACAATTATTGGTGTTACTGTATCTAGAAATTCTACGACCATTTTCCTTTTAAACTAAGTTACAGTCATTCGTTATGAGAACGTGTGGAATGAATATTAGGTATTTAAGAAAAAAAAAACAAATAAATTAAATCATGCTTCTAAAAAACTACTAAAGGATTAATTAATTTGCAAATTAACAATTTTACTTATTTTACCATTATTTAAAACTGTGAAAAATTAATCGATTGTATAAGATTAATCGATGCATATTAATCTAATAAAAATTGTCAATTAGATATTAATCGATTATTATTTAATAATCACACAGCTCAACCAATCACATATTCTGTAGAATCAGGGATAGTGGTTCGACTGTAGTTCAGTTGATCTTGACTCCGGTTCACTCCCATTTATTAATCTTCCAATTCATAAATTTAGATAGGCATGAAATTATCCTCAAAATTGATTTAGCATAATGCATATGTACAAATTAGGGTTTATAGATAAACAATTCTAAGTGATGCAAGAGATATTTCTTATTAAATTCCAAAATTATGATTTCAATTAATATTACTTATTAATATGGAATAACACGATATCTTATACCTTAACTTACTCTGAAGTCCAGACAATGCAGAGATTTGCGCCTGTACGCAGCATCAATTTGACTCTTCAAAAGATGTCTTACGATAAATGTTACAAACTTCTAAGGCATGTAGAAGAGATCGAAAATAATACCCTTTTGCAAATAAACGTATAGTAGTAAATTGCTGATAACGCAGTTATTTGCATTCATACATGTGGCATGGGTCCCTGATGTGTAAGTAACCGGCGTGCACAGATGTTCGACAGGTATATAAAATCTCCCTGACTGCGTGAGAACGTGCGCTGCCACACACAAGTGCATACGCTTTTGCCTAAAAATCGGACGGTGATACAATAGCTACAAATGCATAAATTATGCGATAAATTACTTCCTCTCACACTTTGTGTAGACAGAATGCATATTCTATGTTCCTTGATTCCGAAAACGGTTTACGGCTTATCTGTTCTTTCGTCCGTTGATGATTAATTGATTGATGATTTCCTTAATTAAATGTTCTCAAAAATGGAAATTCAAATATATTCAAGTACAATTTTTTGAAAATATGCGTAATTTTAGTGTAACTTTCGCTTGAAGTGGAGGTAATTAAAAAAATATTTTCTCAGAAACGGCCCAAAATGTATCGTTTAATTTTTTGAATTAAGTACAATATGCTTTTAAAAATGGCACAGTTTTCATTTTTGTTTATCTATACCAACAATATTGTTGTTTGAAATATTATTTTGCTGTTTTAAAAAATACAAAGAGTTCATCCAAAACTAGACCTGTGCTATTTTCATAAGTTCACTTTGTACTATTCGAAAATACTTGAGCCATTTTAAGAAAATACTTCTTTAAAAATTATCCTATATTACACACAACAATATGAGAAACCTACTCATATTTTAAAAAAAAAGTTTATAATCGTCTTTGAAGACGTGTGTGAAAAACAGATTTGATTAACGAAAAAGTCTTTGTCTTTAGTATTGTAATTGTAGGAAGACGTAAAATAATTCCACACTTTTGCAATTTTTAATGATTCAGATATTTCAACAAACGTTAGACCTGCGCCATTTTTAGGCGTTCTTTACGCTATCCGAGAAAAGAATTAAAAATAGAGGTTTCTGAGAAAATTTCGAAAATATTAAGGTTTCGTGTTAAGTACCCCCAAAATCAAAATATATTTATTTCAAACTCGTAGGGGCAGGTCGATCGGGGAATATCAGTTTTGGAGAAAATTGAACCATTTAGGCGCTAGCATTTACCCCAGATGGACAGACGCACGGGCGGGCAGATTTTACTATCAATCGATTTTTTGGTATTGAGGAAAAGTTGTGGATTCTGACTCCATAATGTGTTACATAAATTAATATGCTACATATAGGAACAAAATGTATTCAGTTTTTCGTTACCAGAGACCGGAAATACAGTCTCCCTTTCGAAAATTCATCAATTTGTGACGCAGCATTACAACACTTTATCTATACTACGTAAACGTAGGAAGGCGAGAAAGGAAAAATTGTACCAACGCAAAGGGCAGATGGCGTAAGGAGAAGCAGATTTCATCAATGGCTCATGGGTCTGTAAGTTCGGAATTTGAAGCTAGGATGGGTCAAAACACACGTCTACCCCTTTGTGACATGGACATACCTAAGCTCACTCGAGCAAGATTAACACAAAATTACCAAGAAAATTTCTAAACAAAATATATCACTATGTTCAAATGTATTTTGTAAAAAAACAAAATGGAAAATCAATGAGCTAGAACAACAGAACTTAATGCTTACGCGTAAATATTAAGTTATATTGTTCTAGCCCATTGAGTTTCGCCTTCATTAATTCTGCATCTCTGTGTGTCATGAAAACAATGTTAGCCCCAACATCTTGTGAGAAATATTTATTTATTTTTTATTCATTTACCTACATAAATGAGTAAAACCAGTATGAAGTATAGGGCGTAGTACAATTTGCCCAAGAATATTTGAGCCTCAATAGCTCTATTAAATATAAGCAGTTTTTCACTCATCACTGCATACAAGATACAATTCTTATTTATTTGTGATTTTTGCTGAAAAAAAAAATCATCTGTCCGTTTCATCCCAAACTTGTTATATTGGGTTCGTATCAGGGGTTTGATGGCACAATCCTAGTACATCGATCATCTTCTTTTTTAATGTATTCCTAATTTGAGTGTCGGAGAGCTTTGGATCGTTAATGTGTTGAAATAGACACTTTGATTTCCACGTACAATTTATTTCATGGAGCACCATATGCTTTTTTAAAACATTACCTTACACAATATGTTGCATTTTCCTAATAATGTCGATAACGAGGATCTACATAATTTTCACAATGTATCTTCTGTGCTTTATAGACGGTACTTGGTACGTAGTACCGTTTTGTGGTCTTTTTATTAGTTGGCCAGCGAAGATACCGAGTATCATCAGACGAAAACAAATACTTCTCATGAATTCATGGAACTATTGGCCAGTTTTTGCTATTCAAACTAGCACTCTTTATAGCAAAAGAAGCCTGTTCTTCCTATTCTACACAGTAATCAGTGGTTTACAAAATGTTATCTCATTATGGTCTTCGGCGATTAATCGAAATATTACAAGAGAAACATGAATTTTTAGACCATAACTCGTTTGTAAATCATTTCTCATAATTTGTGCAGTGAATCCGATACTTATCTCCAATGAATAAATTTATTTTATTCTGCTGTTGTTTTTTAGAGCGCCCAGTACAAACAAAGTTCGTTTGCACCCAAAACCACATTCTTGTGCAATGGAAACCAACCTGCATAATCTGCTGATATATAGCGATAATGTTGAGTACCTAAGACCGTGATTTGATCTGATTAAATGAATACACAGCACAGCTTTTCTAAAATCAACATAATTTTTATTTTTAAGTAATTCTTAAAGAAAAGAAAAATATTTAACTCAACCTTAAGCTAAATATCGCGATTATATTGGTTTAGTGCTATCACAAAATGCTTTTAATTTTCAAATAGTAATTTGTCTTCATTTATTACAAACTTATTTACCAAACCACGACAGAAACGACAACCACGTGAAGCCATCTGTGTACTAATAAAACAACTTCATTCTTCTATTCCTATTCACTGATAAGTAGCCTTGCCAAAAGAAAACAGTTACAAGACCGGCTTACGCAGTAAAATTTTCGTGCATATTGGACGTACAGCTTACAGCTACAGACGAAAGGTTACAGGTTAACTCAAGAGGCTCTAGCGGCAGAATCGTTCACTAACGGATTTGTTTACCCGACGGGTCGGTAATCGGCCTTTTCGATTGTGGTTAGGTGTGTCAAGTTGCGATTGTATTAAGTGATATCGCGATAAAGTACCTCTTTCCCTATTACACCTTCCTATTTTTCTTCTCTATGCTCATGTTTAATTAATACGTAAAAAAGATCTCATCTAGAACGCACGCACAGAAATACCGCCACTGACTCGGAGGACGCAATTCAGTTGTTTTCCTGCAGACCTCTAGCGGCGTCTTAAGGCGATTCATACAGAATTCATGCATAAAACGTAGACCTTGTAAGCGCAACTTTCGGATTTTATACTTGTAGTTTGGGATCTTGAAGTTTTGTGTACAGAAACTGTATGAGAAACTGCACGAAACTGTACCGTATATACTGGGCCATACAAAATACTTTTGAGCAATACAGCACACGAGTTGGAAAAGTTGAATACGTTGAGCAAATTGTCATTTACTTTGTAATGCTTTAACTACTTAAAACCATATTCATGCATCAGATGTTAAATGCGCAATATTAAAATTCTAACGGTTCTAACTAAATATCAAAATATAATATAATATAATCAATAACTAAATTCATGCGGTTCTAACGGTTAAATACACATACCTCGTTTTAAGCATATTAATGAGTTATGGTAGTTCTCAAGTAAGTATTTATTTCAGATATACGTAAGCAGTTGATATGATACCAATTCGTATATCGACATTACTCTTAGCAGTAAAATAAAGTGCAATGTACCTTCCGGTGAAACCTGTTCCATCTCAATTGCAGGGATTTCCCTTTATACCGCTGTCAAGACACGCGGGAGCTCTGTTCGTCCAATTCCTGAATCGGGAAGTGCTGTTGTCGGGGTTGTTATCCGTTTCCTTCTTGTCTAGAAATAAATATGTTCCAGGTTTTTAAGAAAACTTGTTTGTGTACATGCAGTAAAAACTTACACGTCGCGAGGGATTAGTTTGTGACTCTGTACTCAAAGATGGATTTAAAGAAAGGACAAGTAATTCCGCAGAACTCTTCCGTCCCAAATACACTTTTAAAAAATAACAGGGTGAATTTAATTATATGATTATTATTTAATGTCTAAATATGTTAACATAAATATCAACGGATATAATCAATATATAACGGATATATCAAGAAATATTTATTATCACAGAGAAATTATTTAAAATCTCTTCTGCCCACAATATGACAAAATCTTGAAGAAAGAATTTTCCAGCAAGTAGTTCCTTTTCTACAAATATTTTTGATAAAGTTCTCAATCTGATTAATTAGAAATATATTATTGATATAGTAATAGATGTTATAATATCGGTTGACTATATTAATATGAATTAATATGTTCTTAACTTTTAATTTTATTGTCCTCTTCAGCGTGTGCATTAAACTTGATTCCCTTTTTAATTCAAGTTCAACTCCCGCCTTTCTAAGTACCATTCAAAGTGTAATTCGTTTACATTTCTTTTCTTTACAGGAGATGTTGCGGCCGTGAGGAGTTATTATCGCCACTTATCAGAAAATGCTAAGGTGTGTGATTCTTTAACCATTCATATCTAGGCACAAAAGAGTACCATAAATTTCAGTAAATCTCACAAAAATAATCAATACATAACTAACATGAAATGTTTGTAATTAATACAGTAAATTGCAGTAAAATTAATTTAATTAGATTACTTCACTTATTTTTATCGAGATATATTGATATCTCAGAATAAATGTCACAAACAGAGGGGTCGAAAAGGATCAATTTCTCGCCAATGAGCATGTAAGGTGAAATTCCATATAACGGAGTTACGCATGTGACACTTTCCCCTTATTTTTAGGCAACTCCTTATGCACAGACATTCGCCAGGTCACGTTTTGACGCCATCAAAAAATTTAATGTAGTACCTGCTGAACATCTGTGTATACGGAGTGTCTAACAGTCAGGGGCAAATGTCAATGTATACATGCTTATAATTCCATTACATGCAATTTTTCACTATATGTTTAATGGCAAAAATGCTTACCATTGTTACATGCCCTAGACGTTTGTAACATTTATTTAGAACAAATCTGTATACTGAAGAAAATGAATCTGAACAAATATCAAATTTTGTAGGAATATGTTGGAGGGCGGACTGTCGCGGACTGACTACAATGTCGTTTTTCTGTTGCAGTGCTTGTTGAAGTGTGTGTACGAACAACTAGGTATCATTCGCGACAATCACTTCATTGATCAAAAGGAGGGACTTCAGTTATTTCATCAATACTTTGCCCATGATAAAATGACGCTGAAGCTTGGAATGTTAGTGGTGGGCAAATGTTTAGCGCGAGGTAAGAAAATACTGTCAACTTGTTATAAATAAAATTATTTAATAATGATATGAAATCATTTAGATATTTATTATTTCTGCAGGTAGGTATATACAACCTGGTGGCAGAACACTACAATTTACATAATACAAATACGAATATTAACTTTAAATTACTTAACAATGTAATTTTAAATTATTTAAAGACATAATAATAATATTAATAATAACAATAATTACAACAACGACGACAACAACAACAATAATAATAATAATAATAATAATAATAATAATAATAATAATAATAATAATATGCTAACAATAATAGCAGTAACTACATTTTATGGCTGACCTGCACAGTTATTTTAAACTATTAAATACAAGACTACACGACTTTTTAATTACACTTCACTTCACTTTCACTTCACTTCACTTCACATTTGAAATTAATTTCCCTTTCCACTTCTATACTGCACTACACTGCACAACACGTCACCACACTTCAATACAATACTACTTTGAATATAATTATATATTTACTTCAGGAACGCATTTAATAGTAATTAACACAATAATAATAGCAATAAAAAAATAATCAAATAATAACTGATATAATAATCCTAATTTACTAAATTAATAAAGTTTACAAATACCATTAGTTAATTTGTTTTTAAATCGTTGAAGGAAAGGGTTCCAAGGTCGTCGCAGATAACTTATTCCAGTCCGTTATTGTTCTATTTGTAAATGAAAATTTTCCATCAGTTCTCTGTGGCCTAAACTGAATTTTGTGCTTGTGATCCCCCCTACTAAAGTACGAAGGTCTACCCAGTCGGATGTAGATATATTTCCAAGCTGGATAACCGGCATACGCTTTGTACAGGGCACAGATTCTTACCTTAACTCTCCTAATTTCTAGAGACTCCCATTCTACATTCTTGCTACTGCTTCGGAAAGTAAATTTGTACGTTCTTCTCTGTACTCTATTCAAATATTCCTTTTGGGAATTTCTATAAGGGTCCCAATAAAAAAGACCCGTATTCCATTAATGGACGAATTTGAGATAAATAAGCTAATTTTCTCGCTTTCGCAGTGCTCATTTTTAGTATTCGCATAGTAAAATGCAAGGACCTCCAGGCTTTTCCTACGACACAGTTTACCTGATTTTCCCAGCTCAATTTGCTATCAAAAAGTATCCTCAGGTACACACAAGACAAGACTCTTCGAATATTTTCGTTGCCTAAACGGTATTGAGTTTCATTATATTTGCGGCTCCTACCAAACGTGATGGTTTTGCTTTTCGAACTATTTATTGTCATGCCATTTTTTTTCGACCAAAAATGTAATCTATCTAGATCACCCTGCAAAATATCCTCGTCTACAACTCGATATACTATACAGTCATCTGCAAATAGCCGTACCTTTGAATATAAATTGTCTGGCAGGTCATTCACAAACGAGAGAAACAGGAGAGGTCCAATAACGCTTCCTTGCGGGATCCCTGAAGTTACCTTTGCTTGAGTCGTAAATTGTCGTCCAACTCGGACTTTCTGTTTCCTATCTCGAAGAAGCTCATCAACCCACGCCACTACTCTGGTGTCAATACCCGATTGCATTAATTTATGAACCAGTTTATCGTGTGGAACAACATCAAATTCCTTCGCAAAATCTATTATTACGGCTTCCACCCTCCCACTATCATCAACTTCATCTGCTATATCCTGAAACAATGATACTATCTGACTCTCGCAAGAAAAACCATTCCTAAAACCATGCTGTCCCTGAAGTAGCCATTCTTTTCTTTCCCATTCGTGTCTAATATAGCTATTTATCAAGTGTTCCATTAGCTTACATACAACTGACGTGAGACTTACTGGCCTATAATTAGCTAATACAGTTCTGTCACCACTCTTGAAAATCGGAACAACGGTATCTAGCTTCCAATCATCAGCCACGCTTGAATCGTTGATCGAAACCTGAAATAATCTTGTCAGATACGGTAACATTGCGTCTCCACCGAGTTTAATTATGTCCGTTTGGAAATTAATTAAATTGAACGTATCAATTAATTCATAAAGCTAGATAATAATACTTTTTTTAAAATTTATCCACATTTACATTAGACTAACATGAAATATTTAACACACTTCATAATAAAATATTCCTACATTTTGTTCTAAGCAATACCTAGAGGAATGAAATGAGATCGCATGCCAGACAAGATTCTTTACTTTATTGTTATGGATCTCACAAAAATGATTTACATGTGTTAATAGAAAGGTATTAGTGTTGTGTACAGCTAAGATAATTTTGCCTAGTGCTTTCTATTTTCTTGAGTGTACTTATACATGCCTATTTCACTGATTTACTACATTAATTTTCTCAACAGCATTTACTTTCTCGCATTATTTCTAACTTTGCAAATTTCGAAAATTTAGAGTGTTGAACCCCTTCTTCTATCCATGGAAAATGTAAAGAAAAAACTTGAAGCGATTTTTAACAAAAAAATGTTGATTTTTTTTAAATTGCCTATATTTCACGCCAAATTACACGAAAACTAATGATATTTTTGAAATATTGAACATATTGACTTCATTAAAGATCCATCTTTAAGGAACTGATTTCATTAAGGAAAACCTCGTATAATCTTCAATGTTATAGTTGTAAGAAAACGTCCAAAATATTGCACTTGTTTAATTTTTCCGAAAATTCGGGGTTTCAACGAACATGGCACTATTCTCTTAAGCGTCCTTTACGCAATCCTAAGACAAAGTTTGATAAAAAAATGGTGCCTTTTTGAGAAAATGCTGAAAATGTTTTTGAAGCTTCATGTAAAGTACCCTCAAAAATCAAAATATATGTTTAAAACTTCCAAAGCCTCCACTTCTTCCATAACAATTTGGGGAATATCAAGCGATGATTACAGACGGACAGACGTTTTGCCGTCAATCTATTTTTCGGTATCAAGGACCCACAAAATTTGTATTCTGGCAACATCATGTTTTAGAGGAATTTTGATTATGACTACACTACGTGTTAAACGACTTTTTCTTACATAACAATAGGATGGTCAGATAATAGAGCAAGTGTCACATTTTTGTTTCTTGGGCTGTGACATCAGCTAAGAAAGGGAAAATCAAATGCAAAATAAACTAAATAAATATTAAATGATGTGTGAAACTCTTCAAAGAAGTTTTAAAAAGACAATGAAAGGAAATAGAATGAAATTTTATAAAGTAATGGGAGCACCATAATTAACATACGGAAGTGAATCATGGAGTTTAACAGCAGAAAAGCAACAACGAATACATACAGCAGAGATGAAATTTCTAAGGAGAGTGAAAGGTTGCTCGACATTAGATCAAATAAGAAATGAGATAAGATTTTATGTAAATATATATTCCATGAATGACTGTATTAAAGAAATTAAACAACGCTGGTACAATACATAAATAGAATGGATAACACAAGTATAAAAAAATCAATTTTATCATCTTATAAACCTGTAGGAAGATGAGAAATAGGGCGTCTAAGGTAGAGAAGTTGGAGTGGAGAAAGACTATTTCCATTCAGGACGAAATAGCGAAGCTTTCTATCTCAGGAAAGAGATAAGATTTTGTTAGCCAGGAGACCGACGATGCCTTTTCCACGACGTCCCCTTTGAGAATATCTGGAAACATGCCGTGTAAACGCTTCTGGGTACATTTTATCGGCCTATCTTCTTTGGCGAAAATTGTTCTATGAAAATATCATCATTGAGATTCAGAGGCGAAAAATTGATCGTGGCACAAATTGCCTCATACACAGCCGTCGTTTTTTGAAGGAATAATTTGCGAAGATTGTTGGTTTGTTTCTCGCACAAGGTCCCAAAATTTAGAAGACCTAAACCCCCTTCGTTCATAAGTGTAGACGTGCCATTAAACTGTTGGGATATGTTTATGCGGTACTTGAGAAGAGTGGCATTAAGCTCCTGCAATGCAATTGTGAAGTGAAGAACGCCAAAGACAGTCACAGGCATTGCCAAGTGTTGATGGCTGATATCTTTCCACTTAAAAGAATTTTACAGTTTTCTGTTCTCTAAGTTGTTGTTGTTATTGTAATTATTATTATTATTATTATTATTATTATTATTATTATTATTATTATTATTATTATAGTATACGAAAGATTAAAAAAATTGGGATTCAAGGAATGATTCCTTAATTTTGAACCCCCAAAACAGGGATATCGGTAAAGCGGTAGGTATACAGTTTCATAGATCCTTGCACAAAACAAGAAAATCTACATGAATTCCCAAACACACGGGAGAAAAACAGAACAAATAATTCTCGAGTATCATAATGAATTTACAATTTCCAATGGAACGAATAAGATGTTTCAGACATGAGATCAGAATAAACTCGAGAATCATTGTGGTAAACAAAAACATATTACAGGTAAACTGAATTCAATAATCAGCTCCATATTCTCCTTTACAAAATCGTTACCATGACTAAATGTCCTTATTGAAAGACGTTTTACACCTGCATTTTCCTTTGAAATGGATAAATAGTAAGTTACTGTCTGTTGCCAGAGCGATGAATATCCACACTTCCGTGTGTAAAACCCATCCTAGCAGTTGATTCAATTAGAGAGAGAGAGAGTTCGGGGCAATTATCAGCCTAAATTAGCGTGTGTCATCAAAGGGTGTAGTGCGCTAGCTCGTGTCCGTGGTTAATAACACGTGATCAGTCACCACCTCTCGTGGGACACTCCGGATTATTTCTACCTCACTCATAATGCAGCACCTCATTTATGTATATTATAAAAGTTGATACTGACTTTTAAGACCTTAATTATGGGGCCTTGTCGTTTTAGCATTTACGATTGCATACAAAATAATCCTCTATGAAGAAAATGGTAATCATATTTACATACAGTGGAAATGAAATCCATAAAATTGAATGTGCTTTGATGCAGTAGAACGTCAAAAATCCAGAAAAATGGGGACCTGATCCCTTTCGGATTATTAAATTGTCCAATAAAATGAACGAATTAAATCAATAAAGGTTAGTAGATGTTCCAACATAAAAAAACTTGAAAAATCATTCATAATTCACTCTGAAGGTTACAGAAATTATTATATTGGTTATGATTAGAAACCGAAAAATATGTAGTATGAAACGTCAAAATATATAGTAGTACATATTGAAGTAATATTAATAACAGAAACATCAATTCGACTTGCCGGAACTGCTAAGGTGAAATTATTGGAGTGTCAAGATTCAAAGGGTTGTGAGTTCAAGCCCATTTGGGCATGTCGTGTGTATTTTGTGTATGTGGCTATCATTACAATTCCACTTTAACAACAAATAAATTGTTAAATTAATATCCCTTTCAATTTCAACGAATGAGAGCATAATAAAATAAATTTTAAAATACATTTTCCGTACAAGTTGTGTATAAATAATAAGCTAATTGCAATAAATGGCACTAATTTACAATCATTAGATTGTAAGCGATTATGCGATGAAAATTATGATCAGAATTCGTCTTTCAGCTTCAACAACAACAAAAACATTTACGAGTACTGAAGTTATAGGTGATTATACTACTATTGAAGTTAACACCAACAGCGTTGAGCTATACATTTTGTATGCATCAAGACGGTGCCTCCCCAAAAACATTGTTTCTTCTTACAAATAGAAGTATCCAAAGTTTTTATGACAATCATTTATTCAGTAATTTCACAACGTTTCGTAACTCGTTTTGTTACATCTTCCGATGCTAAACTTAATGAGAGAACGCTATCCCATTGTGGTATCAGAACATTGTGGTATCAACTGTGCGAGAGTGAGGTTTTTCGTAATGGTTTCTTGAATGTTCTGCTGATGTGATAATTCAATGGGATAGCGTTCTCTCATTAAGTTTAGCACCTGAAGATGTAACAAAACGAGTTACGAAACGTTGTGAAATTACTGAATAAATGTCATTGTCATACAAAACTTTGGATACTTTTATTTGTAAACATATTTTGACAATCAAGAAGAAATATTGATTTAATTGTTTCTTCTTACCATCTCCTCCCTGCTGACCAATCAGAAGGTGCGATACATCATGATAGCATCATGGGAAGCGCTGTCTTGTGCACTTGTAACGCGAACACCATATAATTAATATTAGATGCATCCCGAAACGTTTTTTGGAGATAATTTCATACATAAAATATGTTTATTAAATACCACTCGTGCATTTGAAAATTTAAGATAAATTCTCTCGTCGTTACGCCACTCGAACATTTCCAATAAAATCTTGGTATTACGTATGCCAAATAAAGAAGGGATGTTCGGCTCTTATATATTCCATGAAGGCAGGCAAAAGGACACTAAAATTAAAAATATGCTCTAAATACGAACTCTAAACTCTAAAATGTAGAATTCAAGACCAACCCAAGCCTCATATATATATATATATATATATATATATATATATATATATATATATATATATATATATATATATATATATATAAATATATATATATATATATACATGTTCAATTTAAATAAGCTAATATACAAAACCACATTTGCGCACATTCATTTTCATACACAACCGAATCCAAATTAAACAATGGATAGCTGCTAATGTGATTGTGTACGTTGTGATTATATCACTTCAACATTCTCAGTAGTAAATAAATTTCTTCAGTCATTGAAAATAATCATCGATTGCACTTAACATTACGGTACTACTTCAGATTTTCCGATTTCAGGTTTTTTTTTAACAATTAAAAATTATATATATGGACGTTAAGACACTTAAGCAGTGCGACACTTCAGCAATGCGAGGATCAATAACAGTAGAAACATAGTTCTTTTACCAATCATCCATATGCTCTAAACTGATTATAACTCCAGATTATCAACGACAATCCAGGCACATTTCCGTCGTCCAGGTTTTGGACAGTTTTTAACGACATCCACGGCACGGCATGATATTCTTATGGAGGCTAAGGAAACAATCTGATATGACGGCCGTACTGCCAGAAAGGGAAATGAGGCATTCTTCAACTGCAGCTTTTGCTGTTGACCACACACAGATGGTCAGGACAGACGAATGGACATATTTGCCGCCAATCGATTTTTCGGTATCAAAGACCCAGAAAACATAGATTCTGACTTCATAACGTGTTAGATGAAGTAATTTACTACATATAGGTACAAGATTTATCCACTTTTTCATTACCAGGGCCAGCAATAAGAGGTTTTTTGTTGAAAAATCGCTGATTTTTGACGCACGATATAAAAACTTCTTTCGAAGTAAGGTGAGAAAGTAAAAGTAAATTAGGAGATTATGATGTACAAAAATATTATTGCAACACATTATAATGGAATATAACTCAAACAATGAACCCTAGGCTCTTAATATCATGTTTTTCGTGCCTCTAAAGGAACACGGGTTCTGAGGGAATGTTTTGGGACACGGGTGGACAGATGGAAAGCAGGGGAGAGTAACGAAGGCAGTTGATGAACAGTTAGAGAATAGGTAAGGACATGCATGGAAAAGAGGGGGGAAAGGCTTGGACAGGCGGTAGAGAGGTGGAGCCTGAAAATTAGAATGGCTTCTTGGCACAGCATCGTGTCTACTTGCTCTAACGCACGTTACGGGGATGGTCTTTAAAGTTGGGTTCTACACTGAAAAAGCTTTCAGTTTGAAACAATTATTATTTTATAAGTGCGGCGTTTTCGCACGGACCCAGCTACTTTTAAATACATGCAGCATATTGATCGTTTCTGTTTTCATTTACTTCCATTAATTATCTGAAGATAAATATTTTCTTAAATAATGTATGTCTCTCATTTGCAGTACATTTAAAAGAAATGAAAATTTTAATAACTTCCCAGGAGTCACAATGTAACGAAAACCAGTTCAGGCGTGGGCGAATGGTAAAGTTAATATAGAGAATAAGATAATAAGTCATTTATAATAAATACTGACGAAAATATGCCGATAGTATAATAATGAATAGTTATGAATAGTACTACTGAAAAATAATGAATAATACAGCGGAATACGCGAAGTTATCTTCTGTTTACAGAAAACAAATACCTTGCTTTGAACGCATATTGAGTAATTTTTTGTGAGATCTCTAAGAAAAGGGAAAAAACTTCAAAACATAAGCAATTTGTCTAATAACCTAGTCTCTAGTGATAACTAATGTAAGATTGATTAATAACTAATATTTTAGTATCGCATGAATGAAATGGTTGAAAATCCCATTCCATGCGCAGGTCGCAGCGCCTCGAATCCCTGTCAGGGGGCGTACCAGGCGCGAATCTGCTTCCTGGCCTTCCGCCTGTGAGGCGAGGGCGTCCGCATTCTCGCCGCGGAAGGACCTTCCTGCCAGCCTGTGCCGCCGCCACCGCCGCCGCTGCCCCTCTCACCGCCGCGCCGCACACCGGCTCCTGGGCCCGCGCGCCGCCTGCGACACGGGCTCCGTCGCGACGCGCTGGGCTGAACCGCCCGGCCCTCGCCGGCACTCCGCAGAGGAGGACGCGCAGCAGAGGAGACGCGGCAGCCCCGCGTCTCTCGGGAGGACCCGCTTCCAGAAGGAACGCAGCGAACTCACACGCGATTTCATTTCTTGTGTTTGAGCATTTCATTACGATATTAGTGCAGGTGCTTCGGCGTGATGACTCTCGCGTAATTGCTTCTTTTGGGGGTTTCAAATGTGCATGGTTTAAGTCTGTGCTTTCAAAATTCAATAATTTTCTGTTTAGCCATACGTATACACTAGAACGCAACTTGATTATTCACCTTGGAATTTGACATATCAGAAATTATTTTCTTACAGAAGTTCATGTTATCCAGATACCAATGACAAGTGATTTTAAGTACGTCGATTTTACATCTCCTATGTAGTACAACTTTTGATTTTTAAGAATTCATTGTTTTTTCAATTTATTATCTTCTCAGAGGAACAAAAATGAAAAACATAAAATACGTAAGTATCCTTCTGATAGTTATTTTGTTCACTGCCCCAAAATATGTTTGTAACTTTTATAGAGACGACGAAATAAAAATAAGTGATACTTTCACAAGGAAATTTTCACTGCCGGAAGAGATATGAAATTCACACGGACAAATGAATTCAACGCCATGCTTTTACGGCCAAGTTCACAATTCCGCATTTTATGACCTTCGCAGTGTTGTATCAGACTGACGCGAAAAGACCATTTGAGAAATGTCAATATTCTTGGGTACAAAAATTGTCGTCGCAATGCGTCGGGATAACTCGAAAAAAACATGGACATTTTCGAGGAAGCCAAGATTTACGCGGGAATTAACTTCGAGGTGTTGACGTTTGCTTAGGGCTTTGGCGAGTCATCTATTAAAAATTTAATGGGATGTTCTGGTAAGAAAACATCAAACTGGTATTTCAAAACACCGTTCGTAATGGTTCCTTTCCGATAATAAATGTGTAAAACCGAAAATGGAAATGAAAATGATTGCATTTAAACATTTGGCACATATAGAATAAACCGATACAAAATTATAAAAATTATTCAATTTACATATTGTTAATTTAATATAAAATAAATAATCAGAAAAAGAAGACTCGAGTATCAAGAACTTCTAAAATATCGGGGAAATAACAACTATATGAAGTTCACATACGAATAATATTTTTTAGAAATGAATAATCATAATGTTTATGCAATAAGATTCTTACCAGGACAAAAGTTACGATTGTGAATCAAATTTATGTTAGACAAATTTCTCTCAGATCTTACATGTGTGACGGCTAGAAAAATTGAACTGCTTGTCTGGCCGAATCGGGTATTTCTCGATTTCAATTTCTCATACGGAGAGTAATTACGTCATCAATTTTGACCCAATCTCAAAGGCGTACTTTAAACAATTATGGAAATAGAATATGGGCAAAGTAACAGTGTGTCATTCTAGTGAATTTGATACGTAATTTGATTAAACAAGAGCAATTATGCGAAAGCTGAGGTAACAGTAGTATCTTATAAATATATTCTGTGATATTCTTTTAGAGCAAAGAAGAGCTACTAAATGAAATTCCACTTAGTGTAGAATAAACTAACAACTATGGGTGATTTGCAATGTGTGTATTTTGAAAATTTTGGAGCGACTATTTATTTTATTCTCCTACACACAGAAAACAATTCATCAATGCAAACGTTCAACGAAAGGGATTGCTGTTTTAATTTCAAACGACTAGAATTCTTTGTTTAGTTTTATGGATATAACTACACAAATTTCTACTGATTTTTACAAAAGAAAAGTGAAAAAAGAAAGCAAATAATTCGAATTTGATAGAAATATGCTAGAAGAAAAATGTTATTTCATAGGGAAAATGTATCTACAAAAATATTTTGAGAAAAAAATCCGAAAACTTCTAAATCACTTCTATTTAGCAGTTTTCTCACAATTTAATTGTTCAAAAGTACGCAAACAGAACTAACTCGTATTCAACAAAATATTATTTCTCGTTTCTATAGATTTCCTGACCGTTTGTATGATTCGCCATGCTGCTACATTTAAGTTAAACTCAGTATTTGTGTGTTTACGAGAATGTGTCAAAACATTCTCTTACCCATTTAAGGAAATTCTTATAGAAAATATCAGTTCTGCACTCAAACATACACATCTTTAAGCATCAAGCGTAATTCTCTCTAATTTCTGTTGCATTGGAAATATAAACACACAAACGAGCAACAAACGAAGAATTATACATTAAGATTATTTATTGAACAATTTTGTGGACTCACTTTCTCAGTCTTACGAAATTAAAAATCAAGGTGAAAATAAAATTACAATATTTAATTGTATATTGGGAAGTAAATAGTGTGGTGGTGTGAAAAATAAAAAAAAAATATTGTCAGGACTTATAAAAAATTAGACTTTTAAAATAAATATACAGGTAATTTGAAAGCTAAACTTTCGAAATATGAAAAATTAGAAATTAGTATCTTAACAAAACGTATTTTTAGATGAACTGCTTAGACACTAATATGAAAGGTAACAAAAAAAATATGATTTAAAAACTAGATACATATGTAAATATAAAAGAAATTTCTTCTTCGACATCAAATGATTTCCTGATAAACTTTTGTAGAAAAATGCAAGGTGAATCTTCCCAAGATATTTGTAGGTGACAAAAACTCCTGTGAATCATCCAATTGACAAGTTTCTGTTATATACCCGAGAACATAAAAGCGTGTTTAATCTTTTTAAACTGCGAGTGTTTTTCAGCTCTCTTTTATGTATACACAATATTTATCCAATTTTACTTTTAAATAAAATCTTCAATATTACGATTTTGTGCTTGTAATGTGCATTGAATTATACTTTTGTATAAAATGCAACTAGCATTTTGCATTGCATTAGCAATGCGTTCATTTCATTGTTTAATGAATTATACCAGTAGTGTTTAATGTAAGTAATTTTATTTCCTTCTTCGCCCCGCCCCGCCCGCCACGCCCGTCCGCCCGCCAAGCCCCGCCACGCCCGCCCGCCCTCCTCCCGCCACGCCCCGCCACGCCCCTCCACGCCCCGCCACGCCCCGCCCCGCCCCGCCACGCCCCGCCACGCCCCGCCACGCCCGCCACGCCCCGCCACGCCCCGCCACGCCCGCCACGCCCCGCCACGCCCCGCCACGCCCCGCCACGCCCCTCCTCCCGCCACGCCCCGCCACGCCCCGCCACGCCCCGCCACGCCCCGCCACGCCCCGCCACGCCCCGCCACGCCCGCCACGCCCCGCCACGCCCCGCCACGCCTCGCCACGCCTCGCCACGCCACGCCACGCCCGCCACGCCCCGCCACGCCACGCCACGCCACGCCACGCCACGCCACGCCACGCCACGCCACGCCACGCCACGCCACGCCACGCCACGCCTTATTTAACGCAAGTGGCTGTGAGACAGCGTTACGCTGCATTACATAGGGGTAGGGAGAATTAGTTTAGTGTTACGTTACATTGATATTCCTTTTAGTACAAGACTTCAAAAAATGAATTATTTCAGCAAATGCTGAAAAATGTAAAAATAACACTAAAATATTAACTAATCAATTGGTTTCAAAACATAAATTAATTTAAGTTATTTTATGTAAATTGTTACAATAAATGGTAATATTTTTTCAGCCATTTTTATATTGAATCTGCAAAATTACAGGTGGGGGGGAGTTCGCAAGCATTACTTAATTATTTAGGGGGTTCAAGCTCATGTTACGGGAGCGTTACACGAGAAGAGGAAGTACTCCAAATTTGCGTTACGTAATTTATGGATGGTCCCTAAGGTGTATCAACACAGAAAATTCCATGAAAATCGCATTATCTATTGAAAAGTACTTTTTATAGTATGTGTTCTATTAGATAATTCCATTTTCATGTCAGTTCGCTTCCATCAGATTTCATCCCTACTTAATTCTTTACCTACATACACCTCTTGTTCTCTCTTCGATTTTTTTCTTTCACCCTAAGTACTATAACATGCGGTAAGTATGAACATTGCAATCTATGCATCTATTAGTTAATTTACTTTCAAATAATGAATATAATGACAAATTACATGTATATTGCTAATGCAAAACAAAATCTACACGGAATATCTTTAAAACCACTTCAGCATCAACTCAGAACTAATCGAAAAAAAATACAAATCAAACCTTTGCAAGGCCCAAGTGAAGTAGCTGACACGTCTAATGGACTCTTGTTACAAATGGATGAAAAACGAATATTTCTGTACTCACTTAACAATAAGACAACCTAAAATTGTGCAACACAAAACATCAGTTTTACATTTTTGTAAGAAACAACTCTCCTTTAAATATTTAAACCCATTATTCAAATTGAAAATGAATTCTCAGCAGGACTGTACAACATTGAAGATATTCTTTTTAAACTAAGTGCTTCATATACAACATTCTCTCATATTTGCAATTACTCCTTAAGAACATATAATTTCAAAAATAGTATAAAAGAGCAAATATTGAGCTATTGTTTAAAAAGTACTATACTTATGTTCCAATGAATTACAGACCTACATCCTTACTGTCAGGATTTTCAAACATTCTATAAAGAATTTTAAATGATACAGTTTCTCAATACAAATGACCACCTCGACACGATTTCGGGAACAGCAGATCCACAAACAACCATCTCTCCTTTTAGAAAAAGTACTTTTAAACATACTGAAATAAATCGTTCCCAGGCAATTAAAGACAATCAGTATTTTTAAAAAAACAATATATTTATTTAAAAGATAATTCTCATTTAATGGCTAGGTTAGTCACATCTTCAGGTGTCTGTCATTATCAGGTCCGGGGAGATGCGGGGATAGACTCAGCATTATGAGGAAGTTGCACTGAGGATACGACATGAAGTCGCTTCAAAAAATCGATGTTTTTACGTTTTCAATATTTTGTTAGTGAATGAAAAATTCACATAATTATCATTTTGTAAATGTTAAAAAATTAAATAATAACTTATGATACCACTGTCAGTCTCCACCTAGGGAGTACATGACCTTGACATTGGTGGTGGAGCTTGAGTACCCCCATGATCCTGAGAGCTATGCCGGCGGTAGCGTAGCTACTGGTAGGGCCTCCTTTGCCGGACAGGTCGAAGGAGAGCGATCAGACGAAGAAGTACTCCAGAAGAGGACCTCAATGGCAGTCCCGGCGAAGAAGACCTCCGCACAAACAGCTGTAACCAATGTACGGGGTAACAAGGACAAAGTCTCTAATGGCCAGAAAAGGGCAGAAGGAGCAGCCCCCCATGTGGGGTTGGTACACATGGTGGTTTGTGATCAAGCCATAAGACAGCAGCCCTGTCAGATCACAATCCTGTGAAAGGCTGGTAACCTTACCGGGAAAAATTCTTACTCGAAAGTTTCAAGTGAAACATGACAGCCACTATGACAACTAGCAAGAATAAGGAAAAACGATTTGGAATAACGGATACACTAATTTTAGGCATATGGAATGTGAGAGGGCTAAAAAATAAAGAGGCAGAATTGGAGAGAGAGCTAAAAGCAAGGAATGTAAATATTGCAGTTATTTCTAAAACAAAAAAGAAGGATAGAGGGACAAAAGATCTCTTTGACTACACATTAATATACAGTGGAGTAGACACCAATAAATGAGCATGCAGTGGGATTCGAAATGGAAAAATAAACTCTTACACTATACATATTACAGTGACAGGATACTTGAAACACGATTCCAAATTCCAAGAGGACATCTAGCAGTGTATGCACCAGAAGAAGGCAGAACAGAGGACGCATTTTATGAAACTCTTCAAAGGAGTTTAGATAAATGTAACAAAAATGATTATATAATAATTGCAGGAGACCTAAACACCCGAATAGGAAAAAGATAATTCCAAATGTTGTTGGATGCTTTGGAGAAGAAACGATCAATAAAAATGGGCAAGAACTTAGAGAATTTGCTACTACTAATGACTTCAAAATAATGAATACCTTCTTTAGGAAAAAGGATATAAATAAATTTACCTGGAGCAATGGCACCACAAGATCACTGATAGATTATGTTATAGCAAACACAAAATTAGCACCCCAAATTAGAAATATTCAGTTTACAGAGGAAGTGATCACTACTTAGTTTTAAAGTGTCACTACTTAGTAGTTTCAAAGATCTCAATTAAGCCCGTGGAAGAAAATTATGAAAAAGCAGCATAACAACGAGGAATTATGAGCAGAGATATTTACAAAGTCCATCTCTTAAGAGAAGAAAGCATAAGAAATTTCTATCAAACACGTCTGAAACAAATAAATGGACAGACACCTTTAGATAATGACATTAATGTAGAGTGGAGCAGTAGTGAAAATATGATAAACACTGCAGCATAGGAAGCTATTGGAAAAAGGAATAAACACAGAAAAAGAAAAGGCTTGAGAATCTGGAATGGTGAGATAGCTGCAGCCATATGTGAAAAGAAAAATGCCTATCAAGAATTACTTCAGAAAACAACACAAGAGAGGAAAAACATCTACATACGAAAAAGGAACCATGCAAAGCAATGGTGAAAAAAGCTCACGAAGAATTGTGGGACCTTTTCATCAGCACAATTGAAAATGATGTCCATGGTAGGCAGAATCTGGCTTACAAGATCAGGAAACATTTAAAATAAGAGGAAAAGGATAAAGTAGAACTAAATGTAATAAAGAAAGATGAGTGGATAAAATATTATAAAGCTCTCTTATATGACCCAACTGTAATAGATGAAGATAAGTTACAATACAACAACCCTCAGAGCAACCCTTTGAACAAACATGAAATGGAATATTTACTGTCAAGTATGAAAAATAGAAAAGCTCCTGGGGTAGATGGTATCAATGCAGAACTCCTAAAATATGGAGATAAAGAACTGAAGAACAGATTTCTTGAACTATTCAATAATTGTTGGAGTAAATGCCGAATACCTGATGCATGTAAGAAAGCAAAAGTCATCTCTCTTTTTAAAAAAGGAAATAGAAGTCAGCCACAGAATTACAGAGGAATAAGCTTGTTGATCAACGCTTCTAAAGTTTACACAAAAATAATAAATAAATGGCTCACAACAATCTCAGATTCACTCATATTGGAAGAACAAAGTGGTTTCAGGCTAGGAAGATCATGTACAGACAATGTGTTTACCTTAAACCAAATAATAGAAAAGAGACAAGAGTTCAATTTAGAGACCCACAAAGCTTTTATAGAATATGAAAAAGCGTTTGATAGAGTTAATCGTGAACTTCTGTGGCAGATTCTTTGAAAAAGGGGCTATCCTTTCCACTTGATATAAGTTATTAAATCCCTCTATAACAAAACAAGTATTAATTTACAAGTTGAGAACAATGTTTCACTTGCTCTATTACTTTGTCTTCTATTATTTTAGTTCTGATAGGATACTTGCCTCTGAATGCCATCACTTTAGTTTTAGAGAGAGATATTGAGAGACAAAATGGTTTGCATGTTCTATTTAGCTGAAACAAGGACTTTTGCAGACTTATTTCGTTCTCTTCTATAATTATATGATCATCAGTGTGCAAAAGTGATTGTAGAGGTGTATTTAGATTTATCCAAATACTTGGTTTATTTAAACTTTTCCATTCTCTTACGATGTTGAGTTCAATATAAATATTAAACAATGTGGGGAACAAGCTACACCCTTGCCTTACACCTCTGTTTACTTCTCTCACACCTCTGTTTACTTCTAACTCTTCTAACATTGTCAAAATATATGTTGTGATTCTCCCTTATCCTGTATTGAGTTAATGCATTTTGTCACTATGTATATTTAATATTTCTCTTATGTTCTGATATTCTATTTTTTTCAGATTCCATTTAGTTTGACCTATATATTTCACTGAACAATTAGATATTATCTTTTTTCAGCACTCTTATTTCTTTTAAAGCTCTGACAAATTCTTGACTTTTATGGTCAACATTTTGGTTGCCTAACCCAAAATTGGTTTCATTAATTTTAAATAAAAAAACCTTAATTCATTTAATTTATTGTTTATTAAATTTCATTTTACCTTACTTCAGCTTTTTACTTTGCCCTTTGAAAATTGATATTGTAACAGAACTTGTATTAAAAGAGTAAGAAATTATCTTATTATTATGTAAAAAAATTAATATAAATATGTATTCCTTACAGTTCCTCAAGATGGAAACAAACAAACTTAACTTTCTGAAACGTATATGTAACAGATATGCAACTCTGTGAAATAAATGTAACTTTTCAATGTGATTGTCTATGCTAAATGAATTTAGTAACAGGATAAAGTAAGATAGAATAATAACATGAAGATCTGTTTCAAATTAGAGCGACCATGACTTCACCCATATTGATCAGGGAACATCAATTTTGGTGAAAATCCTGTGTATGGTTTAGGCACTAATGTTGTTCACAAATGAGGGACAACAGACACCTGAAGGAAAACCATTTTTTCTGTATCAAGGACTCACAAACTCACTCACTTCGATTCTGACTATTCTATGTATTCGTGTAATTTAGGCTATTACCTTACAGATAAGAAAGAGAAAAGTCCATTTTTTCACTTACAGGAACTCACAAGCCATGTTCATAAGTTGAAATATTGGCACTAGCCTATTGGCACTTTTCTGTAGCATTACTTAATGTTCTCCTTCTATAAAGTAGATATGAGAAATTAAAAATGGTGATATCCATGAGTCAATACATGGAATTCACGAAAATGACTAGCACTCTACTAATGGCTACAGGATGCAATCCATCGATCACATGTTCTTCATAAATTTGAATGACCAATATAAAATGATTTATCCTTCAACAAGACATGACATTATAACATAGGATCCTAATGAAAGGGATATTCATAGTCGTCTCCAATATAAAATGGTATCAAAAGTACTAAGAAACTAAACTGCATAGGTGAATAGTAATAGATGAAGTAAAAAGCGTTTTCATTCCCAAAACTTTACAATGAAAGCTTAAAAATATCATTTGACTAGTGGAACTTCAGACTCTATAATGCATTGTGTGAGTTTTATAATATTTTTAGGAACCCAAAGGCAGAAAATGTAAAAAAGAGAAAGAAAAAAGTAAAAGACTTTTATACAGTTTAATAGAAAAGTACCTGAAGTAGTTGCATTATTATTTTTCTATTTTTCATAAGTTTGGTACAAGAATACTTTAAAATTATATAGTTTTTAAAGTACATAGACTACTTACATATTAACTTGATTTGTTTATGTGAATAGGACTTACATTTGCCGTAACATTATACAGTTTATAGGACTTACATAATGTTGTAGCATCATTTTTTAAAAACACTTTCTACAAAAAATTTATCTCACTACATTTATGCATTAGTTTATTATTCTTTAATGTTTTAAATAAGGCTTACCAATCAGAATTCATCTAACGGATGAGAATGCTGATGAATCCTAACTTCCAGTCTTTGCAAATACCTTGAAAGACAACTAGTCATCTCTGACACCAAGTAGCCACCTTGACACCAAGACACCACTCATTATCTATGTTGGTCCTCTTTGATGCAAAGTAACAGGCATTTTACCAAAACATTTCTGCATAATGTTTATTGTTAGTGTGGCTCAATTTCTAAGAGGTACTTTCAGAAAAAGGAATTCATAGACAAATGTGTGCCAGACTTTTTCAAATTTCACATGTAACACAAAATATGAGCAAATGCATTCAATTCGTTGAAGTTTTTGATATGTTGACAAGAAAGTGTTCATAAATTTGATTTGCTTCTCCTGGAAAATTTTGTTTGGCAGTTATTAGCTTCTCAGTATCAAAGCCTCAATTTTTAGCTCAAGAATATGGAGATCAATAATACCTGCTTAAAAAGGTTCCTTTCTACCAACAAAATGTTAGGTTTTTGCTAGGAGGTAAATTGCTTACGAACTCAGGAGACACCTTCACATTCCTCAGGTTAATCCATATTCCTACTTGCCAAACTGGTGAAATGATATTGTCAACAGTAAAACTGTTTGACAGTGCAAAGATATATATAAATACTCGAAAACTTCTGTGACAACAGACATAATGGTAGGAACTGAAACTTTCTCCTACTACTCTAACTAAACCTTTATAGTTGATCTTATGAGCTTTGTGCGTTCATTTGAAACTTAACTATCATTCTGCAATTCAGTGTTGGTACTAGGCATGGGCAGACCACACACCTTGAGGCAGTTCAATTTTGATTTGGAAATTGTTAGATTCCATGGACAATCCAATGAAAATGGTGGAAGGGGAAGGAGGAAACTTTAAATAAACTAATAAATCAAACACAATAAATTGAAACACCACATAGACCTAACTGTCAACATTCCATAATCTAATAATGAATTTAGTAACAAATAAATTTTATTGGTCTGCATCAGTGTAAAGTGAATGTAGCACCAGCAATTCCCTTTAGCCTTTCATAAGAATCTTCCAAATTTATTAAATGGGCACACTTAATAAATTCTATCAAAAATCATTGCAGATATACAAATTCATTCCCAAAAATGTGCTAAATGAAAGAGTGTAAGAAAAATTATTCTGAAAAAACAAGTGTTTAAGGGAGAAGAATGAAAAGAGCAATGCTGCATAACAGTGCATTGTTTGCAATAACTATTAAGATTTTGAAGTCATTTTTGCAACTTTCATAAACTTGATTATTTTTTCTGAGAGCTTAAGTTAATAATAAATCAAATAATGTGTTTCACAGCCTTTTAGATGCTATTTTTCTCACACAAATTCATCTAATTATTAGAATTATTTATAGAAATAGCAGATGTCAATGAAACATTTACAGAACAAAATTTCATTTGATTAGGGTATAAATCTGGTTAAATTATTAAGATAGAGATCAATCAAAACTAGAAGAAAGTGGAAAAGGATGAGAGAAACAATAAAGAGCACGGCCCCAATAACATTTGTTGGTCCAAGTCTCTTGTTATGGCCTTGTTCTCAAAGGTGACAAACTGCTCTAAATATTATCTTCATCACTTCCAAGAAGATCATGTGTTTCAGAAATCAAGATATCATATTTGTTTCAAGAAAAAACTATATAATCAGCAAAAAAGGAAAATTTGATTACATGGCGCATTGCCCAAACATTAATCATGATTATTTTAATTGAACATCAATGGATCCATAATTTTAATGTTGTCATGACCCTCGAGAATCCATGGAAATCCATCAGTGACTCATAGATTTATTTCATATTATGTTCTCTTGAAATATCACTTTTGTTAGGGAAGATATGGACTCCACTAATGTAATATTTTTCAACCAGTTTAAAAGTGTGTATGTGTGTTTGGTTTTTCTTTTCCTCTCATTATGGTTAATAATGCTTATTTGTATAGTAGTTATTACACAAAACAATAAGTAGAATGTTATTCTACTTATTGTTTTGTGTTAAACATCTGATCATGGAAATTTCAAAACCCATACTAATTGAACAACATTATTAAATCAAAAGAAATACTATTGCAAAGGATAATTATGACTATCAATTTTTAGAAAAGAAAATGAAAACTTATTGCCACTATATTTCTCTTGTTTATCTCAAAGAACTACTGAAGAAAATTGAGCTGTAGTATGAACAGACTTTGACAAGCTTGTACCAAAAGTTATTATCTATAAAAAGCAATTAAATAACAAAGTTCAAACATTTGAGAATGTCACATTTTATTTTATGAAATGTATAACTGGCTGTGATAGCAAAATGTGATTGTGAGAATATAATTGAAGCTTCATAGACTAGGAGAGTCCCACTGGTAAGCAGATCATTGATACTAGCTAAATAGATTTCAACCTCCGCTCAATTGGACTATTTTCACAGATGGAGTGTTCAGGAACAGAAATAACTGGACAAAGATTAAAACATGAAATTATATACCAGTCTCCAACTGCTCTAAAAGCTCAAATGAATTTCTTGGTCTTCGTAGTTTATATTTGGTGTATTTGTTCTCATAGATATATGAGTACATTTAATTGTATAATAAAAAAGAACTAATTATATTTTTCTCATATCCTTGTTACTAGTTTTTTTTGTTTGTTTGTTTTAAATATTTTTTTTTTTGATACTGATCTGTTTTTGATTTGTTTGAAATGTTCTTCCTTTTTTTTGTTCTCTGATCGCACATGTTTGAATGATAATGTGTTTTTTATTTTCTTGAATTTAATAAAAAGACTCTGTTCAGTGATTTGAAGGTTTGCAAGTAAAAGCTTCCCTGAAAATTACCATTGAAAAAATACCATTGAAAAGACAGACAGGCAGACAGACAGACAGACAGACTCGACTTGACGTTGACATTACTTGAATTGACTTGACAAAATTGACTTGAAATACCTAAATAGAGATGGGATACATGAATGGAATCAAAGAACATGAAGGAGAAGAAATTATTAACAACAATGAAAGAAGCCAATAGATTTTTGTGTGTTTAACATATTGAGGATTACAAACACCTTCTCCAAGCAGAAAGAAAAACATAATTTTACATGGTAAGGATGAGGAGCGAAATCAATAATCCATTATGTCATTGTGAGTAAGGATTATTCAATAAAATGAAAGGTACTAAATTTTCCAGAAGAAGTGAACAAGATACTGTTTACTACTCCCAGTAAAACAGAATCAAAATCAATACTTAAGACAGCAATAAGAAAGGGAAGAGAGAAATAGCAAAACCCAAACTAAGAATGGATGTAGGTATTTGACATTCTGGATCGATTGTGATACTTTGCCGGCCAGCTAATGTCGTTTCCCCATGCTGAGTCTAGTTAAATTCCCATGCTTGGGGGTAAGAGCAACATGTGGCAAACGTGACATATTCTCTTCACCGTAACTAGCAAGATCTGCCTGTCTGCGGTTCTTTCTCATTACACAGCTACAGAAATTGATTTTTAAGGGAAAGCTACAACTCTATTTTTGCCCCAGCCAGGAATTCAACCCAGGTCCACACCAAAAGTAAGAATACATTTAATAATAAGAATAAAAGAATAAATAATAAATAAAATAAATAAATAATAAAAATAATAAAATAATAATAAAAAATAATAAAAATAAAAAAAGAATAAAAATAAATAATAAGAATAAAAATGATAAGAATAAAAATAAAAAGAATACACTACCTTATTCTATATCACGACAGTTCTGTCTCTCATGTGGGACAGACAAAATATGTTCTCAAAGAATAAAAGAACATGTGGTTAAAGTTCGGAACAGGTACACCCTTAGGGAAGCCTGGCAGTGGTGGTGGGGAGGAGGGGAGTCTCCTTATGCCCTCTCTCAAATTATGCTAAGCGCTCTGATAGAAATAAAAAAAACTTACCTATATGTGATTTTCATGGCTCACCCTTCATACACTTTGTCTCTGCCGCATTTTAACGCCATAATTACTTTAAAAGGCAAGTTTTCTTACTTCGCTCACGCGGATCCGAGTCACTGCAAGGTTCATGTCTTTGACACTAGCGTTTACTATAAACATCCTTGAGTCTGAGCAGTACTACGTCTTGGCAGTACTACGCCCTGAGGAAGGTCGCAGAATGGTGACTGAAACGTTGGCACCTGTGCCCTGGACGCGGCGTCTCCCGGATAGCCAAGGTAATCATCCTTGAGTCTATTAACTGCATAATTAACTACAACTTCACTTTCATATGAAAGCACTTTATAAGAAAACCTTGAATTCAAACTGCTGCAACAAATTCGAATGATGGAAGCTTTGTTTATCACAGAAACACCACAATTGCATCACTATTTTCTAATGGAACCCCGACTAGACCCTAGAGTGAAATTGCCTCCCCTAACGTTTAACGTCATGTTGGTGACCAATTATTATAATCGTCTAACCACCCCTCATCCCCTCCACCGTGGATTTCTCCCTCACCAGAACAGTGCGGGTTTAAATAACTTCCTTATGTTGTACCGTGTTCAAGACTTCAACCAAGCAGGTTAATAACATTAAAAAGACTGCCACAAAATTGAACTAAATTTCTCAACATTGCCTTGATTTTGCTCATTCTTTTAATTTTGACAGCCCTACCACTTTAGATAATATATCCAGAAAATATTCAAGAATAATCTCAGAAACACTACATGTGAAAACACACAGGACCATTAATACTATGTTATCAAAAGATTGGTATTAATACCAAAAAATCACACAAGAGCATTAATAAACCTATCTTTTCACAAATATTTATGACAATGTTCTTTCTAAGATACCATAAAAAAACATTGTTTTAATTCTTTGCAGTAGGTTCCATTCGCCTTTAAAAAATTTATTGGTGTATTTATGTTCAGATTTGTTCCTTCATCCTTCCTACTCTGATTATCCTATTTTTACTTGCTTTAATTGTAGTCTATTCAAAATAATAACGTTCTAGTTTTTAAAGTTGATCTGCTCTCTCTCTCCCCTTAATTGCCTCTTTCCCCTTAAAGTGAGGATGTATGTTCTTACATTAGGAAGTTTTCCCTTTTCTGTGATTGGTGTTATACTTTTTGATAACATTTTTTATGAAGTTCTGTAATTTTTTATAAAAATATTTGCTTAATTTAACAAGTTTTGGTAATTTCTCTTCTTTTATTTTTTTGATTTTATTTTAATTTACTTGATTCTTTTATATTATTCAATATCTTCAAAATTTCTTTGTCATCTTTTATTTTTAGATGTAGTCACGACAGTAATATATTTTTGTATACACCTAAAGATGTCTGTAATTACAATGCAAATCATTGTGTTGAACAATACAGACTTTTTTGGAAGAGAAACATTTTCATTGATAGTCAAAAACCAAAAGGATACTTGTATTTAATTACCCAGGCACACAAAATACTTGACATGTGATTCTTTATGTATGTCGATGCATTGAATCCAAATCTGAAGTCAGAATTGTGCCACCATCCTCCAGTTTGTTTGTTTTTTTCATGAAAAACATCGTTATATTTAGGTTTTTTTCATTGTTGACCAAAGACTTGACACATGTTTCTTTATGTATGTCAATGCACTGAATCTGAATCTGAAGTCAGAATTGTGCCACCACCGTCCGTTTTTTTATTTTTTTTTCGTGTCGAGGTATGATTGAAGTATTTGTCTGTTGCCGTTGCTGGGTCTGCAGCCCCAGGAGTTGATTTGCAGTTAATGTCACCAGCAAGTAGGAATTTGTCTCGTGTCAGTAAGTTGAGGTCAGCGTCTAGTAGAGGGAGGTGAGGGGATTTATAAATGGATGCTATTGTGAGGTGTCCGAGGGGAGTGGCTATTTCAATTTATTTTGTTTATTTATTTTACGTCAAAAAACAGTTACAACTGCGTATGACGTGCTATGGGGAAAAGTGAATTGTGTGCACATTTTCAAAATTCTGTGATCCCTACACTAAGTCATAAACTACTTAAATTTTGAAAAAAAAGATCCCATGTAATAAAATATATTTTCAATGATAAAAAGGCAATAAATTTTGGCTCTTATCCATGTTGTTACAGTGTTTTCTATATGGGTGGTAGGGACGGGAGGGATTTGGGTGTGGGGGATGTCCTTTTGTATGCAGAGAGCAGTTCCGCCGCCTTGAGTGGGTCTGTCAGTCCGGTATATAATGTAATTGGGGACGTTGAAGGAGTGGAATGATGCCAGGTGCTTCTCTTTCATTAACAGTATTCCGACGGAGTAGTCTGTCAAGTATTGTCTAATGTCGATCAGCTTACGGGCCAGTCCTCCGTTGGCGTTCCAGGAGGAGATGTTGTTCAGTCGATGCCTGTCCATTTTAAAACAAGTCGCTTATTTTGGTAAAAGTAGTAATAAGTTTTGTCATTGTGTCAGTCGGCTGTTTCCAGATTGTAATGACGTCTTTAATGGTGGTGATAAGTTGCTTTAAGTCACAAGATTTTAGTAATGTCAGTAGGTCTTTAATGTCGCTGAAGGTTGAGTTTGATGAAGTCGAGTTCGAAGTCGAGTCGGAGCTGGTTTGTTGGTAGTGAGGGAAACGAGTCAGTGGATGAAAATCGGGGGCTCTCTTGTCTGGTCTGGT